>CM064547.1:9089470-9418379 GCA_032716605.1 Paralithodes platypus | reverse complement strand
TTTATTTGCCAATATTAAGGACTTGTGCTATTTAGCTGTCTATATTTCCTGGCGAGCGAAAACGAACAGAATCTTGGATCAATACAAAAGACAGAGACTTTTTAGCAGAGTATTCACTTCCCGGTTAATTAACACCGTAAGAGCGGGCTAGGCGGTCTATTTGACCGTACCGCCCAGTGTTTTTGTTTTTACCCTAAATAGGGTTGTTTGCGTGCTCATTTTCATGCCTAATAAGACCCAGAGTGTAAAACAAGTATCTATCCCTGAAAGGGCGTAAACAGAGCTTTCCAATGACACCCGAACCATCCTTGTACGACCACTGGTTCTTTTGCAACGATCGTGCAACACGAGTGCAAAAAACCCTAAAATAAGGTAATTTCCTTACATAATTCCCTGTGTAGCGAGTGAGAAAGGGGGGAGGAAAGTAGAATACAGTTCAGTACGTCCACGGTGGTCGTGGGGAGCGGTCATAAGGCTACTACCCTCGACCGAGCCCTCAGGTCTCTGTCCCAGCAACATTACGTGCTGAACATGGGGCTCGACAGCTGTCGTGCACTGCCCACTTAGTCCAAATTTATTTCACTCGACATATGTTGCGCACCGCCAGTTAAGGGTTAATATTTGAGAAAAACTGAATAAATAAAAATAGAGGTGGCGTTTGACTTTTTATCAAACAATGTTTCAACCCGACCCTCTTGTCAAACCTCAAATTGTGTACGTTGACACAGTCCTTTGTGCTAATAAAGAATAATAAAGGTACAACAATAATACTTGCATTAATATACAGTACAGACCTCCAGCTCAATCAGTGCAAAGTCAGTGAGAAAATTTATGAGCATTTTGCAGACGTAAGTAACCCGCAAGATACCGTAATTGTTGGCGACTTTAATTTACCTGTGACCAAGTGGGGAGATAGTATTACTTCACACTCTGGACAAGACCTGTATGCAAATCTTGCAAGAGAGTTCGCTATATCAATTTGTTAGATCTCCAACCCGTGGAAATAACGTTCTTGGCCTTGTACTTTCAACAAAAGAAGAATTGATAGAGAATTAGAATGTCGGTGATGAATTCAGTAACAGCGACCATCGTACGATAACTTTCAGTTTAAAGTTTACTAATTATGAACCAAATAGCAGCACCGAGAAAGTCCCTTATATCAAGAAAGCAGACTTTCGAATACTTAGAATTTTTTTTAACACTTTTGCTGTGGCACTTGTCATATGACAATTGCTTGGTCACCACTGTACCATACGGGGGTTTTGGACTAAAAGTAACCTTCATTCCCTGCACATTTTCATGTATAAAAAAAGAGCTAGAACGTATTTAATTGATATATCCTTGAAAGCAGAGGAATAGACCTTTCCAATTACACCTGAATCATGTATGTACGACCACTGGTTGCCGTGAAACAATTATTTCACAGGTGACGCTAAATTGGTAAAAAATAGCAAGTTCTAGCGGTTTTCGCTATTCCCGAGTTTGTAAGGGAGCTGGAGATGTCTCCCACTGCCACTAGTGATGGCCCAGACACGGTGGGCGGTGGATGGAATGGTACCGCGCTGCTTATACTCGCTTACCTGCCTCCCAGTCCTTATTCAAGGCAGAAATTTGGCAATTGTCATATGACAAGTGCTGCAGTGATGACCGTATTTTTTATATAACAGCCCGCAGGCATTGAGTTAAAGAAACTGACTGGAGCTTTCCAATTAACAATAACAACATAAATACATCTTGAGAATTATTCACAAACACTTACCTAAAAGCAGTGCAAGACTGCATACCATCGAAAATACGGCGTACAGGCCATAATGATAAAGCCCAAATGGTGGAATAAAGATATTTCAGACTGTTTGCTTGCTAAAATGTTTGATAATGATAGATTAAAATCCTCACAAAATGACAAAGAACGGGTGAAATTTGTAGAACTACGACGCAAAACCAAAAAACTTAATTAATATAAGCAAAGTAAAAAGACCCTGGAGTTACATGTTGTGAATTAAAGTAAAGCAAACCCGAAAGAATTCCATAGTTATATCAGAAATAAGAAAGTAGTTACTTTAACTGTTGGACCGTTAATTAGTCGATGAAAATGGAGAATACACCAAAGACGAAGTACAAATGAGTAATGCCCTCAATACTTTCTTTTCATCATTTTTTTACAACAGAAGACCACAGTGATATTATCCCTACAGCATCGCCGATTCAGATTGATTATTCTGATGTTCTAAGCAATATCACCATTACAGAGAGAGAAGTATTGAAATGTTTAGATAAACTCAAGGTAAATAAATCGCCCGGACCTGATACAAACTCACCTAGAGTTCTAAAGGAAGCTAAGGATGACCTCTCCAAACCACTGATATTGCTATTCAATAAATCCTTGCAGTATAGAACTATGCCTGATCAGTGGAAGCTAGCCAACGTAACACCGATATTAAAAAATGGCAGCAAATCCCTGCCCAGTAACTATCGTCCAATTAGATTAACCTCAGTTGTATGTAAAATGCTAGAAACACTCATAAACGAGACTCGTAAATCAATTAGACGAAAATAACATACTTAAAGATACTCAGCACAGCTTTTGTAACAAACGTTCCTGCTTAACAAACCTCTTCGATTTCTTCCACAATATTCTCAACCTCTATGATGAGAGTAAAGCTGTAAATATTATATACTTTGATTTTCAAAAGGCCTTTGACAAAGTTCCCCACAAAAGTTTACTGCCAAAACTAAAAGTGCATGGAATACAAGACGTTATGTTGAAATGGATAGAAAATTGGCTCAGCGACAGAAATCAAAGAGTAGTCATATACAATAAGGCATCAAAATGGGACAATGTAAGTAGCGGGGTACCCCAGGGATCGGTACTATGACCAATTATCTTTCTAATTTACATCAACGATATAGATGAGGGTCTCACCTGTACAATCTCAAAGTTTGCTTACAATATTAAAAATTGCAAATATCATACCCTCAAAAGAACAAATTGACGATATGCAACACAATCTAGGGGAGGTGTGGTGGAGTGGTCTTGCCACTGGCCTGTTAATCCAAAGGTCCCGGGTTCAAATCCCGATGTATCAATGGGAAGATATTATTGGGATGGAATTTGTGCTGTACCTAGTATCAGTGCATTACCACAAAGCCCACCGAAACGTCAAATAAAATACCCTCATTGTTCCCTGATTAAATAGCACTGTATGAATATTCCCATATTAAAAATATGCTATAGGGGTGCAATGCCTGGTGAGTAATCTGCTCAACAGGTGGCATTGTGTGTGTGTATGTAAGAGTGAGAGTTCGAGTGTAGGGGGTGAGACAGTGAAGCGCAGGAACAAGGTGGCTTCAGAGATGGGGTCGCTTCGGACCATGAGTTAGCACGGTGCCTCATGTGAAGGCAAGATGGCAGGTGCTTGTTGTATTCTACGTGCTTCACAGGTCTCACTCCCTAGACTGGAACAAGACCTCACGGGCTTCACTGTTCATTGTAAAGAGGTGAATGTTCAGGCTCTCAGCCTATACCCGAGAGGGAGTAAGTTGGAATACAAAATAAAATAAATAAAAGATAAGTTATCATGTTGGGCCCAAATTTGGCAAATGAGTTTCAATGCGGATATACAGTATGTATAATTCTTCATATTTGATACGGAAATTAGAAAGCAAACTATTCGATGAATGGCACTCAGCTTAAGTGTAGACAGAGAAACCGATCTGGGAGTAACAATGACGATTTTTGGCAGTTTATTTTGGGCATCATCAGACGATTGTATTTAATGTTGGAATAGGATACGGACGTCAGAGGGTTGATTAGGTCAGTCTTTGTCCATATAACTCCCACAGATCCTTCCTGACCAATATATTATTGTCTAACGAAAACTAGAATTATATAAGCATCAAAATCGTCACAGGGTTCATTTTCCTGAGGAATATAAGCGTAACCGGTACTGGACAACACGTAAGTTTTGACACAACAGGAAATTCACTTATTCATTCTCTACTATACATTCATATGTAAGCCATATACGATATGCTTCCTGTGATTTAATTAATTTGAGTACGGGTATACACTATTTTTCAATAGTTTTTTCCACACCTATTCTCATATTTACAGCATTGAAATTATGATACATTTTGACAACACATAGTGGCTATCATTAGACGATCTTATACAACTTAGGAAGGCGCTTGGCTCATCAAAATGAAAAATCTAACTCTAATAAATGTGTTAAATTTGTTAGCAGATTGATACAAAATTAACAGTTTATATCAACACTGATCACATCAACACGTGCGGTGAGCTGGTAAAGAGGAGGATAGGGCGGGTGTGGGGGTTGGGTGGTAGGGAGGGAGTTGGTAGGGTTGTTTAGTGATTGGCAGTGCCATATGGAGATTCAGTTATTGACAATGATTTAGTATATATTTCATTACAACGAAGCTTTACTTCATATGAAGTGAACTACAACACAAACATTAAGCTTAGGAAGGATCTGATTTAAGTCAAATGGGTTCAATCAATCTACAGTATGTATTCAAGCAGATCGTTCTTTAAGGTTCGCTGATCCAGAAGTAGGCACATATTCTGCCAGTGGGATTCCCAGTCCCAACTTCCAGGGGCTGATCCTCCCTACCCCTTTTAGAAAGAAGTGCTGGATACTGACTACTGACTGACTGACAGATCGTTCTTTAAGTCGAATAAAATAGTCTGATATTAACATGAATGAAGTAAAAAACATGCTCTATGATATAAAGAAAGGGCTAACAACATATTGATAGGATATTCCGAATGTATTTTAGTATGATTAATGTTGTTGTGAAATATAAAAACATCATATGAAGTGGGTAACGTAACATCAGTTTACATAACTGTAAGGTTTCATTACATTACGTTAAATTAACCCGTCCACGCCAATACCGATGTTGTTTGTGGTATTTGGTTTCAGCTATAAGTAGACGATAAGAAGATTAGGAAAAATATATGGCAGCTACGGGGATCAATTTATATAATATATAACGTTCAATTTGTTAGACGGCCTTCTGAAACTGAATAGAATCGTCATTGTCAGAATATAATATACAAGGCGTCACCGGTACTAGATGGGTTAATAACCTTTAGCATCACGCGATACTGAACTAATATATAAAACCTATTAAGAACAAGGATGTCCAATTATCACGAACCAAGTGAATAATATGAAGGAATGATATGAGGGGCCACAATGGAAAGCATTAACCCTTCCAGTACCAGCGATGTATTCTAAATTTATTTCAGCAATATTGATCCTTTCACTACCAGGGCGTCTGTTTACCTTTCATTATCGCTGAAGTTAGACGGTTTTATGCAGTTGAAGAAATACCTACTTAATTCAGAGGGCACGTTGAGATCGTATTTCCACTTGTGAGACCAAGAGTTGCATTAAACCATACATGAAATCCTCTAACGGTAGCCAGAGTATAACAAACATAAGTCCTGGGTCTCAAGGGTTTAACGCGATTTTATGAAGATTAACAAGGATACGTGGTAGCTAAAATTATTAACTGACATGGTTCGAGGCCATATAATTGGTATACGTCCTTCCTAACCTGAATAAAATAACCCAATAGTAGTCAGAATATAATGAAAAGGATGTCACCGGTACTGGATGTGATAACACTATTAAAATCCCAGGCCATATGGCACCGAAGGCCATATGGCACCGAGTCTTAGTCAATACTGTTCAGAACAAATAAAAACGGAAGTTAGATATCATCATGGGTTTATACGACAAGGGACCTTACAGTTCGTCTGTCACGTTTTATTTTGTAATTGCTAAAATTATATTTTCTCTCCCTTTTAAATGTTTCCATATTTCACAAATCTGTTTACCTGCTCGTCATAGCTCAACAGGCTGGCCGTGAGATCACGACCTATTGAGTTATCATCTATTTAGAACGCTAACTGGTTAACCCCTTTTGTACCGGCGACGTCTTTTAAATTTTACTATAGCTAAATTTCGACGATGCTGTGCATTTTAAATAGGATCTATTCTAGTAAATAGGCTTAAGTAAGATAGTACGAAGGCTGTTATGTTAATTGCTGGAGGCTCTTTTTAAACTCGTTAAAATCGTCTAATAGTGGCCAGAATAATGTTACAATGACAACGCCGGTACAGAAGGGGTGTTATGCCGGGTTGTAATACAACTTATCTTCGTTATGGTCTTTACTCAAATCCAATTATGGACTTTTAGACTCAAAATACACTCAACAGGGACACATCGAACACATTCTTATTCACAATTATATACTCAATCAGGTGGTAATAAACACAATAAACACACATGGATAATTCTATACTCTGATTTATTAAAGCACATAAATTAGATCATAAAGTTCGCTTTACTATTATTGATGAATAGCAAGGGAATCAGACATATTTAGTCATAATACGGTTGATATGGAATTCACGAATATATATGTACCTAAAACGTGAGTCAAATATTAACTATTATAAAACATGAGTTAAATCTTAACTATTATAAGGAATAGTAAGTAGATCATTAAATACATTTAAAACACGCAAAGTTCTATGAACAACATAACAATGAACATGAGTTAAAGAATAGTATTATTAAGAATATATGGAATAATACATAGACACATATACACATAGAGTAAACCCTTGATAATACCATATATAGACACATATACACATAGAGTAAACCCTTGATAATACTATATATAGACACACATACACATAGAGTAAACCCTTGATAATACTATATATAGACACACATACACATAGAGTAAACCCTTGATAATACCATATATAGACACACATACACATAGAGTAAACCCTTGATAATACCATATATAGACACACATACACATAGAGTAAACCCTTGATAATACTATATATAGACACATATACACATAGTAAACCCTTGATAATACTATATATAGACACACATACACATAGAGTAAACCCTTGATAATACCATATATAGACACACATACACATAGAGTAAACCCTTGATAATACCATATATAGACACACATACACATAGAGTAAACCCTTGATAATACTATATATAGACACACATACACATAGAGTAAACCCTTGATAATACCATATATAGACACACATACACATAGAGTAAACCCTTGATAATACCATATATAGACACACATACACATAGAGTAAACCCTTGATAATACCATATATAGACACACATACACATAGAGTAAACCCTTGATAATACCATATATAGACACACATACACATAGAGTAAACCCTTGATAATACTATATAATTATATGGGAGTTGAGTATCTACCGTGAAGTATTCTTAATAAACTTATTAAAGGTTTGATGAAATCTCTAAACACGCATGAAGAATTCTGGCCTAAGCAATATGGGGAACGCACGAAGATTTCTTAAGTGATCGCTCATTAACGTGGGGCGAGAGTCACCCAGGTAGTGTAAAGACTACCGCGCACAGATAAATATGACCGGGTAGGTCACACAGGTCATTCGCTAGACTGAGGTATGGAAAATAGTTAGTGCGGTTAATGCGATATTTATCTTAAAAATAGGAGGAATGGTTTAATTTAAGAAGGAGAAGGGAGTTGAATTGTTTTTACAATTTATTATGTATATAGTTTATTGCAAGAAAATTATGTTATGAATACCTAATTACTTAACTGGTATATGCAATAATAATCTCACGGGTCCAGGAATTCAGATGTAATGATATAGATCTACTGACTCAAAATTGAATGTGGAATACAACCTAACC
This sequence comes from Paralithodes platypus, assembly GCA_032716605.1. NCBI lineage: Eukaryota > Metazoa > Arthropoda > Malacostraca > Decapoda > Lithodidae > Paralithodes > Paralithodes platypus. The sequence goes on along the minus strand of CM064547.1, from coordinate 9,410,604 downwards.
TGAATCAAATTATATTTTGAATACAGGGGGTATAGAAATGCAGAATAAAATAGCGGGTACTAAATAGTTATAATAATACTAATAGTAAAAACAGGCGTACACAACGAAGTTGCACTTGAATATAAATACCTGATGAGGTATGAAGGAGTTCTTAACAAGTTAACAGATTCCTATAAGGAATACAGAACGAAGTAGCGTTGTATTCGATGGTGAAATTTAGACAAAAGTTCTCTACAAAACTACAATTCCTAGAAGAGATGGATCGAAATTATCTATTTCATAACAGAATAAGAGAATAAGTTATTCGTAAATGAATAAGATGACACACAGGACTACTAAGCGTAATTTGGGTATTTGAAATAATTTGATTCAAATTAACATCTCTAATTAATAATAACTCTAGAAAGCAACGAGAGTCTGATTTTAATTAAATATGAAATTGAGCGTAGGTTCTAGGTAACTGTTGGATTTGAACAGGGAATAACTACACGATATATACTTCAACTTCGACTTGATACATACACAATTGAATGGACATATACAAGTAAAATCTGTGAGTATTCGGCTAGATATTAGTTTAAGACGAGTATGTAACGTATGTGTATTATGATTTATATGATTGAAGACACAAGTTAAACTTAGATCCTGGTCACAGATCTACTCAATCATTAAATTGGTTCTGAAGGATTAATACATAACGCAATAAATATCGATCTTGGGCACAGATCTACATAAGAATTAGCTCTAGATTACTCGCATATTTCACCTTACCTTCACATCAATAATCACAACGTAAGACACTTAGAGACACTTAGGGTAGTTTTGGGAGGGTAGTTGTTAGATACAAGTCTGGCCGACGTGGATCATAGATTCGTCTGGCTTGACGTCGACGGAAACTGCCTCTCACGAACAGGAATCCAAGGTCCTGGCAGCAGAGGGCAACAACAGGTACAGCAGGAATCCAAGGTCCTGGCAGCAGATGACAACAGCAGGTCCGGCTGTATAGACCAGTCAAAGTAGGGCTGGACTTAGAACAAATTGCAATAGAAGGTTTTTTGGCTTTAACTTGTTTATTAGGTCCCTCTGATGAACATATAAAAAGTCTCCAACTTTTGGACACCGGGAAAGTGGTTAATTTGCATAAATTCAAGATGGCCGCCGTCCAAAGCTTCAATTTACAGATAACTTTTTTCTGGTTGCTCCTAGACCCTATAAATGTATTACAAACAACGTTTTTTGGCTTTAACTTGTTTATTAGGTCCCTCTGATGAACATATAAAAAGTCTCCAACTTTTGGACACCTGGAAAGTGGTTAATTTACAGCCAAAAAACCTTACAGCCAAAAAACCTTCTATTGCAATTTGTTCTAGGTCAAGCCCTACCTTTACTGCACATTATTGTCTATTACATTTTGCCTAGGCCTATACTAATCCCATCATCTTGTTTCTTGTTTCAACAGATTGGTGCGACATCTACCGAAGCCATGGAAGAAGAGGTGGTGCATAATCCCTGCGGCATTTGCTCAAACACGTTAGACGAAGGAGAAACAGTCAAGCTGAGGGCGAAGGGAGCAGATACTATCAACAAGGCCAGTACTGAACGTGGAACGCCATCAATTACCGTGTCCGAGGGCCAAACGGTGCACATTGATTGCCGAAAGAAGCATGTCAATACGAAGCCAAATAGAATTCCTGGGAAGCAGAAGAAACGTCCTGAAAAACCTGCTCTTCGTTCTCAGACACCAGACTTTTGTTTTACAGAGAACTGCTTTTTTTGTGGTACAAAAATCTATTTGGACACAAAGCATGATTCAGAAGAAGTGTATCCAGTACGCACCTTCAACTTTCAAAGGACAATACTTTCTGCATGTGATGCCAGGGCTGATGAGTGGGCTGACACTGTTAGAGGCCGAATTAACTTTACACGCGATCTTCCAGCAGCTGACGCAATATATCACAAGCAGTGCAGCTCAAATTTCCAGACACATAGGCAGATCCCCTCCAAATATCGTGATTCCGCAGACAGTGAACCTCCTCGCAAGGGTCGCAAAGTAGATGCCTCACGAGAGGAAGCATTTCTACTCGCAATCGAGGACCTAGTCAGTGGCAATGATGATGAACAGACTAGAGTGGTTGATCTCGTTGATAGAATGTCCCAGTTGTGCCTTGATGTTGAAGCGTATAGTGTAAAATACATGAAACAGAAACTTATTTCATATTTTGGGGATGAACTGGTTATTAGTAACGTGCATGGACGCAGCGATGTTGTAACTGTCAAAGAAAGTGCTGCAAAGATTTTGCAACAATTCAAAGACTCACCACAGACTGATGATGAGGAAGCAGAACAAAGAAAGATAGTCAGGGCTGCGGCACGGTTGATCAAAGCAGATATAAAGAACATTGATACTTGTAGAGATTTCTATCCAGATCCTTCTGAACTCCGGTCGCTGGAAAAGAATGTGGCATACGTTCCGCAGTCCCTTCGTATATTGCTGCAAGAGACGTTCAGTGGCAAGTCATGTGATCTTGAAGTTGCATCAATTGGACAAAGTATCGTGCAACTTACCAGACCATGGGCCATTGTAGCACCCATTCAGTATGGATTGGCGGTTCAAATGCACCAGCACTTTGGTTCCCGCTTTCTTGTGGACAGTTTACACAGCCACGGCTTCTGTCTGCCTTACGCAGAAGTTTTGAGGTTTTCGAAGTGTGCTGCCAATTTCAGGGGCACCAACATATCCACTGCAGGCAGGTTTGGACAGTTCGTTGCAGACAATGTTGATCACAACTTGCGTACGCTTGATGGGCGAGGAACATACCATGGTATGGGTATAATTGTTGCTGTCACCCCTGAAGTAAGAGACACAACATCAATACCAAGATTGCAGTCACCTGAAAACAACTTCACGGCAGCTCAAATTGAAATCAAATACTACCGCAGTGTTCGCAAGAAGGGTGGGCCTCTCGAATTTAGAAAGCTTGACCCCATTTCAGCATCTGACAAGCTTGAAAATCTGGACATACTGTGGAAAACGTCATGGTTGCTTCGACCAAAACGACCAGGCTGGTCCGGCTTAATGCAGAGTGTGTGCCATGGACCACACCCAGGGAAATCATCCGTCCATTTCTTGCCCATGATTGACATGGACCCAACGGACATGAGTTGTATTTACTCAACACTTCACTTCGTTGCTGCGGAAAGCCATCGCCAGGGAACGACGCCAATGCTGACATTCGACCAACCGCTTTATTGGAAAGCGAAGACGATCATTGTTCATGAGAAGGAAGGAAGCGAACTGAAACCCATTGTTTTGAACCTTGGTGGCTTTCACTCTGTGATGAGCTTTTTGGGATGCATGGGCCATGTTATGGAAGCATCTGGGCTTAAGGAGGTTTTGGAACTTATATACGCTGAAAATGCTGTGACCCAAATGCTGAGTGGGAAAGCCTATGCACGAGCAATCAGAGGCCACTTCTTGATTGACACAGCCTTGAGTTCGATTGTGTTAGGCAGGGCATACGGTGTCAACCTCTCAATGGTAGATGAGGAAAGTGACGCATGCAAGGACTTCCAGGAGGCTGCAGATCTTTTGGATAAGCTGTTGCGTGAAGACGTTTCACCGGATGAAGTCTGCAGTAAAGACGTTTTCAACAGAATTTCTGAAAAACTTAAAGCTGAGAAGAGCTCCTTAGCAGAGCATAAGATGGGAAAGCTATGGATTCAATACATGGACATGATTGACCTGCTGCGTCGCTTCCTGAGGGCACTGAGAATGGGCGATTTCCTACTGTACCTCGGAACACTCCAGGAGATGTTGCCGTACTTTGCAGCGTGTGGTCATAACAATTATGCCAAGTCAGCCCATGTGTACATTCAAGACATGATTGAACTTGAGCAGCTCAACCCAGACATGTTCTGTCAATTGAACTCCGGTCTATTTGTGATCCGCCGAAGTGATCGGCTGTGGGCAGGACTGCCAAGCGACTTGGTTATAGAGCAGGTTTTGATGCGCTCTTTGAAAACGAATGGTGGATTGACACGTGGTAGGGGCATGGAGGAAACGCAACGCCTGCGCTGGTTACTTGCTATGCCAGCCTGCGCTGAGGTGAGTGAAGTTATGCAAGAACTGACAGGGAAGCATTTCCACACCTCTGAGCAGCACAAAGAAATGACTGAAGCAAGGCGTGAACGAGATAGGAAGGACACAGAGAAGGTTCTCGCATTCTTCAAGGATTATGATCCATTTCAAGAATCAAATGAACTCAGGAATATTGCCAACGGTGTGACAGGACCAGCCTCGGCCAATCCTCATTTACTGTATGAGGTTGGTATGAACATTGTGCAGAAGATGGAAGGTAGCAATGCTTTTGACTTTTCATTTAGGAAGAAAGATCAAGTTGAGTCGTTGGGTGCAAAGGTTACAATCAGTGCTGAAAAAGTACCAATCGACCCACAGCTCCTTTTCCAGAGGCTCCTCATCTTTGCTAATAACAGGGACTTAGGTGTTGAAGAGGTCTTTGCGTATGAGTTGTCTAGCTACCCTACTGCTCTGTTCGATAAGTGGGGGAGGCTCAGGGAAGCCAATAAACCACAGCTAGGAGATGAGATAGCTGCTGTTGTTTCCAAGTCGTCATTGGAATCATTTGAGGAAGAAAGGACTGTGACCCATGTTCTGGATGGTGGTTCCTTATTGCAAAGGATTCCATGGAAGAAGGGTGACACATTTGAGGACATTGCAAGCATGTACATGAAGCATGTTTGCAAAAACTTTCTCAACCCGGTGGTTGTATTCGACGGTTATAAATCAGGACCTACTACCAAGGACATGACACACAATCGACGATCAAAAGGAGTCTTTGGTCAAAAGGTGATGTTCACTCCAACCATGCCCCTTCGGTCAAAAAAGGAAAACTTCTTGTCAAACTCGGACAATAAGCAAAACTTCATTGACTTATTGTGTGAAACATTCAAGGCAAATGGAATTGACTGTGTCAATGCGCCAGCAGATGCAGATGTCATGATTGCGAAGAAGGGAATTGAGCATGCAAGGGAAACCGTGACATATGTGATAGGTGAGGTCACAGACTTGTTGGTGCTGTTGTGTAATTATGCGGAACGAGGGATGAATGATTTGTACTTCAAGTCGAGCAAGGAAGGTGGGAAATGTTGGCATATTAACTCAGTAGCAGAAGCTCTCGGTGAAAGCATCTGTCGTGTCCTGCCAGTTGTCCATGCACTCTGTGGATGTGACACAACCTCACGACTGTATGGTATTGGTAAAGGGGCTGCCTTGAGGAAAGTGAGGGAAGACAACGGTTTCTTGAAATGTATAGAAGCATTCTGTTGCCAAAGTGGAAGTGAAGACGCGATATCATCAGCTGGTGAAAAGGCCTTGGTTTATTTGTACGGGGGAAAAGGAAATGACACCCTTGACGGACTGCGAAAGACAAAGTTTTGCAACAAGGTGGCAAAAAGTTCAACTACCGTTGAAGTTCACAGCCTTCCCCCAACAACCGATGCAGCCAAATACCACTCGTTCCGAGTTTATTGTCAGGTCCAGGAATGGATGGGGAACTGTGTGGACCCCGAGAAATGGGGCTGGTGTCTGCGGAAGGGACAGCTTGAACCGAAGACGATGGATTCGCCAGTGGCTCCTGATTCACTACTGAAATTGGTCAGATGTCAGTGTAAGGGCAACTGTGACACTCAACGCTGTAGTTGCAAACGGAATGAGCTTGAATGTTCCAGTGCATGTGGTCAATGTAAAGGACTCTGTCAAAATAGCAACTTTGATGCAAGCACCGATGATCCAAGTGAATACGAACTCCTATCATGAATTACATAATTGGCTCTGAATGACGTCATACTACGTCATGTTTTTTTTTTTTTTTTTTATAAAAAAGAGGGACAACAGGTCAAAAAACCCATACAAGCACAAAGTGCCTGTGTCACCCCTTGTGAATGAGACAGTTCAGCCTGTCGGTAAGGTTTTTCGGCTGTAAATTAACCACTTTCCAGGTGTCCAAAAGTTGGAGACTTTTTATATGTTCATCAGAGGGACCTAATAAACAAGTTAAAGCCAAAAAACGTTGTTTGTAATACATTTATAGGGTCTAGGAGCAACCAGAAAAAAGTTATCTGTAAATTGAAGCTTTGGACGGTGGCCATCTTGAATTTATGCAAATTAACCACTTTCCCAGTGTCCAAAAGTTGGAGACTTTTTATATATTCATCAGAGGGACCTAATAAACAAGTTAAAGCCAAAAAACCTTCTATTGCAATTTGTTCTAGGTCCAGTTAAATGATTGCTAGATTTACTGGACTAGTAGTCTCGACGGGGGAGGGGAGGGCAGCTTCTATCTTAATTATATTATACTATGTGCTTTTCAGCCGTGATGGTATTATTGCCATAGCGGTGCTTACTTTCTCTAGATTTCAGTGAGGCTATATTCGAGTTATTATGTATGTTTAACTTATATTAACTCAATTGTGATGTGATGTGATTTCCGAAGGTAAAACTTAGTCTAAAAATACATGGTGGGTATAAGGTTGTACATATCTATTTTAACTATATTATTTAATATCCTCATTGGGGTTACGAGGTCTAGAACAGAGATAATTACAACTTTAGTGATTGTATAAGAATTAGGGGTTATTCTTATTTAACTAATTATCTCTGAGTTTCTATATTCCCCGGATTACTTATAGTTATCCGGAACGGTATTACAAGGGAAATCCTAGTATCCCCATTTGTTTCTATAGCATTCCGGTCTCTGATGTTTAATTTGCATAAACATGTGTTCGTTGTATTGTAAGTCTGGTTGCTGGTCGAATGAAGGCTGGTGATAGGTTGAGGTGGTTTGTAAGCTTGTTGGTGACTGGTCCAGTTTTCCCGTCCTTAGTCTGGGAGACTGACCTAAATTCCTGGTTTTTTGAGCACGGGAATGACCTGATGTCAGGGGGCACTCCTCTGCTCCGTTCTCCTTTAGAGGATGGGAAACTTGCACACTTTCCCATTTATCTTGTTGACAGCTTCTCCTATCTTTCCTGTTGTCTTGTATAGTAGCAATCCTACATGTCTTTCTCAACCCGGTTACTTCAAGGGGTAAATAATTTTTTTTTTTTTTTTTTTTTTTTTTTTTTTAAAGAGACAATGAGCGGAGGAAGGAAAAACACAGATAAAACAAAAAGGTCCATGTGCCTAAAGGCATCCTCCATTCATAAAATGTTTGTAACAACTGGATTTAAACATTTGTAGATTGTAAGTTTGTGGAAAGCAATTCGAGGGAAGTGAATTCCAAAGAGTAGTAGCTCTGGGGATAAATGAATTCTGATAAGCAGAAGTTCTGCATTGTGGAGGAGAAAGTGTAAATTCATGGGCGCTCTCAGCTGCCCTAGTTCTATGCGGAAAGATGTGGAGAGGCGGCACAATTGAAGCAAGTTCCTCGGAACAATTGCTGTGAAAATATCTGTAGAATAATGCAAGGGATGCAACGTTTCTTCGTATGGATAATGTAGGAAGGTCCTGTGTGATTGCAGGGTTATTGATTAATCTAATAGCTTTATTTTGAATTTTGTCCAACTGCCTCAATGCAACCACTCCACTTCCACCCCACAGAGGTGAACAGTAATCCATCTGAGAACGCACATGACTTTTATATATCACGGCCAACTGCTCGTCAGTGAAGAATTCTCGAACTCTGTACAGGAGTCCCAGTTTTTTAGAGGCATTCTTAGCAATGCTTCTAACATAATGTGTCCAGCTCAAGTTAGTAGTTAATGTTACACCGAGAATGTCAATACTAGGGGAAGTAGGAATATTTACATCATTAAAAAATATATGGGAGTCAGTGAGATTCTGTCGGTTAGAAAATTGAATGTATTTGGTTTTCTGTGCATTAAAGGAAACTAGATTCTTTTGTCCCAATCCATTAATTCTAGAAAGGTCCTGGTTCAGAGAAATTGCAGTGTTTATTTTTGAATTTATAAGATCGGGTTGGGTGAAAGAATTGGTAAATGTGAAGGAACTGTGGAGTGTTGAGTCATCTGAGTAGGAATGTATTGGATTATGAGTGGTAGATATGAGATCATTGATATGAATGAGGAACAGAATTGGGGCCAAAACTGATCCCTGGGGAACACCAGCATGTATTGAGTGAAATTGAGAATAAAGGCCATCTACCATTACACGTATTTTTCTGTTATGAAGAGAGAAGAAATTAGTGGAACTAATGCTGCAAGGCCGTAGTGTGACATCTTCGACAATAAGGATTGATGCCTGACTCTATCAAATGCCTTTGATATATCCAGTGCTATTGTATGTGTTTCACCATGTTGGTCTGTAGCTTGGTTGATTTGATGCGTAAGAAGGCAAAGCATGTCTGCAGTTGATCGACATCGTCTAAAACCATATTGCCTATCACTGATTAATTTATTATTCTCAAGATGCTTAATTATGTGATTATTTAATATAATTTCAAAGACTTTACCAAGAGTGGAAGTTATAGCTATTGGTCTGTAGTTTGATGGATCTGAAGAGGCACCTTTTTTAGGAACTGGATGGATGTTTGCTTCTTTCCAGGGTACTGGGAAGCATGAGATATGAGTACACAGACGGAACATTTTTGCCAATACAGGAGCGAGCACCAAGGAGCAATTCTTAAGTACTATTGGAGGAATTTCATCTGGACCAGGAGCCTTATCTACTGAGAGATTCTGCAAAATAGTTTTGACATGTCTGGTGTGGATCTTCAGTGAGGGAATTTCAGGCGAATTAAAATTAAGTACAGGGACATCTTGATTTATTTCATCTAAGGTTGAGTTGGTGGAGAAAATATCCGCAAGAAGGTTAGCTTTACCTCGTGGGTCACTTACAAGATTGCCAGTCGGAGATTTTAATGGTGGAATGGATGAAGCAGTAGTGAAGTTGGATTTAAATGAGTTAAGAGTAGACCAAAATATTTTGTTATCATTTGGATTATTTAGAAGTTTATTTGCCTGCTTGTGGAGAAAGTTTGATTTAGTTAGGTTTAATACAGTTTTGGCATGATTTCTGATGTTTCTAAAGTAATTAAAGGCTTCATGAGTTTTTGATCTTGTGTATGCATTGTAGGCTATTGCTTTTTGTTCAGTTACTCTAGCACAATTATGGTCAAACCATTTAGGTGAATTAGATCTTTTACTGTACTTTTGATGAGGAATAAAAGTTCCATTATGTCCCAAGAGCTTGGCCGTGGTATCCACTCGACCCTTCTTTTTCTTCTTCTTCTTCTTCTTGAGTCGGACGACGAGCAGGTAAACAAAGGTGTGGAATGTGGACACTGCTGCAAATTGGAGGTGGATTAAGTCCGCCTCCAATTTGCAGCAAGTTAGGAGCATTATTAAGGCTTTTAAAGGATTAAAATCAAGTGCAAATGGCCGGGAGCGCAGCGGGCCAGACAGCCGACTCCCAGGGCTTACCGCCGGCCATTAACTCATGTTCCGTGTTCTCGAGAGGCCGGCAGTGTGGCCAGTAGTGAGCATAGCTGGGAAAAATATGCCGCTATACGCTAAACTCCCATGTTACTGCTACCACTGTATGAGAACCACGAGTGCTACGTAGCTCGTTCTGGTCTCATTTTGAAGCTTTTAGTGCCTAGCTTTTTGCTGAATATATTTCTTTTCATGCAGATACTTGATTTATCATTCAGGAGGGCCTGAATATGCCCAAATAAGCCCATAACCCCCCGCTAGACAAGGGTTAAAACTCAAGAAACTCGTTTTTCCTATGTTTCTGCCCGGAATCGAGCCAAATGTGTTCTTCGACTTGCCAAGCACTCTTTCATCAATAATAAATGCACTGAACTCTCCAACTCTAGCTCTTCCCAAGCTTTCTGGCATCTATTCAAAAACCCTCTCCAATAATTTTTCTTCCTCGTCTTTCCCTCCTCTTTTCCACTCTGATGGCACAACGATCACTTTTTCCTCTGACAAAGCAGAACTCTTCGTCAAACTTTTGCTGGAAACTCCACCTTGGATGATTCCGGTGCTATTCCTACCTCTCCACCCCCCTCTCTCCTACTTATGCTTAATATCCAAAGCTTTTCTAAAGATGTTTTTTCTACCCTCACTGGGCTTAGTACTAAGAAAGCGTACGGTCCGGACGGTGTTCCTCCTGTTGTACTAAAAAACTGTGCTTCCGTGCTGACTCCCTGCCTCGGCAAACTCTTTCTACTCTGTCTCTCCTCTAACGTCTTTCCTTCTTGCTGGAATTTTGCTCTCATTCAACCTGTCCAAAGAAACGGTGACCGCTCTCAACCCTCCAACTATCGTCCAATTGCTCTCATCTCTTGTATGTCTAAAGTTTTTTAAAACTATTCTTGCATCCATATTTCTTAAGCATTTCTTTTCTCATAATGTACTCTCTGATCGCCAGTATGGCTTCCTTAAGTGTCGCTCTACTGGTGGTTTTCTTTCATATGTTACGAACTCTTGGTCATGCTACTTTCGGGACTTCGGTGAGACCTTTTCTATTGTTCTAAGCATATCGAAAGCCTTCAATGGAGTCTGGCACAAATCTATAATTTCTAAACTACCCTCCTTTGGTTTCTATCCCTCCATCTGTGCCTTTGTCTCTAATTTCCTTTCCGGCCATTCTATAGCTGCGGTTGGGGACTGCCATCACTCACTTTCTTATCCTATCAACTCTGGTATTCCTCAGGGCTCTGTCCTATCTCCCATTCTCTTTCTAATTTTCATAAATGATCTTCTCAACTGTACCTCCAGCCCCATCCATTCATACGCAGACGATTTTACCTTACACTACTCAATTAGTTTTCCTGAACGCCCCAGCCAGCAATCCCTCAAAAACAAACGTAATGAAGCCATAGAACACTTAAATTCTGATCTAACTAATATTTACAATTGGGGCAGAGAAAACTTTGTTACCTTTAATGCACCCAATGTCTTCATCTTACTTCCCGTTCGGAACTTCCAGAGGACTATTCCTTACACTTCAACAATACGAAACTCAATCTTTTATCTTCTCTCAATACTCTCGGTGTCTCCTTTTCTGATGCTCTCACTTGGAAGGACCATATTTGGCCTACCAGTCTTGCTAAGGCAGCCTCCCAGAAGCTGGGTGTGATCAACCGCTTCAAGAGGTTCTTTACCCCTGCGCAGCTTCTGGCTCTGTACAGGGGCACATTGCGTTCTTGTATTGAGTATTGTTCACATGTGTGGGTAGGATCCTCTCACACCGCTCTCCTAGACAAAGTAGAAGGGAAAGCCTTATATATCAATTACTCCAGTCCACTCACCAACTCTCTGCAATCTCTCTCTTTGCCGCAATGTTGCATCTCTCTCGCTATTCTATCACTACTTACAATAATCAGTGTTCCCCAGAGCTTTCTCAGTGTATACTACCTCCTCTACGTAGGGTACGTAGTATACATCTTGCAACACAGTCCCACCTCTAATCTGTGCAACTCTCCAACCCAAGAGTGAAACGCTATTCTCAGTCTTTCTTCTATTTAACTGCTGTGCTCTGGAACTGTCTCCCAGAATCAGTCTTTCCCTCTTCCTATGACTTAAATTGCTTCAAACTCTGTGTGTCCATCCTTTGGCTCGAACGTCCCTTGATTTTGGCCCTGTCACTCTTTCAACTCTGGAGGAGGCACTGGCTACAGGCAGCTCTGCCATTTGCATCCCTCACTCATATATAACAAAAACAAATACTGCTCAACACTAGTCCATTTGATGAAGGATAAGGTATGGGTATATATAGGAAAAATAAACATGATGTGCACTGTTCAAACACACCTTATTACAGGTGGTTATTGGAATGAAAGTCTTCCTTGGTGGTATATGGTTACTGTTTATGACTACTTGAAAATTGGTGTTTTGTGGAGAGATGTGTATAGTGGTGTTATAATAGTTGGCCTCACAACTCTGATCAGAATCTCGACGGGGGTTCCATTTAGGATTTTGGATAATGTTTCATGTTAATGGTCCAGCTTGTGACTCTGTGACGTGAGAGGCATCAATATTCTTAACATAGCATGACCACTCGGATATCCTCCAAAATGAAAAATATATATATGTTCGAGGAGTACGTTTGTTCTTGTTTTGTTTTTCGAAATGTTGTGACTCTTCGACGTGTGAGGCATCAACATTCTTAACCCAGCATAACCATTCAGTTATCCTCCATAATGAAACAATTAGAAGTTCGATTTTGTTTGTTTTCCGAAATGTTGTGACTTTGCGAAATGAGAGGCATTAGTATTCTTAATAGTGTAGCGGCTTAGTGGCAGAATTTGTGGGAATTGTGCATTTTGTGATAAAAGTATCAAAATTGGCACACGCAATCAAATAGTCGATATAATCAAAATTAGATATTGGGCCATAATAGGTTTACTCTATATTGGCTTTGGCAGCCCCCTTTCAATGACTTTCCATAGTGTTCTTAAGCAATGATATTTGCGCCAAACTGTATACCGTGATAGAGATGTCAAACTAGTCTCAAATGATTCGTCTGGACATGGGTAACAACATATATTCATACATTGTTTAGCTAATGTTGTCCGTATGATTAGCACAGTCTGCTGTAGTTTATCATCATGCCACAAATTGGTAATTAATGTTGCCATTTGTCACTAATTTGTTGAACTTACAGGGACCAGTACAAGTCAAACGGTCATCATTAGCCAAACATTGTCTGAATATATGTTGTTACCCATGTCCAAGCGAGTCATTTGAGACTAGTTTGACATCTCTACCATGGTATACAGTTTGGGGCAAAAATCAGTGCTTACCCCTTGCTTTACCAGCGACGGCGAATCGCCGTCAGTAGATAAGTCACTCCCCAGTCACAGAGATGGCGAATCGCGGTCAGTAATGTACTTACCTTGTAACTGCCTGTACAAGCCTGTACCTGGTACCACAACCGTTTGAGCACTGCTCTCGATATGGCAACACTTCTCAGCTTATATAAGACACACTGAAGGGTGGGAGAGCTTGTCTCGCTTCGTCTCTTGAGGTGGAAAATTGTTCTCTCTTTGCCATTTTGGCCACAGTGCTTGGGACTGCAGGGGACTTTTATTACTGTAACCTACGGTACTGGACGGGTTAAGAACTCTTATGGAAAGTAATTGAAAGGGGGCTGCCAAAGCCAATGTTGAGTAAACCTATGATGATCCAATATCTAATTTTGATTATATTGACTATTTGAATGCGTGTGCCAAATATTTTACTTTTACCACGAAATGCACAATTTCTCTACCTAACTGCCTCACTATAACCCAACATGAACATTCAGATAATCTCCAAAATAAGAAATGGAAAGGTTCGAGGAGGTATTTCGCATCCTCACAACTTCACTATACCCACCTCGTAGCTACACTCACATCATCTCTACACTCACATTATATCTATACTCACATCATCTCTATACACACATCATCTCTATATTAACATTTTCACTATATTCACTTCTTCACTATACTCGCATCTTCACTAGTCACCTACACTATACTCACACATTTATACTCACAAATTAACTATATTCTCACCTTCACTATACTCACATCTTCACTATGTTCACATCATCTATATACTAACATCTTCACTACTCTCACATCTTCACTATACTCACATCTTTACTATATTCACATCTCCACTATACTCGCAACATCTTCACTATAATCACATCTTCACTATACATGTTGACAATTCATTAGAAGTTATTGAACAAATAAATACCATGCAGAAAGTTAACTCGGTACATAGCTTCGACTTTTCAACTTTGTATACCAATGTGCCTTTAGATTTAGTATATTCAGAACTTTGCTTTATTATAGATTTGCACTTTGACAGAGTTGTTAAGAATGGTAATTATTTCATAAATGTTTATTCATATTTAAATATTGCATCACTTAGCTCTACTTCCACTAGTTCAGTATATTTTGATAGAACTAAACTTAAACATGCCCTTAAATTCCTCCTTTTCAATACTTGTGTTAGATTCGGGCCTTACATTTTCAAACAAATATTAGTAATTCCTTTAATTGCAGATTTAGTCTTGCTTGCTTTAGAATGTAAATATATAAAAGACTTAGTTGACAGTAGCAAGAAAAAATAACATCACAGAAAAATTAGCACTTGCTAAATTGTTAAGTAATAATTGTAGATATATTGATGATATTCTTGTTTGCAATTTGTAATATTTTAATCAAGTAGCTAAAGTTATATATCCTAATTCCATCCCCCTCACACAAGGTAACGTAAATGATGAAGTTGAAAATGTTCTTGATATAAATATACAGATTGTTAATCAACAGTGCATACTTAAAGTATATCACAAAGTTGATAATTTAAATTTTAACGTAATAAACTTTCCTTTCCCTAGTAGTAAATATCGATGGTAAAATAACTTATAATTGTCCTTATTCTCAGTTAATAAGATTTTGTAAAATTTGCACTAAAGTTGATGCCTTTTGGGCTAGAGCTAGGTTACTATACAGACTCTTAGTAGACAGAGGTTTTGAGGCAAGTAAATTGTTACATAAGTTTAATCTTTTTAAGGTCAATTATTGTGACTGTATTCTAAAATTTGACATAAATCATTTTAATCAAGCATTTTTAACTTGGTGTTTCTTGTATAACCTCTGCTTACTTATTGTTCGTATATATTAATAGTTTATCTTTTCTCTATTATTATTATTGATTTTTAAAAATAATTGTTCTTGTTAAAAGAGTACTCTTTGTTTAAATATGTTGTTGCTTCTCCACATTTTGCAATTATTTTTCTTTATTATATTATATCTATTCATTGTCGATAGTATCAATTGCATGCTTTTGCGATTTCCTTAGTTTATTTGTACTATAAATGTAGGTTATTTGTAGGGTAGTAATTGTTAGGGGTCACTTGAGGCATGCTATGATTACAGGTACCTAACACCTACCCGATAGAACTATCGTTAGTGTGTGTTATTTGTATTTGTTACTATTGGTAATGTTACGACCGGCACAACGAAATAAACAAGGGCACTTAATATTGGACTATAAGATAGGCTAGATCTGAAACAACGGTACGCTAATTCCAAACCCTCGAACTATTAAGCCGGTGAACAAAACACTTAAACCCTCCAGAGTTAATCTACTGGATAACGGGGTATCAATTAACTGGGTTAAGTGTACTTCTACAAAGGCTTTCCGGTGACGGCAAAGCCTACTCACAACAGGAGTAATTACGTTAATAAAAAGCTCTCCAGTAATAACAACTCTTAAATAAACTATGACAAGATTTAATAAAAGGTTATAATTATGCTTACCTTATCTTTAGTATGAGTCTGAACTCAACACTAAACTCTTCAATGCTCTATGAAAACACTTGAAGTCTAGTCCTACAGCAAACAGATATGGAATCTTCTGAAAAACGTCTGATGCTCTAAGATGCTCGTCGAATATAGAACAAGAATAATGCAGGGGCAGGACACCAAAGCGTGTATCCTAGATACACCAAAAAGTAGGATACATATATATGAAACAAGAGAGAGCAACAACTCTGTGACAGCACTAACAACAGCAACTCAAAAACAGTACTTCCTTAGCTAAAGTAACAGCCATACTGGGTTGTGCACTATGCATCAACCTAGGCTAAAACAATACTGGAATAATTGCTAAAGCATACACAGTTAAAGTTAATAAACAAAATCTTGTCTTTCTTACTAATAAAGTCTAGCAGCTGCATAAAGGTACAAGGAGCCTAGGCAGAGCTCAAGCATGCTCGCAGCCTACTGTATCCCCTGAACAGATTTCCCTTATCTATACGTTAAGTGACTAGGAGGCTCTCTTGGTAAGTCCAGATCTCAAGTATCTGGTCTTACCCTGGCGCTCCTCAAAGGTCAACAAAATGAGTCAGCAAGTATACAAGCAAGAGTACGCTTGTATACTGCTAAGCTCGCAAAGGAAAATATGCACAAGGGTGTACTACAGGCTACCTAGCTCCGTCGAAGTCGTACAGGCTCTGACTTGCCATATACATAACTCAGACAACGACCAAAGATACCCTCCACTGTCTAACATTAAATAGTAATAAAGAACAACCAAATAATTAGAAGCACCTAATAATATGAATCCCTGTGACTATAATTCTAATAACCTCTAAACCTAGTGCAAAACATATATGTGAGAACAGGCGCTGGTAATACGACTGGCCGACTATGGAAGTCGTATGTGAGAACCAGAAGGGATGGGTAATTGAATAAAGATAAGAAGTATGGAAAAGAAGAAGTTCAGAGAGAGAAACAGTAGTAAAGGGGGTTAGATTTGAGACAGAATGCGAGGGACATGTAGGACCAAGTGCGCAATACCATGCTCTGAGGAGAGAAGGAGGGTAGGAGCCCGACCACTGGGCTAGGAGGGCGGTGACCAACCACAGGCCACTTCGTCACAGGGACAAGCTGACGTCATATACCACGCTAGGCCCGCCGTCCAATAGCGAGCAAGTGGGCCCACCGAGCGAGGAATACACACGTATATACGCACACACACTGCCTCTTCGCTCTCCAACTCTCTCTCTCACGCGCTGCATATTACAATCACTACTATGGATATAAAATACTTCTAAGTGTCACGAACAAGAATAAAGGCAAACACTGATCTGTCTATGACAACATGAATACTAAGAAAGAAAGAATATCGTTCTAGGATAATTATAGCCCATTTCACTGCCATGGCAAGTGCTAGCGAGTCACGAGTACATTCTGGCAAGCTGGCCAGCGTAACACCCCGCCCAAGATGTGGGACGTTTTACCCTCAGGTAAACGCCACATCTGACCAGACAGAATGCCCACAAACCCCGCATCACCCAGCTACTCCCCAAGTTGTGAAAAACAAGGCACAATCACAAACGTAAAAACACTTCATTATAATAAAAAATCTACACAACACTTCCCCAAAATAATAGTATCACTTAACAATGTTACACTCAACGAGCAAGCTTCAACAAGCCTAGCCTACTAAGAACAAAACTCAGAATGTCTAACATTCTTGGTGTAACATACTGCACTTATATACTATAAAAAGAAAGAGTTTTTATGTGAGGTTTTTGTGTTATTTTAATAGTGTTTTTGGCGGCTTTGCACTACAGGGGCAAGCCTAATTTTTCTCCAAACTCAAACCAACACACCTGAACGGCGAGGGTTCTCCTTAAAACATACCCTCCCGTGACAAACAATCAGCCAAAACATTATCAGTGCCCTTAACATGCCACACATCCAAACTGTGTTCCGGCAGCAAAACAACACCTGACACTGATAAACTGCCCAGTCCATCACAAGACTGGCACTTCTCTTCGCTCTCGCCGGCAACGGGACCTTCCAATAACCTTTCACTATTTCCACCTTAGTGATAAATGAGGCAGCCCCGATGCGGTCTATGGGGTCGTCAACTCTGGGTAATGTATAGGCGTCTGTCAGGGATGATGCACCAACACTCTTGCAATCAACACAAACACGGATCTTGCCACTCAACTCAGGTTGCAAAGTCACTGGCAACGACCACTCACGATATCCCTTATCCCTCAGACCCTTCTCCAACATGTAGTCTAGCTCTGCTTTTACGACAGGTTGTCGAGCAGGATTTATATGGTAGGGACCACTTTGAGCTTTTCACTGTCTCCAGCCTTTATGTCGGGTGCCCCCCCGGACATCAGGCCTGGAGAATCAACAAACAAGCGGACGTACTGCCACAGCCTAGTAAACAACTACTCTTGGCGCTTAGGAACAAGAGGTTGCAACTTATCTCGAAGAACAACATGCTCATTGCCCTCCCACAACCCAGCCGGGACCGCAGTCTCTAAACTATAGTCTCCCTCCTTCTCCACCTCTGTCCCTAAAACAGCCAGGTCATGAGAGGGACAATCTGTACCACCTGTGCAGTCACTCCCATAGTTCATAAGTGCTAAGGCTTCCCCGCCGATACCGTACATGCGCACCCCCGCATTCCTTGCGGCTACACCTGCCTGCGCAGCATCACCGCCTTCAGCGCTACGGCCAGATACAGTCGGTCTATGGTAGGGCTGTTGCATTTTACTAGGGCAGCATTGGGAGGCTATGTGACGGTCGGGCATATCTATTCTATAGTTAACCTCACCAATCTGCTTAATGTTCTGATACTGACCACCACCCTTAGCATCCATGGGTCGACCCTGAACTGACAACCATGCCAAAGCCTCGTCGCCCACCTTCAACAACTTAGACAACGAGGCCCACGTTTTACTCACACCCAAGTGACCTGCCAGCGGAGCATCGTGCACCGCATGAGTTGTGAGGCCTGGGTGCTCGGCAAAAACAGTGGAGTATAAACAGAACAGGTGCTGGATCGCTGCACGCTGTTGCTCAGGCAGGTGCTCAAGCGCTTCCACAGCCACCTGACTCGTGTTCCCCGCCCACTGATCCGCCGAGACATGACAATCCCAACCTTCCTCCACCTGTGCCTCACTGCCCCCCTCTCCTTCTCCACCTTGGCCGCTGCAGACCAACACAGGGACAGTAGGCTGTTCAGGTGGGCGCCTCACAAACTCCTTCAACAGGTTCACATGACATGCTTCCCCGTGCTCATCTAGTTCAATAGCCCCGTTCCCACAACTCTCAAGACTAGGATCTTCTAGTTTCATCCGTCATATATCAGAGGGTGCCAACCTGTCCAAGGGCTCCTGGAGCAACTTGTGGCCACCCCCGATACTGGGTTGCTCAAGCCTAGTCTGTTTCACCTGGGAAAATTTCTGTCGCGGAGTGCTATCACGCCCTACCATGTCACTAGGGGGGACAGGTTCTGGGGCCACTCAGGACCTCAAAAGTGGTGCAAATACCGAGTCACCAAGGAGTGTCGCTGGGTCCAAACTCTTAACCCGACCACCAGCCTCGACTTTTTCCTTCCGGCCCTTCCTCCGCTGGTCTGAAACCTGGGTACTAGGCTGTGACACCTGAGCGGACTGAGATCTGGTGACAGTACACGCCATCTGCTGTGTCTGGCACCTCTCGAGCCACTCTTGCCCCTCCCTACTCGTGTCGGCCGCCCTCTCGGCAACGACTAAGGGTGGAACCTCGGAAGTAGGCACCGCAAAGTCGTTACCGAGAAGGAGGTCGACCCCCTCAACTGGCAATTTCTCTACAATCCCCACATCCAACTCCCATGTCACACCATCCACCACAAGCTCCACTCTCACCAGCGGGTAAGACCGCACAGCATTGATGCCTTGAACCACTACAACCCGAGCTGCGTTAATAGGCTTACCAGTGCAGTTCTTAAGTAACATCTGGGAGGCACCCGTATCATGCTACAACTCAAGCCTATGTTCCACACCAGCCCACCTCACAGTGCCATGTCCCCTATGACCACAAAAAGCATCTCGGGCGGGTATCGAGCCCTCCTTATGCTTCTTCACCGACTGTGACTTCGCAACCGACGATTTACCCCGGGCAAACACGGAAGACCTCAAAGACACCCCGATGTTGCTCACTAGAAACACCACCGCTGTAGACTGTGTGCTCGGACAAGAGCGCGCAATATGCCCCTTATTATGGCACTTAAAACACTCCACCTCACTCATTGACTTCCCCTGGGGTGGGGAAGGGCCCTGGCCTTTCTTTAACAAGAAGGATTTCGACTTAGGTTCAAAATTGGCAACAGTGCTCTTAGTAGGATAATTTGATGTATCATTAGTTCGGGGGGGTGGGGTGGTACGCCCCTTGTTACCTACCTCAGCTCTCTGGGCAGACCCGCACCCACGAATTAACGACAACCTGAGGTCAGCCAACTCAGCCGTCTCCTGCAGAGTTTTAGGTTGCTTTTCTTTCAGGTTAAGAGTCAAGTCCCCACCAGTGCATTTAAAGAGTTGTTCTAACAACACTACTTGCTTCACCGCCTCAAAAGTAGTTGCTCAACCAATTCTCAAACGCATCTGATAGTTCTCTAGCGTGTTCCTGGAAAGTACTCTCCTTTCTCTTAGGAACAGCCCTAAACTTCAGCCTATAGGTCTCTGGCTGCAACTCATACGCCCTCAGGATAGCCTCTTTCAACGCCTCATAATTCACACAGGAATCTACAGGCAAAGCATCGTACGCCTTGAGTGCTTTCCCCGTCAATCGTCAAGAAACAAGGGCTGCCCACTTCTCCTCGGGCCATTGGTGCTCCCGGCAATTTTTCTCAAAATGGAGAAAGAATTCTGTAACTCCTGACTCATCAAACACTGGAACCAACTTTAGTAGATGCGACAGGGACTGGTCATGGGGTCGACCCCCTGGACGAAACGGTTCCCCGTCACCTCTATACAAGTTTTCTCTAGGTCAACATCGGCACAATACTTTGCAGACTCGGCCTGATACCTATACTTGAGCTCAGGCTAATGCTTTCGCTGCTCGAGCTCAGCCTCATGCTTCTGCTGCTGCTGCCTGAGCTCAGCCTCATGCTATCGCTGCTCGAGTTTGGCGAGCTCGAGCTGAAACAACATCTCGGAAGACAAACCCTGAGGAGGGGGTGCTACTACCAGGGACCCACCCAGTGAGTCACCTAGAGGCTTACCCAACCGCCAGCGGACATCGGCCTGCGGGAACGTACTCGGCTCCGGAACCCGAGGGGGCGTCATGATAGGAGTTGAGTGGAATGGGGGCTGGGACGAAGGTGCCTCAGCTCCCGCTCCACCCGAAGCCTCACGCACCCAACCCAGCACATAGGCAACCAGCTCACTTCTTGACCAACCGCTAGTGCAAGAAAACCTTAAGACCGTGGCTATACACTACAGTCCGTACCGGTCCAGCCCCGATACCCGGTCCGCCGACACAGGCTCCTCCAAAAACCTCCGAGCATCCTCCTTACAGTTCACCACCCGAACGCCGTCAGACAGCTCCACCTTCTCCACCTCCTCGCCTGTCTCTCGCACTGTGCCCTCACTATGTTCAGACCCTTCCAGTGATGACATGATGGAGTAAAAAAAAAAAATCCCAAGTCAAGACAAATGTAGCCAAACTCTCGCGTAGCTTTATTCACAAAAAATATTCGAAGATGTTTTTAAGTGCAATACTAGGTCACCAATAAACTCTAACAAGTTCCATATATCCTCAAAAACAATGTCCACTGCCAACACTGCGAGAAATAAAATTGAACCCAAAAATGGCGAATAAGATTTCTCCCCCCAAAAAATCCTGCAAAACTCACTTCACTATATCCTGGACTAAGGTCGCCATTTGTTACGACCGACCGGCACAACGAAATAAACAAGGGCACTTAATATTGGACTATAAGATAGGCTAGATCTGCAACAACGGTACGCTAATTCCAACCCCTCGAACTATTAAGCCGGTGAACAAAATCCTTAAACCCTCCAGAGTTAATCTACTGGATAACGGGGTATCAATTAACTGGGTTAAGTGTACTTCTACAAAGGCTTTCCGGTGACGGGAAAGCCTACTCACAACAAGAGTAATTACGTTAATAAATAGCTCTCCAGTAATAACAATGCTTAAATACACTATGACAAGATTTAATAAAAGGTTATATGCTTACGTTGTCTTTAGTATGAGTCTGAACTCAACACTAAACTCTTCAATGCTCTATGAAAACACTTGAAGTCTAGTCCTACAGCAAACAGATATGGATTCTTCTGAAAAACGTCTGATGCTCTAAGATGCTCGTCGAATATAGAACAGGAATAATGCAGGGGCAGGACACCAAAGCGTGTATCCTAGATACACCAAAAAGTAGGATACATATATATGAAACAAGAGAGTGCAACACCTCTGTGACAGCACTAACAACAGCAACTCAAAAACAGTACTTCCTTAGCTAAAGTAACAGCCATACTGGGTTGTGCACTATGCATCAACCTAGGCTTAAACAATACTGGGATAATTGCTTAAGCATACGCAGTTAAAGTTAATAAACAAAATCTTGTCTTTCTTACTAATAAAGTCTAGCAGTGGCATAAAGGTACAGGGAGCCTAGGCAGAGCTCAAGCATGCTCGCAGCCTACTGTATCCCATGAACAGATTTCCCTTATCTATACGTTAAGTGACTAGGAGGCTCTCTTGGTAAGTCCAGATCTCAAGTATCTGGTCTTACCCTGGCGCTCCTCAAAGGTCAACAAAATGAGTCAGCAAGCATACAAGCAAGAGTAGGCAAAAGCCCTTCGCTTGTATACTGCTAAGCTCGCAAAGGAAAATATGCACAAGAAAATATCCACAGGCTACCTAGCTCCGTCGAAGTCGTACAGGCTCTGACTTGCCATATACATAACTCAGACAACGACCAAAGATACCCTCCACTGTCTAGCATTAAATAGTAATAAAGAACAACCAAATAAATAGAAGCACCTAATAGTATGAATCCCTGTGACTATGATTCTAATAACCTCTAAAACTAGTGCAAAACATATATGTGAGAACAGGCGCTGGTAATACGACTGGCCGACTATGGAAGTCGTATGTGAGAACCAGAAGGGATGGGTAATTGAATAAAGATAAGAAGTATGGAAAAGAAGAAGTTCAGAGAGAGAAACAGTAGTAAAGGGGGTTAGATTTGAGACAGAATGTGAGGGACATGTAGGACCAAGTGCGCAATACCATGCTCTGAGGAGAGAAGGAGGGTAGGAGCCCGACCACTGGGCTAGGAGGGCGGCGACCAACCACAGGCCACTACGTCACAGGGACAAGCTGACGTCATATACCACGCTAGGCCCGCCGTCCAATAGCGAGCGAGTGGGCCCACCGAGCGAGGAATACACACGTACATACGCACACACACTGCCTCTTCGCTCTCCAACTCTCTCTCTCACGCGCTGCATATTACAATCACTACTATGGATATAAAATACTTCTAAGTGTCACAGACAAGAATAAAGGAAAACACTGATCTGTCTATGACAACATGAATACTAAGAAAGAAAGAATATCGTTCTACGATTATTATAGCCCATTTCACTGCCGTGGCGAGTGCTAGCGAGTCACAAGTACATTCTGGCAAGCTGGCCAGCGTAACAGTAATGTCTTGTCAGGTTGCAAATTTGATTGTAATAGAACATTTTAACACTAATTGTAGTTTCTTTATTCATGCAGAGTTTAGTCAAATTTACCAAACTGACGAATTCCTTGAACGTGACGATAGTGCGTTGTTATGTGTGCGATTAGTTTGCTTGGGAAACAGATTAACTTGCTCATGTAGTAATGTACACCCTATGTGGTGGAATGTGTTCTTTTATTTCATAAATTTTATTTTAGTAAGCGTAGTTTCCACATACCGATTGTGCTTAGTTATTTTGTCTTTATATTGTCTTTGTTCGAATTTTGGTTTGTTTAGTTTGCAAGTTTTACAATTTAATCTTCACTATATTCACACCTACTGACACTTTCGTCTGGGCCCAATCCCGTATGGGCTCAATTCCGTATGGGCCCAATCCCATCTGTGCCCAATCCCGTCTGAGTCCAATTCCATATGGGCCCAATCCCGTCTAGGCCCAATCCTGTATGGGCCAAAATCTATCTGGGCCCAATCCTGTCTGGGCCTAATCCCGCATGGGCCCAATCATGTATGAGCCCAAACCCTGTCTGGGACTAATCCCGTCTGGGCCCAATCCCGTTGGCCCAATCCCGTATGGGCCAAATCCTGTGGCCATCGAAAGATTGACTGTGTAAACGATCATCCTCTCAATTCGTTTGGTAACAGAGTTGTTGATATGTGATATAGGCTACCGAGTGCTATAGTGATATCAAGAATATTAGAGAGCATCAAGATGAAATTAGATAGGCATATGGAAGAGATTGGTTGGGTGTGAAAGGGATCTACCTTGAGTGGGCCAAATGTCTCTGCAGATTCCCATTTTCATCTTAGTTGCATGTACAAGGGATCTGCCTCATTTGTACCGGTGTTCAAAGAGAGAGATAGAGATTGGCTGTGTATGGCATCTGCCTCTCTATTTGTTTCATAACAGAGTTGTAGATATGTGAAATAAGCTACCGAGTGCTATAGCGGGATCAAGAACAATAGAGAGCTTCAAGATAAAGTTAGATAGGACAAGATGGGTTGGGTGTGAAAGGGATCCGCCTTGGGTGGGCCAATCGGTTCTCTGCATACTTCCGTTTTCTTATGTTCTCATTTGTGTGTGTGAGAGAGAGAGAGAGAGAGAGAGAGAGAGAGAGAGAGAGAGAGCATAAAATGTATATTTGAATAATTGTAATGAGAGAGAGAGGGAATGAAGCATGGCCATATAGAGAAGGGAGATAAACTAGTGACATACAGTATGGCAATGCTTACACCCCCTCCTTCTCTCCCTCCCTACGAACTGTGTGGCTGTCTTCCAGCAGCATGAAAAAGAGATAGAGATGAGAGGATGCATGGAGATATAGAAAAGGGAGATAAATAATTAGCTAGTGACATGCTGTATGGCAACACTCCTCCTCCTCCTCTACTTCCCTCCTTCCCTATGAAGCGGGCGGAAGTAAGTTTGACGTCTATGGGGAGAATTCGTCCAGCTCTAATCATTGCTCACCATTCCACTTGCCTCAATATTTTGCCCGTTAGGGCGATTTATAAAGAGCGCAAATATGCGTAATATGCCCAGAGAGAGAGAGCATGAAGAGAGAGAGATGGGTGAAGAGAGAGAGAGAGAGGAGGGAAGGAGTAATATGGTGACATGGTGTTACGGCAACAAAAAGGATTCTCTCTCTCTCTCTCTCTAGCGCAGATATTAATACCTACCATATGTGCAGAAAATGTATTTCAGCTTTCCGAAGGCAAATAAGAACATAACAAAATGGGAGTCTACAGAAAGCCGATTGGCCCACAGAAGGCAGATCCCTCTCACACCTAACCCCAATTATAAGGCCCAACTCACTAATACTATGAGGACTGTTGACCTCACCAAAATGGTCAGAGGTCAACATAAGAAAACAGAAGTCTGCAGAGAGTCGAATGGCCCACTCGTGGCAGATCCCCCTCACACCCATCCCATCTCGTCCATATGCCTATCTAATTTTATCTTAAAGCTCTCTATCATTCTTGATCCCACTATAGCACTCGGTAGCCTATTCCACCTATCAACATCTCTGTTACCAAACCAGTATTTGACTTTATCGTTTCTGAAACAAAACTTATCTAATTGAAACCATTTGTTTGAGTGTTTTCGCTATCACTGAACTTCAGTACATCTTTCATGTCCCCTTTATTAATCCCACTAACCCACTTGAAAACCTCCATCATATCCTCTGTAACTCTGTGTTCCTCTTATCGAATGTAAGCCTAATTTCTTCAACCTTTCTTCATATGGAAGATTTTTTATATTATGGATAAATTTTGTCATTCTTCGTTGTATCCTCTCCAAGGAATCTGTTCATTCTGTAATAGGGACATAAAAATTGTACAGCATAATCCATATGTGGTCTTACTAATGCTAGATAACGTTTTAAGATTATGTCTGCTATTCTATTACTCACACTTCTAGATATAAAACCGATAACTCTGTTTGCCTTATTTCGAGGACTAATGCATTGATTAATTATTAGGTTTCAAATCACAGTTCACGATGACTCCCAAATCTTTTTCATTATCTGAGTTTCTTAACCCTCTCACCACGGAAGGGCTCTTGAACGCCCATAAAAAAGCATATAACAGGTACCCGGAAGGGCTCTTGAACGCCCAGTGGTTGAAAGCCTCAAGTTATCTAATCTATATCCTGCATTATCTATCGATTTCTCAAAGTTTAGTACACTGCATTTATCTACATTGAACTTCATCTGCCAATTTACTGCCCATTCGTGTAGTGTATCTAGATTTCTTTAGAGAGCCTGAATATTATGATCAGATTTTATCACTCTTCCTATTTTAGTGTCATCTGCAAATTTACTGATTTTGCTAGTTATTCGTACATCAAGGTCGTTAATATAAATGATGAACAGCAGAGGGCCCAAAACAGATCCTTGTGGGACTCCACTCTTTACTATACCCCAGTCAGATTGTATACCATTGATGCGAACTTTTTGCTCTTTACCAATTATCCCTGACCTAATACATCTTTATAAAGTTCCCCTTATTCCACGAGCTTCTAGCTATTCCAGGAGCTTCCGGTGAATATCTAGGCCTGTATTTAAATTATGAATCCTGTTAGATGTCATTACTTAATAGAGACATGTGTAAGGGTTACATTTATATACAGGATAATATAAGCAAATACGAACTTCAGACCATAATTATTCGGCGAGGTGAGGGAGGGAGGTGGATAAGTGCCACATATAACAGTCTGGAGAGCGAGAGGAGGTGGGTAAATTGCAGTACTGCCAATTTTACTGCTAGATATCTATATTTCCTTCTAGCAGCCATTGTTCTATATCTAGAGACATTTACCAGGGACAATTTGAAGATTTCAGACATTCTAGAGTCATTAAGTTGTAAAACTTGCAAAATAAACAAACCAAAACTCTTTAGAGATTGCGGCATTATTCTAGCGTTATTTTTACAATGTAGGTGACATGCTAGCAACTTTTGAGAATGAATCTAGCGGTATTCTGTGGTAACACTTGACTTAAGGGGGTATCCCACTGCGATTTTTCGATGGCGAAAGCCCAGCGACAGAGGGCGACAGGATTTTTTTTTCTATGTTCTAAAAATAGCCATATTCGCTCGAACATTCTCCAATTGTCGCCAAAATCGCACAACGGTCGCCCTAGCGTCGCCCATGTTCGCCCAGATTCACCCAGATTCACCGTTAAATGTTGAGCATACCCCAAAAACGGCGGCGAACTGAAAATGTTGGCGAATGTTGGCGAATGTTCGCCCTTTGTCTCACTTCATTCGCCCTTGGTCGCACTATAGTCGCACAATTCGCACTGATTCGCCAATTTGCAAATTCCAATTATTGGCAACGCTGCTTTTTGAGCGAATAGGGCATCAGTAGCGCGAATGCAGCGAATGTGTCGACGAATTATTGCCAATGCCATACGAATGACATGCGACATGTGGCGAACTGAGGTGATTGGTGGGTTTTTATGTGACTGTTGATGTGTCTCTCACTATAGTCCGTTTCTTTTCAACTGACGGTAAAAAAATGCAAAGTTCCCATCAGGATTTCTCTGTTATTTTGAAGATTTTGTAGTGAAATGTGGTGCTAATTATATAAACTTGGACTTAACCCCTTCACCCCCATAACTTTCATTCTGGCTAAAGATAGACGATTTTATACAGTTTCAAGACGACCTATGTTATTCAGAGGGTTTATTGAGATCGTATTTAGCCATATGAGTCCTAGAGGTAGATTATATAATAAAGAAACTCGTATATTGGTAACCAGAATATGATGAAAATTACGTCATGGTGGTGAAGGGGTTAATAAGATGCAGAGACATGATTTCATATTTTTCCATTAAGTATCGAGAAATGGGATTCAATACCATCAGATGAAATGAAACTGAGTATACCGTATATACCGGCGTATAAAGAAACATTTCTAAGCCTTTAATAAACCCTTCAAAACCATGGGTGGTCTTGTACAAAGAATATAATTTCAATGCAAGTGAATTTGGAGCGCCGAGATTCATCAGCTGATTTTCCGAGTGACCAAAATCGCCGAAATACGATAATTTAATCATAAGTACTATATACAGTACATAACAGCAGGTTATGTATACTTACCTAATTAATTCTTCATAATATTTCATAATAAACTTATATAACACGAGTTATAAGTTCAAACTATGGTTCAAATTAAAAGTCGGTGTACCGGAACCATTACCGAAACACGTGTTGTGTGTGTTATTTTTGTGTGGCTATGTCGAGTGTGTATGTGAGGCATAGTTATTTCAAAAGGCCCTGTCTAAGCTAAATTTAAGGGAACGTTCGAATGGGGCGAACGTCTTAAAATTTCAAAAGGAATGGTGTTAACATGACGGAGAAAGGGGTTTAGAATAAAATCCTTCAAGTGGAAATCTCCCCTTAACCCTGAGGGGGATTCGCTGGGTCATTTATGGTACGGCCATACGCGCCATTTTAAATTTTTGCGTGTCATGTGACCGTCGGAGCTAATAGGTGGCTGAGCTTCTAGGAGCGATGTGATGTACCTCAGTCCTGCCTTGCCCACCCTCCTAGACAGACCTGTGCCGTGCGGTGCTCCACTCTGAGTCCCCTGAACTTTTTTCTTGTGCCACCGATGACCCACCAATCCTGGTAAGTTATCATTCATAGTTGTGGAAAGTTTTAGTTATCATGTATTATACTCCTTTGTATTAGAGATATGATTTTCAAACGTTTACACAAGATGGCTAGGTTGTGTGACGTCATGTTCTTACTGTTGCCTGATGCCTGAGTTGCCATATGCCTCCACAATGATTTTTTTTACCCAACTTTTGTTTTCTTTGATTTTCAGATTTCACAATGGCTCGCAAGGGCTAGGTTGGGTGACATCAGGATGACATCTCGACGCTGCTGGAGGACTGGGATGGCGATGCTGACGGTGACGACGATGATGAGTTATCTGAAGACCATTTGGAACATGATGACATCGAAGAGGATATGATAACTCACACGCCACATGGCAACTCTCCCGAAAGCGAGCCTCTACCCACCCCCTCCCTCCACGACGCCCCAACTCCCTCCCTCACCACCTCGCCTTGCTACCACCCGGCCTGCCACGAGGAGTACCTTAGCAACACTACGGCGGGATTTCTCCTTCCGTGGGAGGGAGGAAAGGGACCTCAGGGCCACCAGGGACACCTCTGCACCTATTGTCGCCAGGTCTCCACCCATCGTTACCCCCTCAACTTCCAGGGAAGGCTTGCCTAGAAGGCGAAGGATAAGGCCTCCGTCTGACAATGATACTGATGAAGAGGGAGTTGACAACCCCGCAACAAATGACCCAGAACGCCCGCCCTCGCCGGCGCCGGCACCAAACGCCACTCCCCGGGGCACGTCGGCGAGTCCACAGGTGGCGGAAGACCTCAGCCCTACAGAGCTGAGAAGTCGCAAGAGGAGACGAGGGATACTTCAACCTGGCATAGGGCAATCTTTCAATCTGTTTACCCCGTCTGTTGTCAAGGCCAGGGATAGGACAGCATGGCACAATACACCTAATCCTGCCTTACCAAAAATTTCTGAGTGCTATAGTACCCCAGGACGTCCTAGTCCAGCCACTTCTGCAGCAGTAACACCCGACGACTACCTGAGATTATTCATAGACGATACGATGCTAGCCAGGATATGTGTGCATACCAACCAAAGAATGGAGTTGCTGAAGCAGAAGTACAAGAACAAGGACTCGTACACCTTCGCACCTGTAGAGATAATGGAACTAAAGGCACTCCTGGGGATACTTGTGATGAGTGGAGTGAAGAAGGATAGCCATGTAAAGACAACTGAAATGTGGGACAAGGTGGAAGGTTGTCCTCTCTACAGGTGTACCATGGGAGAGAGAAAATTTTCATTCCTAATTCGATGCCTACGCTTCGACGACTCTACCACTCGCCAGGAGAGGGTCAAGGACGACAGGTTGACACCAATCAGGATCACCTGGGACGCCCTCATCCACCACTGCTAGGATTTCTACCAGCCTGGCCCTCACCTGACTGTGGATGAGCAGTTGGTGGCCTCTCGCGGAAATTGAAGATTCCGTATGTACATCCCCAACAAACCTGCCAAGTAAGTGACCTGAGAAATGTTTTTTGTAACAATTTATATTAGAATAACATTGCCAGGCTGTCACATAGTATATTTAGGTATCTTATCATTACTTACCTGTCATTGCCGAGAGTTACCTGTCTAGTAAAACTTACCTGCCCCTAATCAACTCAACTCATTCTCAAGGAATATTTCATATGTTTTTGCAAATTTACCTGTTGCATAGTTGATTTACTGACAGATTACTTACCTGTGTTTGCTGATTGATTTTTACCGAGTACTTACCTGTGATAACCGCAGTAACTAGCTACCCATTTACTTACCATTTTACCTGTGTTTGCTGATTAATTTTTACCAAGTACTTACCTGTGATGCCCCCAGTGACTACCTACCCATTTACTTACCATTTTACCTATGTTTGCTGATTGATTTTTACCGAGTACTTACCTGTGATGCCCCCAGTGACTACCTACCCATTTACGTACCATTTTACCTGTTTTTGCTGATTGATTTTTACCGAGTACTTACCTGTGATGCCCCCAGTTACTGGCTACCCATTTACTTACCATTTTACCTGTTTTTGCTGATTGATTTTTACCGAGTACTTACCTGTGTGACGCCTGCAGCTTAGCAGAACGCCACGTGGGCTCAGCCGCTCGCTTGGCCACTCGTTAACACTCGCCAGGGCAATGTATTTGGCTACAGTCTATCTACAATGTTGTATTTTCTTACTTGTGAATCGTCATGTCACAGGCAGTACAGAAGTGGTCTTTATTTTCGCCTGTGACAATGCATTATATTTTATATCATCAGTTATAAGTTTAATGTATAAGACTGAATGATACACCTAGAGAGTGTCAGTGAGTAAGTACAGGAGACAGAGGGTAGTCGCGTAGGGTTACACGTTGCCTCGGTGATGTCATGCCTCGGCCGGGCCCTCTGAGTGGCTGGCTGCCGTACCACCCTCCTGCCGCGTCAGGAAGTAGTCTCCCCCCCCCGCACTCCTTCTGCCTCTGTGTCTTCCTTGCTCAGAGCTTGCCTGACCAGCATACCCTTAACATCTCCCTTGCCACCTGTCCCCCGACTTCTACCTATAGAACACTTTCTCTCTCTCTCAACTTCTTACCTCTCATTCTTCTAATCTATTTAAAATCATAACTCCCCTTTGGTTCTGCACGATTTCATATATCGGCCATCGTATTATATGCTGAAGCTCTCAGATATTACATGTTTAGTTAGGCATTTGGGAGGGGTTACCATTTTGTCTGTAGAGGTTCGACACACTCACGGTGTCTCCCTACCTATTCCTTGGGTGTCTGCTAGGCTATTTAATGCTAGACTGGGGTATGGCTACTTGTGTTGTGATTTCCGATGTGTACCAGGTTTTGTTGAACCTGTACAATCGCAACGGAGACGTGGGAAGCCTAGGTGGTCTTTCTGACTGTGTACTTTGTGAGTTTAGCACTGTGTTGCGAGTGAGGGCTTTTGCCTCTGCCACCCAACACTGTGCTAACTCGTTTTGCTTTGACTTTGAGAGGGTCGCCAGGAGAGAACCAGATACTAGCGATCTGGATCTCTCAAGAGAGCACCCCGTCATGTAACGTAATTTGGCCATACAGTCTTAAGGACCTCGCTAGGCTATGAGCCGCTTGCTCAGCCATTGTTTCCTAGCCTACTACATCCCAGCTAGACTTTATTCGCCTAGCAGACACCCGATTAAGTTTATAAACTCTTATGTTATGTATGCAGCATTTTTGTTCACGTTGATTGTAAGCCTTGGTTGTTGTTGAGTTGCACAACCCGAGCAGGCTTTTTGAGTTGCCTGACGAAGTACTTCTTTTGTTGTTGGAGATAATAATATTGTGCATTTATCGTTATTCCTGTGTCAGTTAACACTGTCTGTCCCTACACTTGTCATATCTTGTTCCTGCTTTATATAACAGTTCAAAATCCGATTCGATCATCTTAAGCAGCATCAGACTTTCTTCAGAAGATTCCTGCTCGATGCTTTAGGACTTTCATTCACTTTCTTTAATATAGGAGTGACAGTTTATTATTGTTTAGAGTAACTTTAATTATACCTTCTTCTTGTTTGCATTAAATCATTGCAGTGATTTAATTAAGATCTCTATCTTTTCCTTGTATACCTTATTAACGTAATTGTATGTTGTTGTGATCAGGCTGTATCAGAGATCATCAGCCTGTAGTAGTAGTGCATTTATACCGAGTTATAGGATACCCCGTTATCGCAGATTTAACTCTGGAGGGTATAGGTGTTTTTGTGCGCCGGCATTATAAGTTCGAGGGTTGGATCTAGTGTTACCGTTGTGGCTGTGTGCCTTTCTAGTCCAATAATTAAGAGCCCTTGTTTTATACGAGTCCCGGTCGTAACACCTGTGATGCCCCCAGTTACTAGCTACCCATTTACTTAGCATTTTACCTGTGTTTGCTGATTGATTTTTACCAAGTACTTACCTGTGATGCCCCCAGTGGCTACCTACCCATTTACTTACCATTTTACCTGTGTTTGCTGATTGATTTTTACCGAGTACTTACCTGTGATGCCCCCAGTGACTACCTACCCATTTACTTACCATTTTACCTGTTTTTGCTGATTGATGTTTACCGAGTACTTACCTGTGATGCCCCGTTACTAGCTACCCACTTAATTACCATTTTACCTGTGTATGCTTATTGATTTTTACCGAGTACTTACCTGTGATGCCCCAGTGACTACCTACCCATTTACTTACCATTTTACCTGTGTATGCTGATTGATTTTTACCGAGTTCTTACCTGTGATGCCCCAGTGACTACCTACCCATTTACTTACCATTTTACCTGTGTTTGCTGATTGATTTTTACCGAGTACTTACCTGTGATGCCCCCAGTGACTACCTACCCATTTACTTACCATTTTACCTGGTTTTGCTGATTGATTTTTACCGAGTACTTACCTGTGATGCCCCCAGTTACTAGCTACCAATTTACTTACCATTTTACCTACGCACACCGGGGCAGGACCGTCACCACTAATAACTGGTTCACCAGCTTACCCTTGGCACTTACCCTGCATAAAGATGGCCTGGAACTCGTCGGGACAATCCGCCAGAAGCCTTACCTGCCCCGCCAAGTCCTGGACCACAAGATGGAGGTCGGGGAGTCTGTGGCTGTTGTTACGATCCAGGTTCTGCAAGACATGGGGCTCTTCATCATTGGACTAGATAAGACTAAATGCAACAACAGTAACACTAGTTCCAACCCCTGCCTTAACCACTGGAAAACAAAACACCTATACCGCCCTGAGTCGTGCCTGGACAACGAGGTATCCTATGACTCGGTAAAAGGTGCACCCTATAGGCTGATGATCACTGAAGCAGCCTATACTCATACAACATACGATTACTTTAATAAAGTATACAAGAAAAAAGATAGATAGCGTAATTAAATCGCAGCAACGATTTAATAGCAAACTAGAAGAAGGATAATTAACGTTACGTTAAATAATCAGTAAACTGTCACTCCTGTCTGAAAGAAAGTGAAACAAAGAAAGTCCTAAAGCATCATGCCGGAGTCTTCTGCAAAAGTCAGATGCAACTAAGAAGTACGTATCGGATTCTGAACTGTGTATTATTACTGTGGGAACATATATAGTGTAGGGACGTACAGTGTTATCTGGCACAGGTGTAATTATAAAACAGTCGGCAGTCTAAACTCTAACCACAAAAAGATGTGCTTTCTCCCACCAGGCACAAGCCTGCTCTGGTTGGGTCTCTCAGCAACAATCACGACTTACTATAAACATAAGGAACAATAATGCTGCGCACATATACACAATGAAATTATAAACCCTAATCGGGGGTCTGCCAGGTGGACGAAGTCTAGCAAGGGAGTCGTAGGGTAGGCTACCTGGACCGAGCCACCTGCTCGGTAGCCTAGTGTCGTTCTCAAGTCTGTGCGCCTAGTTAAATTAAATGACGGGGTGCTCTCTTGAGAGATCCAGATCTCGTGTACCTGGTTCTCTCCTGGCGACCCTCCTAAGTCAAAAGCTAACGAGCTAGCACAGTGCTGGGTGGACTAGGCAAACGCCCTCACGCCAACACAGTGCTAGGCTCTAAGGTACACAGACAAGAAAATGACCTAGGCCTACGCAGGTATCCGTTACAGTTGCATAGGCTCAACGAAGTCTATGCTCATAGGAAACTGCAACCTGATAGCCTCTCCCCAGTCTAGCATCGACTAACCTGGCAGACGCCCAAGAAAATAAGGTTGGGGCAACACAATGAGTATGTCAAACCTGCCCAAGCCAAAATGGATAAACCTCTGATCCAAAATGCCTAACTACGTACATATAATATCTCTGAGAGCTCGCTGTATAATACAGTGACGGATATATGAAATCAACGTCAAGGGGAAGGGCAGTTAATTAATACTAGGATATACAGAGAGAAGAAGGAAAGCAGTGGTAGAGAAAGTTCGCAATAGGGGGGTGAGGTGGGCTGATAGATTGCAAGGGGATGTTAGCGGTACAGCACTAAGAGGAGCTCTGCCCGTGGAAGTCACAAAGGAGTGCGTGCGTGTAGGCGCACCCATTCCCGACGCAGCGGGAAAGCGGTGACGGGGCAGGAGGGAGGAGCCCGGCGACGAATCAGGCGCCCGAGAGATGACGTAACTAATCAAGTTGCACGATATCAATCCGCCGATACCACCAAGCTCTGATTTCTCTCTCTCTCTCTCTCTCTCTCACTCACTCACACTCTCCAACTTCCACCAGTCATCTAATACATTAAATCTATGACAGCTGGAATAAAATACAATACATTGTTACAGGTGAAAATAAAGAGTATTTCTGGACTACCTGTGACACTATGATGCACTAGGAAGAAACTAGAACTTAATCAATAACCTACAGCCCATAACACTGCCTGGGGAGAGGAGAGAAGAGGATGGGGAGCGAACCGCTACCCTCGTGGTCGCTGGGGAGCTGACGTGCGTCACACTGTATATAACTATGAGGACAAGGTCACCCTTCAGGTTCACCGAGCCAGCAAGACCAAGAGCATGCAACTTCTGTCAACCATTCACCTCAATCCCAGCTATATTGAACGGCAGAAGTCTGACATTCAAATGTTTTATAATGCTACGAAGGGTGGTGTGGATACTTTCGACCAGCTCTGCAGCGTCGCTAATGTTGGCCGGAAGACCCGACGGTGGCCCATGTGCCTTTTTTACGGTATATTGAATATAGCTATGGTCAACAGCTATATTGTATACTCCCAATCTGCCACTGGGAAGGTATTGAACAGGCGGGATTTCTTCAAGGAGATGTCCGTCAAGTTGTGCCACCCCTGGGTCAAGATGCGTTTTATGCGGCACAGGTGTTTAGCGCGGGAGCTCAGGCAACTCATCTCCAACACCTTCGACCTACCCATGCCAATCCTCATGGAAGAAGAGAAGAAAACTGACAAGAGGAAGAGATGCCACATCTGCCCCAGCGAGTCAAACTACAAGACGCGCATGCTGTGCTACCGATGCACGAAGTCCGTCTGTAGTCACCAAATAGCCAAGATCTGCTTTCGATGCATGACATAACGATAAGGAAATCTATATCATTCTTATACATTGTTATTGTGTTTTTAAGTTTATATAAAGTAAATAAGGTTAATAATTGCCAACCAAAGGTCATTGACAAGTCTTAATTTGCAATGTAATGTTTTTTTTTTGCATTTATGGTATGCCTATTTAGTTTTTAGGGTGTAGTATGTGTAATTCAATCAGTAGTCAACATTCAAGTGAGTTGTGATCAAAATCCATGCAATTTTAGTCATCCTATACAGTGTGGAAAGTGTGGTCTACTTTCAGAGGGTTGCGGCCGGAGCGGTGCTGGGAGATAAGGTTAATCCTTTCCGTACTG
The DNA here is from genome assembly GCA_032716605.1 of Paralithodes platypus. Taxonomy (NCBI): domain Eukaryota; kingdom Metazoa; phylum Arthropoda; class Malacostraca; order Decapoda; family Lithodidae; genus Paralithodes; species Paralithodes platypus. Next base: position 9,375,059 of record CM064547.1, on the reverse strand, counting down.
TGTGCGTATGACTACTCCAAACCCCCATTATTCATGCTGATGTTGTTCATAGGGTGTTTAGGAATCGTTGTGGTGATTTATAGGCAGATTCATAAACAATTTGTTCAGTTATGAATTATTTTCTCTCAATTTTTTGCCGAAAACTGTCGGACGTCTCAGAGTTAAGTGTACATAATGCTTGAGTATTGCTATCTACTGGTTCAGATTTCAATATTTAGGGGTTCTCTGTGTTCTAGGGATGTTTGGCAGTATTCGTACAAACTTTCAGCTAAATCCATCAATATTTAGGCACCCTAATGATTTTTTATAAAGCGTTAATAATTTGTTTTATTTTTTGAAATTAACCCTTTATGATCCTTTGCACAGCTCGCGCCCTATGGGACCCAGGTAGACAGGACTCCAGGTCAAGAGGTCCACACCATCTCCCTACAACACACCAGAGTGCCAGTATCCTCAGTGAATCTTAAATATTTGTTTTTATTTGTTTTGTAAAGTTACCTATTTTCTTAAGATATTTTGTTTAAATAATCATTAAAAATATAAAAATCACTCTGATTTTCAATTACACTTGACATAAGATTAACCATTCCTTATATTTTGTTACAATTTAAAAAAAATCTATCTATATTGCCTGATTTTTGGCGAATATTTTAGTGCAGTGTGCCACTTTCGGACAGGGTTACCTAAATCGTACACCCAAAAAAGCGTATCCTCTCCAGGGTTTTAAATCGACAAATGATAACTTGAATTAGAGGAAACAAACTATCATAATAGTGACAGTGTTAATTTAATAGTTACTTCTACTTAACCCTTTGAAGATTAGGATGCATTTTGACAGTATATTCTGACTATTTGTAGAAGATTGTATCTAGCTTTGGAATGATCTGTGGAACTGGAGGGGTAAAGAGTATCTCAATTAACTCTCTGACCTCCATCTACACTTCCTAATCTGAATACAATAGTCTTATAATTGCAAGGAAACAAAACATATATCCATAATTGTATCTTGAGTGAGAATACACCTATTCCATAGATGCACAGACACTCAGACATACCCACGCAATTATATTTACATTTTGATTCGAGGGCATATGTTTTTGTAATAGACCTTATATAAACGAGATTGTGAACTTCGAACGAAAATATAAAACAAAGTTAATGTTCTCTATGGGACTGTTAATTGTTCAGAATAATTCGTCAGTGTATCATTGTTGTTCTCCCAAGTATTGTTCAGATATTCCGGGATAAGGCTTGTACACATTGATCCATAGATACACACACACACACACACACAATGTCCAGCTTTTCCACATTTCGCCTTTTCACACACACACACACACACTCACTACAGCACACATACTGTATATGCACAGCTGCACACACACTCTACAACACACACACACACACAGAATGTCCAGATTTTCCACATTTCGCCTTTTCACACACACACACTCACTATAGCACGCATATATGCACAGTTGCACACGCATTCTACAACACACACACACACACAGAATGTCCAGCTTTTCCACATTTCGCCTTTTCACACACATAAACACACACACGCACTACAACACACACACACACACACATGGCATTTGCCATATTCGCCGTAAGTCCCACAACCTCCGCAGTTTTATCTCATTACATCGTCCAACAATCGCCGTGCATTTGCTATTTTTGCCATCATCGTTCGCCACTTTCGCCATGAATCGCCCTCAATTGTCGCACACCATTCGTCTTTTTCGCCAAAAAATTCGCCATATTCGCACTTTGGTCGTACTTCCGTCGCACAAGCAATCGAGGAAATTCGCCTTTTTCGCTTTCATTCGCTTCTGAAAAAACCCTATTCGCGCGAATAGGGACATAGAAAAAAACACGGTCGCACGGCATTTGCCATCGAAAACTCGCACAGTGGGATACCCCCTTTATTGTTGAGGGAGGACCGTTAATATACAATAATAATAAATAATAATAATAACTCAATAAATCTATCTATCTATCTATTGCCTGCCGCCGTGATCCCTGACGGGGAGGCCACGAACGAACCACCTCCATGCACCCCTGTCCCCAGTCAGTCGATCCCTCTCCTCCCAACCAGCACTGCCTTTATCCATATACTTCCTAACTCCATCCTTCCACCTCTCTTTCGGTCTACATCTCCCTCTCTGTCCTTCCACCTCGCTCTCGTACACCTTTTTAGTCATTCTCTCGCTTCCCATACGTTCCATACGGCGGAACCATCTCAAGTTGTTCCTTTTCACACTTTCCAGCACATCTACCTCTACACCACACCTCCTTCTTACTTCCTCATTCGTCTGTCTATCCCTCCATGTAACTCCGCACACACTTCTCAAGTAACTCATCTCCACCCCTCTCACTCTTGGTCTGAGTCTCTTCTCAAACGTCCATGCTTCGCTTCCGTAAGTCAGTGTCTCGATTACCACACTGTCATGCAAGGACTTCTTCACTTCCATACTAGCCACCCTACTTCTTGTTACTGCTTTCAGCGTTCCTACAGCCCTCTTCCCCTGTTGTACCCTCTCCTGCACTTCTTCATCCATAGTCCCATCTTTACTCAACACACTGCCCAGATACTTAAAAGAGCTGACGAATTCCATTGTCTGACCATTCAACTTAACCTCACACTCTGTGACTTCACCCCTTACGAAGACCCAAGACCCGTAACTAAAGACCGGAAGTTATGGCAATAAAAAACACTAAAATAGGCAGGCAAAAAGGCATTTATAAATTATAAAAAAAAGGCTAAAAAAGGCATTTATTGATGAAAAAGGCATTAATACGACATTTATTTTATGTATGAATATATAGTGAAAATGCTAAAATCAAGTTAGAATAGGGTAAAAAGGGTAAAAATTACCAAAGTAACATTGTCATTGATACACTTTATACATTTTTCCCTGATTGCACATAATTACAAGCATTATTTCAAATTGTCAGGCGCTAAATTGTGCCGTCTGTCGGAGAGAGGCCAACTTGGGCCAGGTTTTCATCTGGCGGTAGCAACAAGCACCAATAGTTTACACTGAAAAACACCAAAAAAGGTAAACAAGGTATTATAATGATGAAATCACCAAAAAAAGGCATGAAAAGGCTCTGAAAAACACAAAATAGGCTTAATAGGCACTAAATCGGTAAAAAAGGTATTATAGTGATGAAATCGCCAAAAAGGCACAAAAAGGCACTTATGGTATTCATGGCAAAATCCGGTCTTTAACCATAATCTTGCTCTTCCCCGCATTTACCTTCAAATTCCGTTTTTCACACACTGTTCCAAACTCATTTACAAGACCCTCCAACTCCCATTCATTGTCGCTCATCAGAACTGTATCATCCGCAAACAGCAGTATATTCAGCTTCCACTCAATTCCCACCCAACACCAACATCCACTGCTCTTCTTAGTATTTCTTTCATGACTCCATCCATTTATAGAATAACTTTTATAAATAACTTACGTAAATTACAACCATGGCACCAAGGATGGCCGGTGATGTTGCCTTTGATGACCTCCAACTCATAGCTCGGCAGACGATCATGGAGTTGGTGTGATGCCGTGACTCCCCCCAGTATCCACTGTAGCACCAGGTCCCTCTCACTGTACTCGTCTGGGGGAATGAGAGAAACGGGTTCAAACATAATGACAGTGTTCCAGGTCCCTCATATATAATGACAGTATTCATTAGGCATGGCAAAGTCTTGTTAATTTTATGCTAGTTATATCTAGAGGATCTTGTGCTGTTTAACCTAGGGGACTTTTAACCCTTAATTAGCGGCTCACCACATAAGTCGTATTTAATAAAGCTGGACTATGTGGCGGCGCTCGACATAGGTCGTGGCAATTTCAGCACGTAATGTTGCTGAGAGAGAGAGACAAGTGGTGGCAGGAGACTAGCGAGCGTATGACTGCTCCAGACCACCGCGGAGAACCTACTGACACGAATCTCAGCTCCCTCCTCCCTCTCTCACTCGCTACATACTGAATTATATGGGGAAAGTACCGAATTACATGCTTTTTGCACTCGCGTTGCACGGTTATTGCAAGAAAACTAGCCATCATAAAAGGATCGTTATGGTGTCATTCGAAAGCTCTGTTTATGCCCTTTCAGGGATAGGTACTTGTTTTACGTTCTGGGTCTTATTTAGGCATGAAAATGATCACGTAAACAGCCCTATTTTGGCTAAAAACACCCCGCTGGGCGGTACATATAAATAAACCGCATAGGCCGCTCTTAAGGTGTTAAAGGCCAATTCAAACAATATTTATTATTATCACAACGCTCACACATATCTCTGAGAACACTGCTACAATATTAGACCATATAAATTGTAACAGATGACAAAATATCACAATCAGGGGTTATACAGACTGGGATAAGTGATCACTTCGTCACATATTGCACACGTAAAACTCCAAAAATTACCCTAAAGAATCACATGGTCATCAAAACTAGGTCACTCAGAAACTACAACAAAGAAACATTTCTGGACATTTTATGGAATACAGATTGGTCTCCAGTGTTTGGAAATACAAATGTTAATGATGCATGGGTTGGCTTCAGAACCATCATCACAAACATCCTAGACGAAATAGCTCCTCTGAAAGACATACGAATTAAAGTAAGGTCATACCCATGGATCAACAATGACATACTACACCATCTGGAACATAGAGACAATCTGTTAAAAAGGCTAGTGAAACATAGACAGGATCAAGGTCTGAAACATGAGTTCAACAGGGCTAGGAATAAACTAAGCAGGAAAATTAAATCAGCGAAATCTAATTATTTCCACAGTAAGGCAGAGGAATATCAGAATAACCCCAAAAAAACTATGGAGGCACTTAGAAACAACAGGCTACAGTAACAAGGCAAGGGATTCGTCTAACACTAATATTGCTCTCAACATTAATGATCAGGTTTGCCACGATAAACGACAAATTTCAACCTACTTCACCTCCATAGCAAACACACTTGCACAGAACCTACCGCAACCTCTCAATAAATACACGACAACAACGGCCACCTTTCGAAATTTCTACAGGAATAAAGGCATACACCCGAACACTTTTGGATTGCAAAATGTTACACCAAAATACACATTTGACGAGCTCTCTAACCTAAATGTACATAAAAGCACAGGACCAGACACAATTCCTGACATATTTTTACGAGATGGAGCCATTGGTATAGCAGGTCCCCTAACCCACATCATCAACCTGTCAATTAACACCAACACTGTACCTGCTGAACTGATGGAAGCTATTGTAACCCCTCTATTGAAGAAAGGAAATAAACTAGATGTTGGCAACTACAGACCAGTTAGCATATTATGTATTGTATCAAAAATCCTTGAAAGAGCTGTATACACCCAAATTGAACACTACCTCAAAGAAAATGATCTATTCTATAAGTTTCAATCAGGTTTCAGATGCATGTACTCGACAGACTCCTGTCTCATCCACTTAACAGATCTCATTCGTAAAGAAATGTCTAAAGGTAACTACACCGGTATGGTTCTTCTTGATCTACAAAAAGCGTTTGATACAGTAGACCATGATATCCTCTGTAATAAACTACAAGCAATGGCCATTGGGTCTGTGAACTGTTTTAAATCTTATCTTAGTGGTAGAACACAGAGAGTCAAAATTTATGATAATATAATATAATCCTATGCCAATTAACTGTGGGGTCCCACAGGGAAGCATCCTTGGTCACTTACTCTTTCTCTGTTATGTGAACGACATGGAACTGAGCGTCTCGTGTAAATTATTACTGTATGCTGATGACAGCGTGCTTCTGATTTCAGGAAAAGACCCAATAAGTATTGCCGCTTCACTTTCCAAAGAACTAGAATCGTGTAGTGATTGGCTAGTGGACAATAGACTATCTCTTCACCTGGGCAAGACAGAAGCCATCTTATGTGGAACAAAACGCAAACTGAAAGACATTTGTGGGCTTCTCGGTCAACTGTACTGATATTCCTATAACAACAGTGTCACACGTGAAATATCTCGGACTAAAACTGGACTCGACTCTGTCAGGTGAAACAATTTTGGAATCTATCCTGAGTAAATGTAGAGCACGTATAAAATACCTGTATAGACAGGTGGGATGCTTGCCAGCGGCGACCAAAAAGACCCTATGCCAAGTGCTTGTTCAATGTCATTTTGACTATTCTATGTCATCCTAGTACTCTGCATCATCTAAATCAGCACAGCACAAACTTCAGGTCGCTCAAAATAAAATGGTTAGGTTCATGCTGAACCTAGGACCCAGATCGCATGTTGGCCAGGAACAACTTCAGTCACTTGGTATGCTCAATGTCTCTGACAGGGCCAAACAAATCAGGCTCACTAATGCCTTCAAGATATTCTATGACAAAGCTCCAGAGTATTTAACACTAGATTAGCGGGCTAGCGGTTTATTTATATGTTCCGCCCAGCGGGGTGTTTTTAGCCAAAATAGGGCTGTTTACGTGATCATTTTCATGCCTAAATAAGACCCAGAGCGTAAAACAAGTATCTATCCCTGAAAGGGCATAAACAGAGCTTTCCAATGACACCATAACGATCCTTTTATGATGGCTAGTTTTCTTGCAACAACCACGCAACGCGAGTGCAAAAGGCATGTAATTCGGCACTTTCCCCATACAATTCCGTATATAGCGAGTGAGAGAGGGTGGGAGGAGGTGGGATTCGTGTCAGTAGGTTCGCCGCGGTGGTCTGGAGCAGTCATACTCTCGCTACTCTCCTGCCACCACTTGTCTCTCTCTCTCAGCAACATTACGTGCTGAAATTGCCACACGACCTATGTCGAGCGCCGCCAGATAGTCCAGATTTATTATACTCGACTTATGTTGCGCGCCGACACTTAGGGGTTAAAGAGTAATTTTGTTAAAGCAAATGAGAGGAGTGGACATAATACAAGAAATAGGATGTTTCATTTTACGGTCCCGAGAATCCAAGGACAGGGTAAGTTAACATTCTTCTTCACTGCCATCAAAGACTGGAACGACCTACCCCAGTTAGTCCGTGAAAAGAGAACAATGTATTCCTTCAGACGTAGCCTGAAGGTGCACCTGAACCGGACAGCTGCGAGAAGGGAGCACCAAGCTTATGTCTACTACTAAATACGACATAAGAGAAAGGCAAAACAAACTGAAATGATTACTGATTACTGATTACTGATAATTACTATAGGATATAAGGTACCTTAACACCTTACGAGCGGCCTATGCGGTTTATTTATATGTACCGCCCAGCGGGGTGTTTTTAGCCAAAATAGGGCTGTTTACGTGATCATTTTCATGCCTAAATAAGACCCAGAACGTAAAACAAGTACCTATCCCTGAAAGGGCATAAACAGAGCTTTCGAATGACACCATAACGATCCTTTTATGATGGCTAGTTTTCTAGCAATAACCGTGCAACGCGAGTGCAAAAAGCATGTAATTCGGTCCTTTCCCCATATAATTCAGTATGTAGCGAGTGAGAGAGGGAGGAGGGAGCTGAGATTCGTGTCAGTAGGTTCTCCGCGGTGGTCTGGAGCAGTCATAAGCTCGCTAGTCTCCTGCCACCACTTGTCTCTCTCTCTCAGCAACATTACGTGCTGAAATTGCCACTCGACCTATGTCGAGCGCCGCCACATAGTCCAGCTTTATTAAATACGACTTATGTGGTGAGCCACTAATTAAGGGTTAAAATAACCTCCTAGAAATACTTTCTCTAAAGAATCTACTTTTTTTTATCCTCCCATTTTTCCCCAGCTAACCTAATCCCACAAGGACCACAATGGAAATACGCCTAACGGCCTTATTGGGCTATCCTTAGTTGGAATTATGCAAGGCTGGTACATGTCATATTTGTAACATATTATGTGGTACCAACATTGTAAAATGCTAACTGAATAAATATTATTATCAACTCTGCGAAGCAGAGTGGAATCGCGCGCACAGATCCCACCCGTATACTGTGCACCATAATTCAGCTTGTCTGTCGTCGTCGGCGTCGGCGTCCGTCGTCGTCGTCCGACCGGTAACTCCTCCTAGACCTTTCAATGGATTTTCACCAAATTTTACAGGTATATACATTTTGTCAAAGCAAAGGTCAGCCAAAAAGAAATATTCAATTTAACCAAAAGGTTAAGGTCAAAGGTCAAGGTTAAAAATAAGGTAAATATTTCACATGTCTTAGTTTTTACTCAATTGTCTCCATTTTCACTATACAAGTTACTGGCACCCTCCATATCTTATTGACCAAATTTTGAAATAATTACTCTAAAGGGTAAGGTCAAAGGTCAAGGTTAAAGGTCAAAATAAGTGTTGTACTACTATTTCTTATAATAACTGTTAGATGCTTACTAGGCTTACCATGAATATTCGGAATACCTAGGCCAAGTTCATACAAGAAACTATTCAATTCCATATGAAAGGTCAAGGTCACAAGTCAAGGTCAAATATAAGGTCAATATGCTAATTTCTTTACTTTTCATGCAAACTTCACAAAATTTGGTGATAGTTGCACTTTAAATGAAAAAGAAAATAACACATTTTGAGAAACATATCATGAAGGTCAAGGTGAAGGTCAAAGGTCATGGTCAACTATTCTATAAATATATAAAAAACTAACAGATGGGTTTTAATGAAATTAGTCATGCTTATTTGATTTTCCTGGGCAATGTCAATCAACAACAAAAATACTCTTACATAAAGGTCAAGGTTGCAGGTCAAGGTCAAAGGTCAACTTATGCTATATGTTTTTAGTTTGTATTCAAATGTCTTCATTTTCACTATACAAGGTACTGGTAACCTTGATATCATATTGCTCAAATTTTAGATAAATATACTAAAGGGTAAGGTCAAAGTTGAAGGTCAAAGGTCAACATAGGTTTTTACTAGTATTTCTTAAATTAACTCTTAGATTCTCACTAGGCTTACCATGTATATTCGGAATACCTAGGCCAAGATTATACAATAAACTATTCAATTCCATATGAAAGGTCAAGGTCAAATAAAAGGTCAATATGATAATTTTTTTACTTTTCATGCAAACTTCACAAAACTTGGCGAGATAGTTGCACTTTAAGTGCATAGGAAAATAATAAATATTGAGACATATAAAGGTCAAGATAGAGGTCAAAGGTCAAGGTCAGCTATTCTATTTATCGAGAGGACTTCCCTAGTGGTTAAGGCCCCATTAATTGCTCTTTCCATTCACATATGCATAGCCTACGTGAGTTGCAGTTGGGATGTGTGTACATGCTTAGATTGATATGCAGGATTCGAAGTTGCATAATAAATCGTAGGCAGTGTCCACCATTCTTTAACTGTCTTCGTGGTGCGATGCATAAGGTGTTGATTTTCGGTGTGAGCATCCTGGATTCGAATCCACGGACTGCCACATGTGTTTGTAAATTTCATTAATCGATTTTAGGAGTATAGTTGGTTGTTGGAAGGAACATAATAATTGATATTGGTTCAGGGGTAATTTATCGAGAGGACTTCCCTAGTGGTTAAGGCCCCATTAATTGCTCTTTCCATTCACATATGCATAGCCTACGTGAGTTGCAGTTGGGATGTGTGTACATGCTTAGATTGATATGCAGGATTCGAAGTTGCATAATAAATCGTAGGCAGTGTCCACCATTCTTTAACTGTCTTCGTGGTGCGATGCATAAGGTGTTGATTTTCGGTGTGAGCATCCTGGATTCGAATCCACGGACTGCCACATGTGTTTGTAAATTTCATTAATCGATTTTAGGAGTATAGTTGGTTGTTGGAAGGAACATAATAATTGATATTGGTTCAGGGGTAATTTATCGAGAGGACTTCCCTAGTGGTTAAGGCCCCATTAATTGCTCTTTCCATTCACATATGCATAGCCTACGTGAGTTGCAGTTGGGATGTGTGTACATGCTTAGATTGATATGCAGGATTCGAAGTTGCATAATAAATCGTAGGCAGTGTCCACCTTTCTTTAACTGTCTTCGTGGTGCGATGCATAAGGTGTTGATTTTCGGTGTGAGCATCCTGGATTCGAATCCACGGACTGCCACATGTGTTTGTAAATTTCATTAATCGATTTTAGGAGTATAGTTGGTTGTTGGAAGGAACATAATAATATATATATGAATCTAACTGATGGGTTTTAACCCTTTTTCTGCGGGGTGTTTTGGGCTACTTAGGGCATATTCAGGCACTCCTGAATGATTAATCAAGCATCTGCATTAAATGAACTGTATTCTGCCGAAAACTAGGCAAAAATTGCTTCAAAATAAGACCAGAACGGGCCTCGTAGGTGGCCGGTTCACTCGCAGCGGTGCCATAGAAACGCGGGAAACCCGCTATTTATTAGCACTCGCTCGCTCGGCAACACTGTTGTGAGAGGCAGTGAGAGACCCGCGCGAGACACAGTCTACCTCAGTGAGCCTCTGGCTGCTCTGAGGGTCGGAGGTGGGCCCCTCACGCTCCCGCCCACTGACACTCGATTTTTACGGCTTTTACAGGCTTTTAAAGCCTGGAAATTGCTGTAAATTGCCATGACGTTCCAGAACGTCACCCGCAGCGAAAGGGTTAATGAAATTAGGCATGCTTATTTGATTGTCATGGGCATTGTAAATGCAAACAAAAATGTACTCCTACATAAAGGTCAAGGACACAGGCCAAGGTCAAAGGTCAACTTTCATTATTTATTAAAAAAAGATTACTCCATTTTTTTAAAAACTGTGTTATGGCTTATTACTTAAATAACATATACATCAAATTTCACATACATATTGTAATAGTTAAGGTCAGAGGTCAAGGTCAAAATAAGAGTATTTGTAATTTTCCCTAAACTTCTCCTTGACTGTTTAACTCCTTGCGACATATATGACGCGATCGCGTCATATGAATAGGTCCACCAAAAACTCATATGACGCGATCGCGTCATATGGACTTATCTCTAAATAAGTTTATGATGCGATTTTGCGTCATATGAGCTCAGTAAGTCCAATAAGTTACCATACGATAAAACCGTTGGTGGCAACCTCAGCCTCCTGCGATAATTCTAACGGCCGCAGTGTTGTTGTGAGTGTAGTGCGAGGCAGTGGCAATGATCCTGGGGCTCCCGCCTCCTCACTGGAAACATAATATGTCTGAGGGAGTTAATGTATTGTCATCAAAGATTTAGGTTAAAGGTCAAGGTCAAAGAACAAAAGAAGAGTGTTAATTATTTGTTTTAACTCTGCCTAGACTGTTTAACCCTTTGTGTACCGGTGAAATGTTTTGTATTGTATTCTAGCTATAATAAAACTATATTGTGGTCTTATGAGGGATCTGTGGTAGTAAAAAGGGTTAATTAAGATAGTTGAAAGCCTGCTAATTTTATGGAGGCCCTTCATAAACTAAATAATATAGTCTTAATATCTAATATGAAATGAAACCGACAGAACTGCACTGAACGGGTTATGTATCATTGCCAAATTTTGCTGACAAATTTGGTTGGTCAATGAAATGATTGTCCAAATTTTGTGTCTTTGTTATTGCAAGGTCAAGGTAAATGGTGAAGGTCACAGATTATGGTCACTATTTCTTTCTTATACATATTTAAATTTGAATTACACCATATTCAAAATTCAACAAAACAGTGTTACGCTGACCTTATTATAGATAAATATTCCAATGGTTAAAATTAAATGTGATCATATATGTAATTATATATAATTAGCCTATTATAGTCCCAGGCGGACATAAACCACCAAACAGTCAGCACGAGTGTCCATGCTTTAATCCACTGCACACGAATATCCTCTATTATGCCGTGGTATAGTGGATTAAAGTATGGGCTCATGTCATGCCGTGGTATAGTGGATTAAAGTATGGGCACATGTTCTGACTGTCGGTGGCTCAAGTCCGGCTGTGAGTATAAACACATTTAGTAGCTTATGTGTAGTTGTGATATATATATATATATATATATATATATATATATATATATATATATATACTGTATAAAAAACGATTTTACCTAAGAGATTCAATAATATTTGCAGAATTCTAGGTCGCAGTGTTGCGTATGCATTTTTATTTTTATTTTTTTTTGGGTAATGCGAAAACTGCACACCTACTTTATTATTATTAGCATAAATAGCAATATTACTGTTCCATATGTGCATATTTTGCTTGCAAATATTGAAGCAACAGAAAATAGGTGTAAAGATCAACAGTACTATTCAGTGAAAACTGTATTAGTGTGACCAGAGAGGTGGCGAATGCATGCGGGAAAGCGAGATAGCTGTTATCTCTCTGGCTGCTTGAGCCACACTGACTGTTCTGGCGGTCTCTCCCAAATGCGTGAGGGAAGAGGGGGGCAAGTAGAGTGCAGAGGAAGGGGATTGGACGTATTTGAGGCGGGAGGGAGGAAGTAGGGAGGGGAAGAGGAGGACAAAAATAGAATAACGGATGAGGGGGAAAGTTGAGGGAGAAATTGGGAGGAGGAGAGGGAGGGGGAGAGACACATGTAAGGGGAAGAAAGGAGGTGGTGGGAAGGAGACATGCCACTTACGCACATAATTATAGTATCCATTTCACTGGCAGTGGGGCTATTATTTCATATTTGTTTTGTTTTTTAACACTAATTGTAGTTTCTTTATTCATGCAGAGTTTAGTAAAATTTGCCAGAACGTCCCGGACTTCCCAAATTGACTAATTCCTTGAACGTGACGATAGTGCGTTGTTACGTGTGCAATTAGTTTGCTTGGAAAACAGATTAAATTGCTCATGTAGTAATGTACAGTTGTACACCCTATGTGGTGGGTTGTGTTCTTTTATTTCATATATTTTATTTTAGTAAGCGTTGTTTCCACAGCGATTTTGATAAGTTGTTTTGACTTTAGATTGTCTTTGTCCCAGTTTTGGTTTGTTTGGTTTGCAAGTTTTACATTTTAATTAAGTGCCATCTTCCGAAACGAACGTCGCATTCGCCCAGTAAAACCTTCCAGATGGAGCGTCGCCTTTCTTTGGTTATGAAGGATCTGTGATAGTTGTATGCCTGTTAATTGCTGGAGACCCTTTTAAAACTGAATACAATCATCTAATAGTAGCCAGTATAAAGTTAAGAGGACGGCACCGGTACTGAAAGGGTTAATGATGTCTTGGAATAAACGTACTATTTAATTCCGTCAATTTTTCTAATCCGAATAAAATCTTTCAACTTTAGCACAACAAAACAACAAATAGGTTGATAATCTATCTTGCTGAGTAACTGATTGATTAACCCCATCAACACCATGATGCCTATTTATCTTTGATTCTGGCTCAAATGAGATGATTTAATGCAGTTTAAGAGTAACCTATGTTAGTAAGAGGGCTTACACTCCCACTGACCCGTATTGTCATATAGAAAACGGTTATTGGTATGTTCAAATAGATAATTTTATTTAGCCCAGTACCCCATACTAACAATAGTCTAACTTCAATTAACCCGCTTGGTGTAAGGTGGCGCATTTCTTCAGCATATTTTGGTTGTTATTAGACTATTTTCTTCACCTTAGGAAGGCACTTTGACAGTCAAGGGTTAATTGAGTTCGATATTACCCCTTCGATACGTAGGCCTTCCATATCTGAATAATATATTCTAATTATAGCCAGATATAACCGTTCAAATGATTCATAATCCTCTAGTGGGTTAAGCCGCAGCGGCAGAGTGGATAGTACGCTCACGTGTGAATCTGCTTGACCAGATTCGATCCCAGCCAAGGCGGACATATTTAGTGGGTGTGGTAGTACGTCCTAGCCTGTTTCACATGCTCACATCCAGTCTCAAATACCTCGGCGATGTATACAAACTAATAAGAGACAACAACAAAGCCACTCCAACAGCTTTCTCTCTCTCCAACACCCCTTCTCCCCTCTCAGCACTCTACAGTATCTCTTCAAAATGTATATACGAGGTGCCGCTGTAAAGGCTTATCCCTCAATACCTTCATCATCACCATATGGTTAGGCCGCACCTGGAATATGCGAACCAGGTGTGGGCTCCATATATGGTAAAGGATATAGAAGTAGTGGAGAAAGTGCAGAGGAGAGCTAGCAAGCTGGTACCAACGTTGAAGAACGCGGGCTATGAGCAGAGGTTGAGGACACTGGGGCTTCCGACACTGGCATATGGGAGAAAGAGAGGGGATATGATAGAGACTTTTAAGATAGTGTCAGGAAAGTATGATGAGGATGTGTATGAAGGTATCTTCTTGGTGCGGGAGGGAACAAGAACGAGAGGACACACTAAGAAAATTTACAAAGAGAGAAATAGGCTTGAGAAGGCAAGGAACTCATTTTTGTGATAGAGTGGTAAATTAGTGGAACGCACTGCCCCAGTATGTAGTCGATTCCGAATCAATAAGGGAGTTTGAAAGTAATCTTGATAAAGCATGGGGAAGACAAGATTTGAAGTTTGATTATAAAACAAAAATACAGAATAGTAAAAATGTTGCGTCTGCTACCGCCGCCGCCAACACCGTGAACGACCGCAGCAGTGCAAGTACTGGTACTGAGCTGGATACACAGGCCTAGTTTGCCTTTTTCCAGAGGATCTACTGTAAGAAACTATAAGAATATACAGACTAATTACATACATAATAAGGTCACTCCAACAGTTTTCTCTCTCTCTAACACCTCTTCTCCCCTCTCAACACTCTTCAAAGGTAGATACGAGGAGCCGTTGTACAGACTTATCCCTAAAATACCATCACCGTCACCATATACAGACTAATAAAACACACACAACAAAGCCACTCCAACAGTTTTCTCTCTCCAACACCCCTTCTCCCCTCTCAACACCCTAACTCTTCAAAAAGTAGATACGAGGTGCGGTTGTAAAGGCCTATCCCTCAATACCTTCACCATCACATCACCATATACATACTAATAACACACACAATAAAGCCACTCCCACAGCTTCCTCTTTCTCTCTTCAACACCCCTTCTCCCCTCTCAACACTCTAACTCTTCAAAAAGTAGATACGAGGCTCAGTTGTAAAGGCTTATCCCTCAATACCTTCACCTGAACTGGATAAATAATAATAATAAGATATTAAAATATAAATTTGACCATGTTGCACCAGTACTATTAATTATGCTAATGGTGATTATACTGATGACTATTAGCACCGGTCATGATGGTGTTGATAGTGGAGGTACCGAGAGAGAGAGAGAGAGAGAGAGAGTGTGTGTAATGCTAATAATAATAGTTATTCTCACCAACAATGTTTATTCCTGTTACATAATTTAAAATACATACCGGTACGATATACAGTATACTGTATAGGAGAGTGTTTGCCTAATAGACGAACCCAGTTCACATTTTCGCTGTCAATATTGGACTGCCTGAGAGAGAGAGAGAGAGAGAGAGAGAGAGAGGTAGGTAGTGAATGTTGATAGCGGAAATTAATTTGCATTTACCATCAGCCTAATGACAATAATGAGCCACCGGTCGACGTTAATGGGGTAATGGGGGTGGTAATGGGGGTGGTAATGGGGGCTGTTGGGGTGTTTTGAAGGTAGTTGGGGGTGAAGGAGCCTGTTCTAGAGGAAATACACAGAGAATAACCCAGCTATACCCTGGTCCAAATAGGTAGTCCAGAAATTGTGAACCCTAACCTCTGTAACTAAAAGATCAGCTAGAGTAAACGGACTGTAAATCTCCACACCTGTTCCATGACTGACCCTTCCCAAATGGTAGAAATATTAACTTGATTACTTCAGTGGCTTGTGAGTTATAAAGTTTAATGTTCAAGAGTTTTGGCATAGTTACTTGGAATAGGGTATAGTGTTCTCCATCACCTCCTCCTACTACCCAAATAATTACTATTTTGTACATGCTAAGATTGGTATGCAGGATTCAAAACTGCATAATAAATCGTAGGTGTGTGCAATATTCTTTTAACTGTCTTCGTGGTACAATGCATGTGTGTTGATTTTCGGTGAGAGCGTCCTGGGTTCGAATCTCCGGACTGCCACATGTGTTTGTTAATTGTATTAATCGAGCTTAGGAGTAAAGTTGGTTAGTGGAGAGAACATAATAACTCATATCACTACGCTCGACAAGCACACTACACAAATATAGAAAAAAAAAAACTATCAGTCTTGAAAGTTTGGGGGAGACACCTATTTCAGGTAGTTTTTCCTTTTGTCTCCTTCATACACATACATAATAATACATTATACAAAACAATACTATAAATAAACTGTGGTGCGAGAGGTTATGTACTGTATATTATTTGGAGTTATGCTACAGATATGGGTTGTGATGCTGGAGGTGACTGGGGGGGGGGGGGGGGGGCGTGGAATGGTGCTGGTTTTTGTGGTATTAAATATGTTTGTTGCAGTGGGGATGTTTATATGTTAATTTTGAATTGTGGTGGATATAGTGGTTGTGGTTATGTATGTGGTGATGGTGATGGTTAATGTGGTATTAGTGGTAGTAGTGGTGGAGAATGGATGTGGTATTAGTAGTTGATGTGGTAATAATGGTAGTACTAATGGTGGAGAAGAGGGATGCGGTAAATACTGGATGTGGTAATGGTGGTTGATGTGGACATAGTGGTAGTTGTGGTAGTGGAGGAGAGGGATGCGGTAGAGAATGGGTGTGGTAATGGTGGTTGATGTGGACATAGTGGTAGTTGTGGTAGTGGAGGAGAGGGATGTGGTAGAGAATGGGTGTGGTAATGGTGTTTGATGTGGACATAGTGCTAGTTGTGGTGGTGGTGGAGAGGGATGTGGTAGAGAATGGGTGTGGTAATGGTGGTTGATGTGGTAATAGTGGTAGTTTTGGTGGTGGTGGAGAGGGATGTGGTAGAGAATGGGTGTGGTAATGGTGGTTGATGTGGTAATAGTGGTAGTTGTGGTGGTGGTGGAGAGGGATGTGGTAGAGACTGGGTGTGGTAATGGTGGTTGGTGTGGTAATAGTGGTAGTTGTGGTGGTGGTGGAGAGGGATGTGGTAGAGAATGGGTGTGGTAATGGTGGTTGGTGTGGTAATAGTGGTAGTTGTGGTGGTGGTGGAGAGGGATGTGGTAGAGAATGGGTGTGGTAATAGTGGTAGTTATGGTGGTGGTGGAGAGGGATGTGGTACAGAATGGGTGTGGTAATGGTGGTTGGTGTGGTAATAGTGGTAGTTGTGGTGGTGGTGGAGAGGGATGTGGTAGAGAATGGGTGTGGTAATGGTGGTTGGTGTGGTAATAGTGGTAGTTGTGGTGGTGGTGGAGAGGGATGTGGTAGAGAATGGGTGTGGTAATGGTGGTTGGTGTGGTAATAGTGGTAGTTGTGGTGGTGGTGGAGAGGGATGTGGTAGAGAATGGGTGTGGTTATGGTGGTTGATGCGGTCATTAGAAGAGTCATTATAATGTGTAAGCTTGAAAATTGTCTTTCTATGATTTATTGCATTACCGATTTCACTGTTGAAACAAGGTGGCATTTTAATATCACTCGTTCGTTTACCTATTCTTTGGTACATATTTGTTCTGTGCCACCACAAACATTTTCTTAAACTGTTCCCAAGTCTCATTTATTTCGTTGTGTTTACAGTATATAGCAATGACTCCGTGTTGGGAAATGCTTGCCCAAGTTCGTCATAATCCGCATTTCTTAAGTCTGGCACCAAGATTTCTTTATCTCAATAACATAGCTGCAATTAACATCGAACCAAATGATTCTATGGCCGGAATATGACAGACGTTCTCCTACCTCTAAATTAATACCTCTACATTCGTGAGATGGAAGAGAAGAGAGGGAGAGCAGACCGAAAGTGAAATGAAGGGATGGAGTTTATATGTAAACGAGTGGATAGTGTCTTGGGCGGAAAGAAGGGCACCGACTGACGGATGATAGAGGAACGAGGAGGCAATTCATTTGCGGCTACCCATATCATGGCGTCTGCCTTAATTACGTATATATATATATATATATATATATATATATATATATATATATATATACTGTATATATACATATAAATGTATATATATATATATATATATATATATATATATATATATATATATATATATAATTATATACAGTATACAGTATATATATCTGTATCCGTCTGTTTGTCTGTAATCGTACTTGACACAGCTGAATGTAATCACACCTACACACATCTGTATCCATTTATACGTGCCTTGTTACGATCCAGGTTCTCAAAGAGACAGGGCTCTTCAACATTGGACTAGATAATGGCAAAACGCAACAACGGTAACACTAGATCCAACCCCTGCCTTAAACACTGGAAAACAAAACACCATTACCGCCCTGAGTCGTGCCTGGACAACGAGGTATCCTATGACTCGGTAACTGGTGCACACACACTAGGCTGACGCTCAATGAAACAGCCTATTCTGAAACAGTAAAAGATTGCTCGATTATGTTACACAAAGAAAAGATAGTTAACGTGATTAATTAACGTTACGGTAGATACTCAAATAACTGGCACTCCTGTATTAAAGAAAGTGCAATGCTAGTCCTGCAACACCAACTGGAAACTTCTGAAATAAGTCTGATGCTGGGAAGATGTTCGTAAAGAATCTTGAACAATTATAATGCAGAATACGGGTCACAATAAATGCTAGGACATATAGTAATAATAGGCAGGCGAATAATAAAGACTGCGCAAAGGTAGTAATGCTCGACAACTAAAGAAATGCTTCGTGACACAACGCAACAGCCTACTAGGGTTGTGCAACTCAACAACAACCTCGGCTCAAAAGTGCAGTGAATAATAATGCTGCATACATATAATAATGGGGCTTATCTCTAACCAGTGTCTGCTCAGTTAATAAAGTCTAGCTGGGGTATCAAGGCAGGGCAACAATGGGCGAGCATGCGGCTCGTAGCCTAACGTTGTCCGAAGGTGGTATAATGAAGATTACGTTATATGACGGGGATGCTCTCTTGATAAATCTAGGTCTCTAGTACCTAGTTCTATCCTGGCGATCCCTCAGAAGTCAACACAAAGAGGCAGCACTATGTTGTGAGGGATAGGCTATGGCCCTCTCACACCACAGCGCTGTGCTCGCAAAGTAAACCCACCCGAAGACAACTTAGGCTCCCACAGTACCTGTCGATGTCGTGCAGGGCTTAGCTAACACTGCACACATCGGAGACAACGACACACCAACCTTACCCCTAGTCTAGCTTTAGATAACCAAGCAGAATCACTCAACACCTTGCCAGGGAGACATATACCGGTCTACAACCTTCCCGAGAGAGGACACATACGGAAAAGTCCGTCTCTCTAACCTCAATATAGCATAATACCTCCTTAGCCTAATACATGGAAATATCTGAGAGCTTCGCGTACAATACGACTGGTCGACGGTGAACGTCTATGCTGAAACCAGAAGGGATGTTGAGTTTAATAAAGATTAGAGAATGAGAAAGGAGAAGTCGAGAGAGAGAAATAGTATGCAAAGTGGCGAGTATGGGGGACAGAATTGCAAAGGATGTAGGCGATACGCGTGTCAGGCAAGCTCTGAGCTGGTAAAGAACACGAGGCCGCGATGGGAAGGGACTAGTTGACCACCCGGCCGCCAACGCCGTCAGCGCCCAAGCGAGCCGCGTCATAGCTCACCCGCTGCCAGGTGTACTCCCTCACCCTCTCTCGCTCGCCTCCCACACAAGCAACATTTATATTATAGCGAATATCAAAAATAAGGCGCGGTCACAGACCAAAACAAAGACCATTTCTAGACTGTCTGTGGCAACACGACACTAATTAAATAAAGCAGATCATTCTAGGACAACTGTAGCCCAGCCCCCCATCCTGGCGAGCGCTAGCGAGCTGCAATGCCCCACGCAACCATTCTGCTAACGCCGGGAGGAGTCACACCCCCCCCAAGATATGGGACACTCAACCATGAGCCCATATCTGAACAGGCAGAATGTCGCTAGAATCTGCCACTCCTAACCACTCTGCCACTCATGGAATGCAAGCTCAGTCTCCTCAAAAAAAAATACAACAACATTTATATATAAAACAAATCTTATCACCCTTCCCAAATATAATACATTAATTCATAACATTGTGCTCCCAGAGCGAGCTTTAAGAAGCACAGCCTACTGAGGGAAAATCATCTGCACTCAGTACTCAGCTACAATATTATCTTAAAATTAATTATCAAAAAGAAAGAGTTTTTATTTAATTTTTCATATTTTATTTTAATGTTGTTTTTGGTGGCTACTATAGATGTAGCCTAATTTTCTTCTAATCAAAGCCAACAACTCCTGCCCTGCGACCCTACGCTGATGCTACACACGCGAGCCAACAAGCACCAGCGCAAAAATACACCGCGAGCCAAGACAGGAGGCTATACCAACATACTGTGGTAGCCTACTCCGGATCCTCCACCCGCGACAAACAGTCCGCAATCACATTCTCACAACCGGCAATATGGCGAATGTCTAAGTTGTACTCTTGCAACATGAGCGACCATCTGGTCAGCCTCATATTCCGGTTGTGGAATTGATTGAGGAATTTAAGCGGGTGGTGGTCGGTATACACTACCACGACTGGCCCATAGGCAGGAACATAGACCTCAAAGTGTCTGAGCGCTAACACGATTGCCAGCAGTTCCTTTTCAACAACCGAATAGTTTTTCTGTGCTGAATTAAATTTCTTTGAAAAGAAACTGACTGGATGCTCAAGACCTTCCTCGTCTGTCTGCAAAAGTACGGCACCAGCCCCTACTCCGCTGGCATCAGTCGCCAACTGAAATGGTCGTTCAAAGTCCGGGGCCCTGAGGATAGGGTGAGTGCATAAAAGGTGTTTAACTTCTCGAAACGCCTGCTCACACTCAGGTGCCCAGCGGAACTTTTTATCTTTAGCTAGTAGATCTGTCAAAGGAGCTAACACAGTAGAATAACCTCTTATAAAGCGGCGGTAATACCCAATCATGCCCAAAAATCTCATGATCTGCCGCTTGGTGGTCGGCCTGGGGAACAAGTCGATAGCCTGTATCTTCTGTTGGGGCGGGCTCACCTGCCCTAACCCAACCACAAACCCCAGATACTGCACCGTGGCTTGCACAAAGTCACACTTGCCCAGATTAACCACCAAGCCTGCTTTACTAAGTTGACTAAATAAGGCTTCTATGTGCTCACAGTGACTTTGGAAATCGTTGTCATAAATGATCACGTCATCAAGGTAGACAGTACAGTTTGGGATGTCTGCTACGATGTCGTTCATTAAGCTCTGGAAAGTGGCCGGTGCATTTTTCAGACCATATGGCATCACGTTGCAACGGTAAGTACTGCCATCCACCACAAACCCGCACACCTCTTTAGCCCGCTCAGACAGTGGTACTTGCCAGTAGCCTTTGACGAGGTCTACCTTGGTCAAGTACCTTGCTTTCCCGATCTTATCCACACTGTCATCCACCCGGGGAAGAGGATATGCATTGGTGGGGGTCAACCCGTTCAACCGCCTAAAGTCAATGCAGAACCGAACTTTTCCATCAGGTTTGGGCTACAGAGTGACAGGAGAAGTCCACCGTACTGCCCCCTTCTCGATCAAGCCTCTCGCCAGCATATACTCCAGCTCATCCCTGAGCGCTGGGAGTTTAATGGGTGGCACCCGATAAGGTATCGACTTGAAGGGGGGGTGCTCTCCTACATCGACGTCATGCACCGCTTGAGTAGTGAGGCCTGGGTGCTCGGCAAATACAGTGGGGTATGAATCGAACAGGCGCTGCACTGCCACCTGCAGTTCCTCCGGCAGGTGCGCCAGAGCATCATGCGCACATTGGCTCGAATTCCCCGCCCACTGATCAGCCCAGACATGACAATCCCAGTTATCATCCACCTGGTCATTGCTGCCCCCCTCTCCTTCTCCACCATGACCGCAGCAGGTCAACACAGGGACAGCTAGTGACTCAGGTGGGCGCCTCACATACTCCTTCAACAAATTAATGTGGCATAGTTGGTTACGCTTTTTCCGGTCTGGAGTGGCAACGAGGTAATCTAGATCGGAGATCTTTGACACCACCCGATAAGGCCCAGCGTACTTGGCAGCCAGAGGATGACCTGACAAAGGCAACAGGACCAACACTTCTTGACCTACCTGAAACTCCCGGAGTTTCGCCTTAGTATCGTACCTGTCCTTCATACGGGCCTGCGAACTCACCAAATTACGCCCGGCCAGCTCCAGACTTCTAAGCATTCTCTCTCTGCTCTCGAGGACGTATCTCAACATAGAACATGGCTTAGCGGTACCCTCCCAAATCTCCTTCACCATGTGGAGAGGGCCCCTCACCTGATGCCCGAAAACAAGCTCATTCGGACTGAAACCGAGACTCTCTCCAGGTACTTCTCTTGCCGCGAACAAAACATACGGCAGACCAAGGTCCCAATCCTTTCCGTTCTCTGCGCAATAACATCGAAGCATGCTTTTCAGCGTGGCGCGCCACCTCTCCAACACCCCTTGACTCTCCGGGTGATACGCAGAAGAGACGACAGTGCTGATGCCATGCTGAATCATAGTTTGTTTGAACAGATTAGATGTAAAATTAGAACCTTGGTCCGATTGCACCTCTTGCGGTTAACCATACCGCGAGCAATACAAGAGCAGGTTCCGGACAACAGTTTTCGCTGTGCCATTTCTCATTGGATATGCATCAGGATAACGAGTGGCCACATCCATGATAGTTAATAGAAATTTATTACCGGCACTAGTAGGGGGTAGGGGTCCGACCATATCAATGATGACCTTACTGAAGGGCGGTCCACTGACAGGAATGGGGTGCAACGGGGCTCTCGGAATTGTTTGGTTAGGTTTTCCAACCCCCTGGCACGTATGACACCTTGCTATCCAGGTTACCACCTGCCCCTTCAACCCCGGCCACCAAAACAATTTTTCTAAAGCTGCCTCCGTTTTTCTCACCCCTAGATGTCCTGCCAGTGGTATGTCATGCGCCAACCTCAGTAGGCTATCCCTGCACTCCCGTGGCACCACCAACTGGTCCACTACTCCGGACCCCTCTTGCCAAATACGTTTAGGGTCTTGAAAACGCCTATAGAGGATGCTTTCTAAATAAAAAAAATCTCCTGGCTGTGCATCGCCGTCCTCGTCGAGCTCTACAGCTCCATTAGCACACGTTTGGAGCTCAGGGTCCTCTAGTTGCAACCGACGTATATCTGAGGGTGCCAAGCGATCTAACTGCTCCCGGAGCAATGCATGACCTTCCCCGATACTGGGCTGCTCCCTCTGTCTCTCTCGATGTACATAACGTTGCTGTCGTTTAGACTCGTCATGCCCAGCCTCGTCACTCTCGATGACAGGCCCAGGGGCTACTCCAGAATTAAGTAATGGTGCTAATACTGAATCACCCAGGAGAGCCGCCGAGTCAAAACTCTTAAAACCAACTCCAGCTTTAGCCTCCTCCTGTTGATCGTTCCTCCGCTGGTCTGAAGACAGAGGACTAGGCTGTGACACTTTAGCTGCCCGAGCTCGGGTGACAACACACGCCATGGGTTGTGTCTGGCACCGCTCGACCCACTCTTGCTCTTCCCTACTCACGTCGGCCGGCCTCTCGGCAACGACTAAGGGTAGAACCTCAGAATCGGGCATTGCAAAGTCGTTGCCGAGAAGAAGGTCGACGCCCTCCACTGGCAGTTTCTCCACAATCCCGACATCCAATTCACGTGCCACACCATCCACCTCCAACTCCAACCGCACCAGCGGGTATGACCGAGTTGCATTAATACCCTGCACCACCACCACCCGAGCCGCGTTTATAGGGTAGCCAGTCACGTTTTTCATCAGAGTCTGGGAAGCACCTGTATCACGCAAGACCTCTACTCCATGCTTGTGCCCCGCCCACATCACGCAACCCCGCCCTCTATGGTCGCAAAAAACATCCTGAGCAGGGTTCGAGCCTCCCAGGTGCTTCTGCATTGGCTGTGCCTCAGCCTCTGACGAACTGCCCCGGGCAAACTCATATGACTTCGGAGACACACCAATGTTGAAGGCCAAAGACACAGCTGCTGTAGGTGGTTTGCTAGGACAGACTCTTGCAAAGTGCCCCTTTTTATGACAATGATAACACTCCAACTCTCCTTTGGGATTCCCTTGGTACTGGGAAGGGCCCGGCCCCTTCTTAAATGGGACGGTGCTAGTCTTGTGGTCAGTCTTGGTATCATGGCTCTTGTACTTGTTTGCATAAGGTATATCACTAACTCGGGGGGGTGGGGCGTCACGCCCCTTGTTACCTGCCTCACTACGCTGGGCAGACCCGCACCCACGAATTAGTGATAGCCGGAGGTCAGCCATCTCAGCTGCCTCCTGTAGAGTTTTTGGTTGCTTTTCTTTAAGGTTTAACGTCAGGTCGACGCCCGTGCATTTGAAAAACTGTTCTAAAAGCACCAACTGTTTAATGTCGTCAAACGTAGTAGCTTTCTCCGACCTCAGCCAATTCCCAAAGCATCGGACAGCTCCCGGGCATGCTCCAAAAAGGTGCTCTCCCGACCCTTGGTAACACCCCGGAACTTCAACCTGTACGTCTCTGGTTGTAGTTTGTATGCTCTCAGGACAGCCTCCTTGAGTTCCTCATAGATAATACAAGACACTATAGGCAACGCATCGTAGGCTTTAAGAACCTTGCCTATTAATCTAGAGGATACAAGTGCTGCCCATTTATTCTCTGGCCACTGGTGTTCCTGGCACTTCTTCTCAAAGCGTGTGAAAAATTCTGTTACACCACTCTCATCAAACACCGGAACCAGTTTCAATAAGTGCGAGAGAGACTTCTCATGAACACGGTTACCAGCCCCAGGTCGCTGTCCCGTTGTCTCTACTCGCGACTTCTCTACGTCCATGTCGGCACAGTACCTAGTCGACTCTAAATCAGCTTGGATTTTTGCTAGCTTGGCTCTCTTCTATCTTGGCTAATTCTATTTGCTGCTCACCTGCCCTGATAGCCTTTCTCTCTTCGATCTTAGCTAATTCGAGCTGAAGCAATAATTCTGGAGATAACCCTTGAGGAGGTGAAGGTGCTACAATGTTTGAAATTACCGGTGGTCCCCCCAGGGGCAACCCACCCTGCCAGTCACCACCCACCTGTGGAAGCGTACCCGGGGTCGGCAAACCACTGGGATGGCTGGGAGTCGAGTGTAGGGGAAGCATGGCCGAAGGGCTCTGAGCACTCAAACCATCTCGCTCACCAGTCACCCTGCCCAGTACACACGTTATCAATTTATCCTTGGTCATGCTGCTAGTAACCGCATGACCGATAGCTGTGGCCAGGCAATGAAGACCGTACCGATCCATACCCTCCAACCGCTCGGCAGTAACAGGCCATTGCAAAAATATCCTAGCATCCTCCTCACAGTTCACCCGATTAACCCTTTCATCATACTGTTGTTCCTCAGTCTCGACATTACGTACTGTGTCTCCATTCTCCTCTGACCCGGTATAAGACATGATGCTCACAAAAATTTCTTACCACAATATTCAGAAAAGAATACCCCAAACTCTTATGTAGCACTATTCACTTGCCAAAAATGTCTGAAGACTCTCAAGTGCTATACTACTTTGCCAAAAAAAAAATTAACGTGCCCACTATATTCCTCAATAAAACAAATGACCACAACAATCCTGCAATTATCTCTTAGTTCACAAGATCCTGAGCTAGGTCGCCATTTGTTACGATCCAGGTTCTCAAAGACACAGGGCTCTTCAACATTGGACTAGATAATGGCAAAACGCAACAACGGTAACACTAGATCCAACCCCTGCCTTAAACACTGGAAAACAAAACACCATTACCGCCCTGAGTCGTGCCTGGACAACGAGGTATCCTATGACTCGGTAACTGGTGCACACACACTAGGCTGACGCTCAATGAAACAGCCTATTCTCAAACAGTAAAAGATTGCTCGATTATGTTACACAAAGAAAAGATAGTTAACGTGATTAATTAACGTTACGGTAGATACTCAAATAACTGACACTCCTGTATTAAAGAAAGTGCAATGCTAGTCCTGCAACACCAACTGGAAACTTCTGAAATAAGTCTGATGCTGGGAAGATGTTCGTAAAGAATCTTGAACAATTATAATGCAGAATACGGGTCACAATAAATGCTAGGACATATAGTAATAATAGGCAGGCGAATAATAAAGACTGCACAAAGGTAGTAATGCTCGACAACTAAAGAAATGCTTCGTGACACAACGCAACAGCCTACTAGGGTTGTGCAACTCAACAACAACCTCGGCTCAAAAGTGCAGTGAATAATAATGCTGCATACATATAATAATGGGGCTTATCTCTAACCAGTGTCTGCTCAGTTACTAAAGTCTAGCTGGGGTATCAAGGCAGGGCAACAATGGGCGAGCATGCGGCTCGTAGCCTAACGTTGTCCGAAGGTGGTATAATGAAGATTACGTTATATGACGGGGATGCTCTCTTGATAAATCTAGGTATCTAGTACCTAGTTCTATCCTGGCGATCCCTCAGAAGTCAACACAAAGAGGCAGCACTATGTTGTGAGGGATAGGCTATGGCCCTCTCACACCACAGCGCTGTGCTCGCAAAGTAAGCCCACCCGAAGACAACTTAGGCTCCCACAGTACCTGTCGATGTCGTGCAGGGCTTAGCTAACACTGCACACATCGGAGACAACGACACAGTAACCTTACCCCTAGTCTAGCTTTAGATAACCAAGCAGAATCACTCAACACCTTGCCAGGGAGACATATACCGGTCTACAACCTTCCCGAGAGAGGACACATACGGAAAAGTCCGTCTCTCTAACCTCAATAAAGCATAATACCTCCTTAGCCTAATACATGGAAATATCTGAGAGCTTCGCATACAATACGACTGGTCGACGGTGAACGTCTATGCTGAAACCAGAAGGGATGTTGAGTTTAATAAAGATTAGAGAATGAGAAAGGAGAAGTCGAGAGAGAGAAATAGTATGCAAAGTGGCGAGTATGGGGGACAGAATTGCAAAGGATGTAGGCGATACGCGTGTCAGGCAAGCTCTGAGCTGGTAAAGAACACGAGGCCGCGATAGGAAGGGACTAGTTGACCACCCGGCCGCCAACACCGTCAGCGCCCAAGCGAGCCGCGTCATAGCTCACCCCGCTGCCAGGTGTACTCCCTCACCCTCTCTCGCTCGCCTCCCACACAAGCAACATTTATTTTATAGCGAATATAAAATATAAGGCGCAGTCACAGACCAAAACAAAGACCATTTCTAGACTGTCTGTGGCAACACGACACTAATTAAATAAAGCAGATCATTCTAGGACAACTGTAGCCCATCCCCCCATCCTGGCGAGCGCTAGCGAGCTGCAATGCCCCACGCAACCATTCTGCTAACACCGGGAGGCGTCACAGCCTTAACACAATCACACCCACTCTAACACACACATACACAGTGAAGCACCTCTTACACCCACATATACCTACACCAGTAAAATACATGCACATAATTATAATAAGTGTCTAATTAATTAATGACTCAAGTCTGGGCGAAAAATATTTCCCATCAAGCAGTAATGGTTTTAATTATTCTAAATAAGACCAGTTCATCTAACTTATAAAATCTGCCTAGTCCGTTGCAGTCTATGATACATTTTGTGCGATAAGTGATGAGGAATGGCTTAGGAGGAAACGGTCGGTTTTTCTGGACCCCCTTCTCCCTAATGATTAGCCCCATTCGTTATGAAATTTAGGTGTCGATATTTTCCTGGCTCGCGATACTGAGCCTGTAATTCCAAGAGGAACCAGCCTTCGCCTGGGATATTTTTCTACCGAAAAATTTACAAACATATCTTTAAGGGGGGGCCTTGAGGGTGTTTTATTAAAATTTGATAGAGACCTAGCAAGGAATCTAAAAAATAAATGATTGAGTTAATAGATAGACAACAACATAACATACCGTCCACTTAACTGTGAAAAGTGGGTGATTTTGCCACAGTATTAAGTTAATCTGGGTGTGTGGATGGGTGAGGGTATATACTACATATATTATATATATATATATATATATATATATATATATATATATATATATATATATAATTATAATATATATATGTACAGTATATATATATACAGTATATATATATAATATATATATATATATATATATGATATATATATAATATACTGTATATAATTTATATAAATTTATAATATATATACAGAGCGCTTGAGAAACATTTCCCCATCAAATATATAGGAATACCCTATGGCCAATACTCCGGAATTCCCCATGGGGAAATGTTTCGCGATCGCTCTGCATATATATATATATTATATATATACCGGTATATATATATATATATATATATAATATATATGTATATATATATATATATATAATTTCTTTTCTTTTTTTCTATATGATTAAGGGAGACAAAAGGCAGAACTGCCTGTAGCGAGTGCCTCCCCCAGAGTTGAAAGAGTGACAGGGCCAACATCAAGGGACGTTCGAGCCAAAATGCCTGGACACACAGAGTTTGAAGCAATTTTAGTCATAGGAAGAGGGAAGACTGATTCTGGGAGACTTCCAGAGCTCAGCAGTTGAATAGAAGAAAGTTTGAGAATAACGTTTCACTCATGGGTTGGAGAGTTGCACAGAGTTGGGGTGGAATTGTGTTGCAAGACGGGTACTGCATACCCTACATAGAGGAGGTGGTTTACACAGAGAGAGCTCTGAGGAACATTGGTTATTGTTTTAGCGATAGAATAGCGAGAGACATGCAACATTGCAGCGAAGAGAGAGAGATTGCAGAGAGTCAGTGAGTGGAGGGAGTTAATGATACGAAAGGCTTTCCTGTCTACTTTGTTTAGAAGTGCTGTGTCAGAGAATCCTCCTCACACATGTGAACAATATTCAATACAAGGATGCACTGTGACCCTGTACAGAGCAAGAAGTTGTGCAGGGGTAAAGATCCCCTTGAGGTAGTTGAGCACTCTCAGCTTCTGGGAGGTAGCCTTAGCAACACTGGTAGTATGAGCCTTCCAAGAGAGAGCAGAAGAGAAAGAGACACCGAGAATACTGAAAGAAGATGAAGGGTTGATTTATGTATTGTTGAAGTGTAAGGAATAGTCCTCTGAGAGTTCCGGAAGGGTAGTAAGATGAAGAAATTGGGTTTTGGAAGCATTACAGGCAACACCGTTTTCTCTGCCCCAATTGGAAGTAGTAGTTATATCAGAAGATAAGTGTTGCATGGCTTCATTACGTTTTTCTTTTGAGTGATTGCTGGCTGGGGCGTGTTGGAAAACTAATAGAGTAGTGTAAGGTAGAGTCGTCTGTGTATGAATGGATGGGACATGAGGTACAGTTGAAAAGATCATTTAGGAAAATTAGAAAGAGAATGGGAGATAGGACAGAACCCTGAGGAAGCTGATAGGATGAGGAAGTGAACAATGGTCGTCCACAACTGCAACTATGGAACGGCCAGAAAGGAAATTAGAGACAAAGGCACAGATGGAGGGATAGGAGGGTAGTTTAGAAATTAGAAATTTGTACCAGAGTCTATCGAAGGCCTTCGATATGTCTAGCGCAATAGAAAAGGTCTCGCCTAAGTCCCGAAAGGAGGACCGTACACCTTCTTAGTATTAGCAAAAGTCTGAGTGAAGAGTTCAGCTTTATCAGAGGAAGAAGTGATGTTTGTATCATCAGATTGGAAAAGGGGAGGGAAAGACGAGGAAGAAAACTTTATTGGAGAGGTTTTTGGCTAGATGCCAGAAAGCTTAGGAAGAGCTAGAGTTTGATATCTCGGTGCATTTATTATTGATGAACGAGTGTTTGGCAAGTCAAAGGACAGATTTGGCTCTATTCCGGACAGAGTTTTAAGGCACTGGTACCCTTTGAATGCTTCCTCCTTATTACAGATAGCAGTAAACCAAGCGTGAGTAAACCAAGATTTGTTTGCATTATTCTAAAAGAAAGAAAATGAAATGTATATCTCCATGCCCGATAGGATTATATCGGTGGTGATGCGTTCAGCACTCACCGAGCTTCCCCGGAGTGTGGTTATATATATATACATACACATACTTGGTATGTATATATGTATGTATATTAGTTCCAACAAGTGCAACAACCTGCAAATTTCTACGGCGGCCAGTTGCCCTCAGCAACAAGTTCATCACCTTGGATGACGAATGTGATGGTGAGGCTGCGAGTGCTTCCTTCGGCGAGGAAACCAGGAGAAAGGTAAGTGAGTTGCCTCCAACAGGTGTGACTGCTGCCCCCCCAGGAGTACCTTCAACTGCTGCCCCAGGAGTTCCTGCCGCTGCCGCAGCTGCTACCAAGTCATCGACAAGGAGAGGCAAGTCCTTCTCAATTGTTGGGGACTCCATGGTCAGACACTTAGCTAGGTCCACCTGTACTGATATTAGGAAGCTTGTCTGTCTGCCTGGTGCCGGGGTTGGGAAGGTGTTAGAGGACATTGATTACATCATGAAAGATATTGGAGATAGCCCCATTATCTGTCTCAGTACAGGGAGCAATGATGTTGGTAAAGGTAGGACGGAAGTACTGCTTCGGCAGTACAGGGAGGTGTTAGATAAAGTTAGGAGGAAGGGAGGCATACCTGTAGTACACAGTATCTTGCCACGGAGAGGGGTCAGCAAGGAATGGTCATCTAGGGCAATTGGTATCAATTGTCGGCTGGAAAAATACTGTAATGCAAATGCAATACCATTCCTTGATAACTGGACCCGTTTTTATGGTAAAAATCAGTTGTACGCACAGGACGGGGTTCATCTTTCTCGGCTAGGGGTGGCAAATTTAGCTAGGTCAATAGATAGGATTGTCGCGGGGTTTCGCTGAAAATAAAGCCTGAGAATATGAGTAAGAATAATTGTCTAGATAGGGTAAATTGCCGTACTGGTACATCAGATAGGAATAGAAAATATCAGTCACAGGATTTTAATTGTACTGCTAGTAGAAATATTAAAGGTGTAACAGAAGATGGGAATTCAGTTAGAAATAAAGGTAAATCCGATACCAGTAAAATAAATTCATTGCGATTATATTATACAAACTGTAGGAGTTTATGTAACAAAATGGATGAACTTAGAGCACTTGTTAGCAACGAAAATATAGACATTATAGCACTGACTGAAACATGGATTAATACAGAATCAAGACATTTTTTAGCAGAATTCCATATACCAGGATATAGTTTGTTTAAACGCGACCGAACAAGTAGGAGGGGCGGCGGAATAGCAGTGTTTGTCAGGAGTTCTTCAAAAAGCTGTATTGAATCAGGTATTAGACTAAATACTGATAACGAAAGTGTTTGGGTTGAGGTTAGCGAAGGTAGTGAGACCATAATTATTGGAGTTATTTATAGACCACCAAATATGAGTAGAAACGAAGGTACAGCTTTATGGCAGGAAGTGAAAATAGCATCAAGGTTTAGCAATGTGTGTATTATAGGGGATTTCAATTTTCCGAATATTGATTGGCAGCATCAAATCGGCGACTCAGATTCAGAAGAGTTTATTGAGGCGGTACAGGATAGTTTTTTATTTCAATTCATAGACTCGCCTACTAGAGGTAATAATATCCTCGATTTAGTTCTCAGTAATAATGAACAAATGATAAATAATGTAGAGATAGGAGACCAACTAGGAAATAGTGATCATAAATCAATTTATTTTAACATACAATGGACAGGAAAGGCTAAAGAGAATACGACACTTATCCCAGATTTCAGAAAAGCCAATTATGGTGGATTAAGACGAGCCTTAAGAGTCGATCCTATGGTTAAACTATTAAGTGGACCCAGGTGCGCTAATAAACATACTCTCTCTCAGATACCTGTCTTAACTCAGGATAATTTGACAGCTACATATAATAATTTTATTTCTTCACTCCACAATGCGCAAAATAAATATATCCCCAAAAGAAAATTTAGATCAACACAGAACCAACCCAAATGGATGAATAATAGACTATTAGACCTTCTAGGAAAAAAGAGAGGAATATATCGAAAAATAAAGAAGGGCGAAATTCACCTACTTGCTTACTATCAGAATCTATCAAGAGTGGTTAAAAAATGTATAAGGACAGACAAAAGAAATTATGAAATCAGGATAGCCAATGACTCAAAAAATAACCCTAAGGCTTTTTACCAGCTATATAAATCTAAAGTTAGAGATAAAATAGGCCCCCTTAAAACTTCGATAGGAGAAATGACAGAAAGTGATTTAGAAATGTGCAGTACATTAAATAGTCAGTTTCTATCCGTTTTCACTAATGAAAATTTGGCACAGATTCCAGAAGTCCGTAAGGTGTATAGAGATAGTATAGAAAATAGGTTAAGTACGGTTACTATAAGTAGAAATGATGTGCTTAAGGAAATTGACAGACTGAAACCTCAGAAATCGCCTGGTCCCGATGAGGTATATGCCAGAGTATTAAAAGAATGCAGAGATGAGTTAAGTTACCCATTAACATTTCTTTTTAACAATTCATTAGAAACCGGTATAGTTCCAGAAGCTTGGAAGCTTGCAAATGTAGTTCCGATTTTCAAAAAAGGTGATAAATCAATAGCATCCAATTACCGTCCCATTAGTCTCACTTCAATCATAGGAAAGCTACTAGAGTCAATTATTGCTAGGAAAATGAGAAACCACTTAGAAACATTTAACTTAATCAATTCTTCTCAGCATGGATTCACACAGGGACGTTCTTGCCTTACTAATTTGCTTAGTTTTTTCTCAGAGGTATATGAAGCAGTAGATAATGACAAGGCATACGATATAATATATTTAGATTTCAGTAAAGCTTTCGACAGAGTCCCTCATGAGAGATTGATGAGAAAGGTTGAGGCACATGGAATAGGTGGGGCGTTGTTGGGATGGATTAGGTCATGGCTAATTGGTAGGAAACAGAGAGTCAGCATAAATGGTACCAAGTCAGAGTGGGGAGCAGTCAAAAGTGGTGTCCCCCAGGGATCGGTATTAGGTCCCCTGTTGTTTCTTATATACATAAATGACCTAGATTTAGGTATAACTAGTAGGATAAGTAAATTCGCAGACGATACTAAAATGGGGAGATCAATTGATTCAGATAGCGATATAGAGTGCCTCCAAAGGGATCTAGATACCTTACATGAATGGTCAGTAAATTGGCAGATGAAGTTTAACATTGACAAATGCAAGGTATTAAAGATAGGGAAGATGCAAACAAATGTTAAATATAAACTAGCTAATTTAGAATTAGAAAATTCAGACTGCGAGAAAGATCTAGGTGTGTTTGTTAGCAATGATTTGAAGCCTAGAAAACAGTGTATAGGCGTTCGTAATAAGGCAAACAGGATTCTCGGGTTCATCTCTAGGAGTGTGAGTAACAGAACTGCTGATGTTATCTTAAAACTTTACTTGTCATTAGTGAGACCCCATATGGATTATGCTGTCCAATTTTGGTGTCCTTATTACAGAATGGACATAGATTCATTGGAGAGAGTACAGCGTAGAATGACAAAAATGATCCATAATATTAGAAATCTTCCGTATGAAGAAAGGTTGAAGAAATTAGGTTTACATTCGTTAGAGAGACGCAGAGTTAGAGGGGATATGATAGAGGTGTTCAAGTGGGTTAGTGGGATTAACAAAGGGGACATGACAAATGTACTAAAGCTCAGTGATAGCGAAAGAACTCGTACCAATGGTTTCAAATTAGATAAATTTCGTTTCAGAAAAGATATAGGCAAATATTGGTTTGGTAACAGAGTTGTAGATGGGTGGAATGGACTACCAAGTGCTATAGTGGGATCTAAAACTGTAGGGAGCTTTAAGATAAAATTGGATAAGCATATGGACGAGAAGGGTTGGGTGTGAAGGGGGATCAGCCGGGTTGGGCCAATCAGCGCTCTGCAGACCCCCATAATCCTGCGTTAATCTCTAACCGTTTTGGTAGGATGATCCTCAGGGCATTAGAGTGTTGAGCCTATAATTGGGCTTTGTAATTGATTTGGGGTTGTGTGGGACTGGGATCTGCCTTGCTTAGGCCAATCGGCTTTCTGCAGACTCCCATTTTCTTATGTTCTTATGTTCTTATGTATATATATATATATATATATATATATATATATATATATATATATACTGTATATATATATATATATATATATATATATATATATATATATATATTTATACCGACACTCCCTTAAAAAGGTTGGGAGGGTCAGCAAGAAACATAGTAAAAGGAATGGAGTTAAAAGGGAAATAATGCATATTTTAGACGCCAGCCACAAGCAAGCACTCTAGTATTCGGAGCACCATTCATTCACCATGCTATACATTTTCCACAACCAAGTCGCTTTACTACAACATGAATTAAGACCTTCCAGGTTTGTCGTTTAAGTGACTGCAGAGACCTTCATGGGCTCTCCCTAGCAAACTTCCTCCATGCATTCCTATAATTTGCTATATATATAGTTATATATGTATATTATTTATTTTAATATTTTAATGTTTTGCTTCATTTTATCCCTGGTCACGCTCTGAGACATATTGAGACACTAAATCATCCCATCGTCTCTGCCTTCCACGTCTTCTTCCTTCCACTTCACTGACATACAATCTTTTTGCTACTCATTCATCAGTAACTCTAGTCATGTGGCTGTAGCATCTGAGGTCAATTTTTTCTACCTTTTGATCAACAATTTTCCTAACTCCACATGCCTCGCTTATGTTCATATTTCTCTATTGATTCTTCGTACTCTACGGGCGGTTCTCAACAAAGCCATATCAAAGTCACCTAAGGTTATGTTCGCCACTATCCTAGTGGCTCTGAGGAGCGCGTCGCCCCTCGTTCTGGGTGGTGATTTGGTGCAGCGGACTGTTCGAAGGGGCAGCACGCTCCCCTGCGAAGATGGGCTCGTCTGGCTCTTTTTGCAGTTCGACATTGAGGGCTCTCTTGAAGTTGTCTAACGAGACGCCCCTCATGTCTCTTATTCACCGTGCGGGTTTGTTGAAGAGACGTGGTCCTCTGTGGGATGCTTTGTATGGGGATGTTAATACGTTACAGTATTCAAACCGCGGTAACACTAGAGATTTGAAGAGCACTATCATAGGCAATTCACCGCGTGTTTTAAAAGTACGCAGAATCTAAACCGTAAGCCGTTTCGCAGCTGCAACTTTTACCTGTTTATGTTCTTTGAATTCCATATTTACTGACATTAACACTCCAAGGCCCTTCACACGGTCTTTACGTTCTGTCATGTGGTTGGATTCAGTTACGTAGTTTGTATTGTCTTTAAAGACATTATTATCTCTGTATCGTATTAATTGGATGTTGTCCTCATTGAATTGCATGTTGTTTTCCCTGGTCCACTGGAACACTACATGTATGTCTTCCTGCAGCCGGCTGGTGTCCTCCTGTGTGTTTACTATCATGCTTAGTTTTTTGTCGTCAGCAAGAGAAAACACTGTACTGTGTCTTGTGTTGGCATCTATGTCACTGATTAGAATGAGGAAAAGAAGGGGTGCTAGCACTGTTCCTTGTGGAACTGAGCTTTTGAAATCCGGAGGATCAGATGTGACTTGGTTTACTGCTACTGATTGTTTCCTGTTTATAAGGAAGTTGTATATCCACCGTCCGATTTTTCCAGTTATACCTTTTGCTTTGAGTTTGTTGGCTATTATACCATGGTCACATTTATCAAATGCCTTAGCAAAATCAGTATAAATGACATCCACGTTTTTCTTTTTTTCTAGTGATTTAAGAATTCTATCATAATGTTCCAAAGTTGTGAGAGACATGATCTTCCTGCTCTGAACCCATGTTGACCGGTGTTGTGTAGTTCATGTGCCTCCATGAATGTTGATATTTTGCTTCGCAGGACTCGCTCGAAAATATTAATGATGTGGGATGTTAGAGCTACCGGGCAGTAATTTTTTGGTAGTGCTTTACTCCCTCCTTTATGCAGAGGGGCAATTATTGCGTTTTTCAAGCTATCTGGTATTTCGCCAGTGTCTAAACTCCTCCTTCACATTATAGCCAAAGGTTTTGAGAGGTTTTCCTTTCATTAGGATCGAACTCTATGAGTCCGGACCTGGTGCCGAGTGGGATGGCATATTGGAAATGGCCTCTTCTATCTCTTTTGGACGGAAATAAATATCCAGAATTTTGGGGATTTCTGCAGGGGAGTTTTCCATGAAAAATGCATTTTGGCCTCCGATGGCTTTTGTTTCGTCAGGCTTACTGAAGGCCATTTCATACTGCCGGCGTAAGAGTTCGCTCATTTCCTTTTTGTCCCCTGTGAATGACCCATCCCCCTTAGGTAGTGGGCCGATGTTTGATTCTGTTTTAGTCTTTTATTTGGCATATGAAAAGAAGTACTTGGAATTTTCCTCAATACCTCAATAGCTTTCCTCTCCTCTTCTATTATGTTGTAGCTCATATGAGATTCTTAGTCTTTGCTCAATTACCACAATGTCTCTATCTATTTGGACTATTTGCCTATCCTGTAGATTTTGTTGCGTGCGTCATTGTGATAGTAATTTCCTACTTCTGTACAGTTTCCTTCTTTCCCGTTCTTGTTTGCTTCTTCGTCTTGTTTGTCTTTCAGGTATGTGGTGGCTATAGATTTGGGTCATGGTTTATGTTATTAGGACTAAACACTCTGAAGGTGTCAGGTTATTCATTAAATCTTCCCAGTCTATTTCCTCCAATTTTTGGTTTACCTCTCCCCACCTAATATGTTTTGTTATTAAAGTTAAATTTACTGCAAGGGCCGGTTTTTGGTCTCGCTTCTGAGGTTGTCTGTACATTTGTTAAGGTTGTTTTGATCTCAATTAATTTATGAACCGAGTATGTTGTATCCGAAATGTTAATGCTGTGTACTAGGGAGTCGTTGTTAGTGAAGACAAGGACTAAGATATTGTTTTCCCTTGTGGGTTCGTCAATATGCTGGGTAAGACTAAAAAGGCAGCAAAGGTTAAAAAGCTCACTTGTATTTGCTTCTCTGGTGTTATTCGCCACTACTTGGTTTTCCAGTTGTCTCCATTTAATGTTTGGTGGATTAAAGTCTCCTAACCACATAATATTTGGTGTCGGGTTTCCCAAGGCTTCGACTTCTGATTTAATTTTGTTGAGATGGGCTTTAATTCTTCAAGGGATGAGTCTGGAGGCCTGTATGTAACAATAACTGCTAAATTTAGGAATTATATTTTAATTCCAAGTATTTCCACCACTTCATTACTGTTACTTAGGAATTCAGTGCATATCAGTGAGTCGTAAATGTACAAGGCTACACTTCCATGTAATCTATGTGTTCTGTCCGTCCTATGTAGGTTGTAACCAGGAATCCATACCTCACTATCTTCCTGATCTTTAATGTGAGTTTCTGTGAGAGCCGCAAATCTAGCGTTTCCTTCTTCTAGCAGGCCCCTAATAAATGGTACTTTGTTCATGGTTTTATTTTTTAGGCCTTGGATATTTGCAAACAAGATTGGGGAGGGATTGTATGGAGTAATATGTGTACCTAATAGTCTTCGGCAGGTATTGTATGGAGTAATATGTGTACCTAATAGTCTTCGGCAGGTATTGTATGGAGTAATATGTGTACCTAATAGTCTTCGGCAGGGATTGTATGGAGTAATATGTGTACCTAATAGTCTTCGGCAGGTATTGTATGGAGTAATATGTGTACCTAATAGTCTTCGGCAGGGATTGTATGGAGTAATATGTGTACCTAATAGTCTTCGGCAGGTATTGTATGGAGTAATATGTGTACCTAATAGTCTTCGGCAGGTATTTGCCACTCTTGGGAGGCCAGGAGATTCTTGAGGTGTTCTATGTTCTCTTCTATCTCCCTAAATCTCTTCATCTTCATCTGCCATTTCCCTCCTTGCCTTTTTCCTCTGTCTTGTCCTCGCATAGCTAGAGAGTTTTTTGGCTGCCATTTGTGTTAGGTCTAGCATATCTCCAAGTGCCTTTAATATGAAAAGCTGGGCATTTCATATTGAAATGACAGCCCCAGAGGAGAAGACTCCTCAACAACCTCAACAACAGCTAACGGAGTGCATGATTGCAACCATCAGAAGACAACAACAAATATGGAAGTTGGCCCTCATAAAGAAAGGGAATATAAACAAAGCCGTTCCCCCTGTACAAATCTCAATGTACCACCATACCTGTGTCTCCCCTAGGGTCCCCCAAGGTGTAGCTGTTAATCCGCCCTCATTACCCTCTCCACCAAAAGGAAAATGGCCGACATCTCCCCAGGAACCGGACCTGGATTATGATGAGCATATATTTATGCAATTAAGGCATTAATCCCCTCCTTATTTCCCAAGACAACTCTACCACTACCACCACCGCAGCAACGCAGAGAGGGGACAAACACTATATTTTTTATATCCTTCTTTATAAAGATTTCTTTTAACATATAAGAGATAATGCCTGAAAATACATAAATCATTAAATAAATGTTCACTCGTTCCCATACACCATTACCTCATGCTATATAATTTAAAAAAATAAGGAATGTGTTCACCAATAGAACCATGTATGCCTTGTATTTTTAAGATTGTTAATAACCAGAGCAATATTCAAAAACTATATTTTCTAATCCCCTTTTTACCTCGAGAAGCTTAAACCGTGACTATTATTTAAATCAAAATATGACCTACCCGGACCAAGGTTTGGTAGGCAACAATCGCGGCTAATGAGCACACGATCTCACGATCTGTAATCTGTACGCAGCATTCCTAGGATCTCGATTGCGGTAGTACTTCCGTACGGGGCAAGCCATTCTCCCCTTAAAAGTACCCGACGGAGGTGTGTTCGAGGACCAGCGAGGATATCTGTAGGAGTACAAAGGAGTACAAAGGAAATCAAGCAACAACAGGTATAGTGACCCTTCTAGGCTGCTTGTCCTCCAAAACACTGAGGATCAAGTGTCCAAACAGTGGTTTAGAGTGGATAAGGGAACATTGGAAAGGGAACTACTGCCCTAGAACTAATGTCCGTGGCAGGATTAGGAAGTTAGTAGGGGACAGATGGGTTAGTAACTGAGGGGGGGATAAAATAAAGTTATTCATTTACAAACGCAGTCAGTCGCGGGTTTGATGCGAGATATTTGTCTAAGCGGAGTTTAAATTAATCAACGGTGCTGCAGTCTATAACGTCTCGGGCAAGCCCATTCCACAAGTTGACAACTCGATTGAAGAAGAAATTCTTAGATTCGTGTGAGTTAAAAGATTTACCAATAATTGTGCAACCGTTTCCCCGCGTGTAATTAGATTGGTCGATAGTGAAGTACTTACTACAGTTCATATTGTCGATGCCTTTGATGATTTTGAACACTTGAATTAAGTCACCTCTTAATCTGCGCTGGGTTAAAGGAAATAGATTTAATTCTCTAAGACGCTCTTCGTATGGTTTGTTCTTTAGGCTAGGTATAATTTTGGTAACTCTACGTTGAACTCGTTCTAGCTTGTTTATATCTTTTTGGTAATAAGGGCACCAGGATTGAACGCAGTATTCCAGAAGAAGGCGGACTAAGGAATTGTAAAGGGTTAGGATAACTTCTTTGGATTTGGAGTGTGTGTGTGTGTGTCTGGGACGCCCTCTGGACTACGTCGGACCTGGTTACTATGCCTGATCAGATCTATCTTGGGTTTCGTCACCTATACTTCCATCCCAAAACTTAAGTGCTTCTCGTATAAAGTTTTCTTTATTTAAAATATTGCGAAGGGTGATTAAGATATGCAGTGTTCCATTAACGTTAATACCAGAGATTGTCGATTATCTCCTAATTTGCTATCACCCCTCGTATTGCGAGAACATTTCACACTCTGTTGGCAGGGATTGATGTATGTATAATTTTGTGAATATATATCTTATATTCTAGATCAGAGCTATACATATATTCGTTCGGGATTTATATACAACGCTCTACACGTAATTCTTTTGAACACCCAGCAATCTTAATATTGTGTTTATTGTTGGCTGGGTACGTAATTACAGGATAAGTGTATACAGAGAGAGCTCTAAGTGCGTCTCATAGAACTGCGTTAAAAGATTCCGCTTCCAAACCTCACCATCCGTTTTACCTTATTTATAATTTACTTAACTATTCCAATCAGTCCTTCACCACGCTTAAAACTGAGCGCGGCGATGTTCAGCCAAGCGTACTGGCTTATTTAATTATTCTTCATTGAATGAGATTATTCTTCAATGCTTTGACTCTTTGAGTTTATTGAGATATTTATATTTTATTTTATGAATTAACGTGCAAGTTATTCAGACCTCAGTTAATATCCTAATTTCCATAATCAAATTATATTGTGAGTAAGCATGCGTCGTAGTAAACTTGATCTACCTTGTCGGCAATTCCTCTAGCGGTTACCATTTACCTTCAGGATATTAATTATTTGTTGTTGAGACCAAACATCTATGTGTTAGTTATGTTGTGATTCTATATTGATTCACTACGTTGTTCTTTATACGAATTTTTGATCCTAGTGTTCATCTTTAGTACACTTATTATACAAAGTGCATTAATAAGTATTTTATACCAATTATTATGAACCATATTCCTTCAAGCTCATTTCTATATAGATGAGACTTGATTTATGTCATAGTTGTCCCCAAGCTACATAAGAAAAAAAACGTGTGAACCGCAATTGTGTATTCTGTAACTTTGGTAGAGATTGATATCCTTATTGTATTATCCAAGCCAGTTCTGACCCCGTTGGTTAACCTAGGGTTTCAGCTTCACAATAGTGAACAGAATGAACCATTCTAAATGCAGTAAACATATTCTACTCGCATAACACATATTGTAGCACGTCTTGTTCTCAATTATGTTTTTGCAGAGAGATGGGTGGTGGTATTTTCAGTGTTCACCAAATCTTCATTTTCCATGACTGGTTAGGTTGTAGCAAATTTTTGGGTGAGCAAATCTACATGACTTCCCATTATATTCACCCTTTTAACCAAAGTAGCACCTTCTTTTCAGATAATGTCTGCACACTGGTGTAGATAACCCCAGTAGGTGTAGCTGTGGCTGGGAGGGGTTATGTGGTGAGCAAAGTGAGGTTGAGGGTGATGGTGGGCT
Source organism: Paralithodes platypus (assembly GCA_032716605.1). Classification (NCBI taxonomy): domain Eukaryota; kingdom Metazoa; phylum Arthropoda; class Malacostraca; order Decapoda; family Lithodidae; genus Paralithodes; species Paralithodes platypus. Next base: position 9,333,960 of record CM064547.1, on the reverse strand, counting down.
TCGTGTATGGGTGAGGGAGGCCTGCAGGGGGGTGGTATTACGGGTCGGTTGTAGGTGGGCAGGTGGCAGTGGTGAGGGGGGAGGCGATGTGAAGGGTTTTCTGTGAGGTAGGAATTAGGGGAGCCTGATATGGGGGCTTGTTGCATCCTACTTTCATCCTGAAAATGTATTTGATCAACATCAGTAGGGTGGTCAATGGCCATAGATTGGATTAATGTGGGGGTTTTCTGGGTGGAAGGATTTCGCGGAGAGGTGGCCTCTGTGTGACGGAGCGTCTGAGCATTGTGGGCGTGATTTAGGCAGGGATGAATGAGCGAGGGGGATTTGTGCTGGGGAGGTGTGGGTTGATGTTAGGCAAGATTTGTGGATTTGTAGGGTGAAAAAGGTTGGTGTTCGGCAGGCGATGTGTGTTGATGTGCAGTAGGCAATGTGGGTTTCTGCATGGGAGGGTGTGTGTGTGTGGTGGATAGTGATACTGGTATGGGCCCTGAGGCCCCAATGATTCCCCATTTTCTATGAAAAGTAGCTACGTCTTGGCTATATTTTGGTCTATCTTGTACTTCGGTATTTTCTACAGTCTGAATGACTTGCCATGTGATATCAAAACAATTATCCCAGAAATAGAGGTTCTTCCCTATTGTATTGTACGCCTCATTTATTGGTGTCAATCCTACGCAAACCCAATGGTATGGTATCTTACATATCTGACATGCTGTGCCTTTATCCAGGAGTATATTAAACTTACACCTCGTACAGGTGTCCCAGGTAGATATTCTTTAAGTTTTACATGGGGAAAAGTAGGGGGGGGGGGAAGCAGAGGACAAAGGAGGTGTTTGTTTCGCGTTAGTGGGGAGGAGGGGTAGGGTCACCCGTATCCCTTACTTAGTACACTGGCTTTGGTTTAAACTTTAAGTAACACTTTCGATAAGCTAATGAAACAGAATTATCACTGCCCTAACCACTTTTCCCGTTTCTGGTCAGCTGCTTGCTTTCGTAGCCTAATATAAGCAACTCTAGGAAACTAACGAATTTTCCAGGCTACATATCTGCCTTCGTGGTGTAATGCATAAGGTGTAGATATTCGGTGTGAGAGTCCTGGGTTCGAATCCACGGACTGCCACATGTGTTTGTAATATTTCATTAATCGATTTTAGGAGTAGAGTTGGTTGTTGGATAGAACATAATAATTGATATTGGTTCAGGAGTAATTTATCGAGAGGCCTTCCCTAGTGGTTAAGGCCCCATTAATTGCTCTTTCCATTCCCATATGCATAGCCGATGTGAGTTGAAGTTGGGATGTGTGTACATGCTTAGATTGATATGCAGGATTTGAAGTTGCATAATATTTCGTAGGCAGTGTCCACCATTCTTTAACTGCCTTCGTGGTGTAATGCATAAGGTGTAGATATTCGGTGTGAGCGTCCTGGGTTCGAATCCACGGACTGCCACATGTGTGTGTAATATTTCATTAATCGATTTTAGGAGTATAGTTGGTTGTTGGATAGAACATAATAATTGTTATTGGTTTAGGAGTAATTTATCGAGAGGCCTTCCTTAGTGGTTAAGGCCCCATTAAGCTCTTTCCAGTCACATATGCATAGCCTACGTGAGTTGCGTTGGGATGTGTGTACATGCTTAGATTGATATGCAGGATTTGAAGTTGCATAATATATCGTAGGCAGTGTCCACCATTCTTTAACTGCCTTCGTGGTGTAATGCATAAGGTGTAGATATTTGGTGTGAGCGTCCTGGGTTCGAATCCACGGACTGCCACATGTGTTTGTAATATTTCATTAATCGATTTTAGGAGTAGAGTTGGTTGTTGGATAGAATAATTGATATTGGTTCAGGAGTAATTTATCGAGAGGCCTTCCCTAGTGGTTAAGGCCCCATTAATTGCTCTTTCCATTCACATATGCATAGCCTACGTGAGTTGCAGTTGGGATGTGTGTACATGCTTAGATTGATATGCAGGATTTGAAGTTGCATAATAAATCGTAGGCAGTGTCCACCATTCTTTAACTGCCTTCGTGGTGTAATGCATAAGGTGTAGATATTCGGTGTGAGCATCCTGGATCCTGGGTCCGAATCCACGGACTGCCACATGTGTTTGTAATATTTCATTAATCGATTTTAGGAGTAGAGTTGGTTGTTGGATAGAACATAATAATTATCTATATTAATTAACATATTTAACCTATTAACTTGATTCAACAGTGCACCGGTCTGAATTTTCACCACAGTGGGAGATCTTTCTCCAATAACGTCACTACTATCCTTCGATATGGTCGAGAAATAATCTGCACTGATTAAATTAGTTTACATATTATGATTCTCTGTTTGTTATTTTTTGTTTTCGATATTTGTTTACCCTTTCCTGTCGAGGTTAAGTTTCGCTTTAGGTACAATTGTATAGCCTAGCAACGTATCTAGCGTATCCATACAACGAGGGAGGGAGGTTTTTGGTGAGAGGGAAAACAAGACAAGACAAGTGCCAAGTGATTAATGGTGTTGTGGTCAGGTGGTGATAGAGTCCCTGACTTTATTTTAAAAAGACCTCCGTCTACGTATTGTGAAAAAAACCTGTTATCCTCCGGTAAATTGTGCGCGCGTATGTAGATTTTTTCACAAAACCGCTTAGACACTAGTTCAAATTTAAACTACCTTGCCTCTAAGACTCCTAGTGTATCTCTAACTTTCATCTGTGATTTATAATCGCACTAAAGAGAATTGAGAATTCACAAATAAGCCTGACTTACACTTACACTGGACTAAAACTTTCTTTAGAAATTGTATGTTCTATATAATTGCCGGTACTTTTTTTATGGAATACAGTTTACATCTATGACTCGTATTCTAACCATTTTCACTAATGTAGCTAACTGGATCTAGGGCATTCACTGATCAGCCGATTTGTATAGGCCTATAGGCACTCTGTTACTCTGCCTGGCACTGGAGGAGTAACGTTTTGTTTTAAATGCCTTTGCTATATCTCCATAGATATGTTTGCCACCAATTCGATGTTACACTACACAGAACCGCGATACTAAGTTTGGTTGTGTGGATAATTTCTGTTCAGTTGTATCATCAATACCCAGAGGTATGTTCGAAAAACTCCGACCGCGGCGCCACCGGCTTCCCTCTCACCAGCTTAAAGGCGTACGTCACTGACATACGCTACCACACACATACACACAAAATTCCACACACTCACAAAAATCCACGCACACATATAAATAACCACACCAACATTATGCTACCACACACACACACATACACACAAATCCACACACACACATAAAGCCACGCACACATAAGGGTGTATTGAAACAACACTTATAGACTTCAATTGCTAAGTACAGATTAAAAAAACAAGTTCACTTTATTCTATAATGAAATATAAAATAATTAAGCATTAATGATTTACAGGATATACAGTAAAATAATCAGTGTCGTCCAAGCATGTGCTATAAGCCGAACACTGGCATTGGTCTCCCCCTTCATCCCCCCCCCCCCCACCCCCCTTCCTCCCCCCAATCTCCTAGTTTATACCCAGGAATGTTGAATTATAAACATAATTAGTTTTCGGGTTGACATAATGCAATTTATAAGCCGTTTACAACTAAAATTATTTTCTGTTAATATCAAACATTTATGCATCTTACTTTCAACATAGGAAACACCAAAGGTATCTTGGATGAAACAAATTACGATCTTCAAGTGGTCTGCAGATATTACTGTCATATGTTAGTAATTATTACCAATGTTGAATAATAAATAGAACCACAAAATGTGGGCATTATGAAGTTATTGCCCAATGTTATTTAATGTATTGTACAGTTGTTAACATATATTCATATACAAACATATTCGAAGCGGTATCGGGTTGAATTGAATCTCCTAACTAATTTAGACTGGGTATTTGAATTTCAGATATTCTTTTAATCAGTTCGACACTTCTACAGTATATCGATCAGAATAAATTACCACTGCTGTACAGTCACGAGCATAAATGCTGCGACATCAACCAGATAGCGTCAACTCCTTCATCACTAAGGGTTTATACTAAGCTGAATAAAATCGTTTGACGGTTGCTAGAATGAAATACAGAAATAAGTGTGAGTTTGAATACAAAGTTTTGCAATACCTTTGGAGACAAAGGGGTGAACATTATTTGGTTGGTGTAGCATTATTTATGCTCGTGACTGTACATGGTCATTACAGTGTAATACAAAGATTAATTGAAACAAATACTATATAATTCCCACCAAGTGATGTAATACAGTTTTGAAAAATACATTTAAATAACATTTATTATTCGAGGTGTTTTATGAAGCTTCGGATTCCACTCGAATCTGCTCAAATATCGAATTATCAGCGTGGACATGATATCATGCCTGTTTTCCAAATATCTTATCTATTATTTGTACAGTACAACTGTTACACACCAATATTGTCAGTGATAGTCGATGACGTTATAATTGAGACAATGACTAAGGAAACTTCACTTCACACACACACACACACACATAGCCCGTAGCCTAGTAGGTAGCGCTCTCGTCTCACACACGAGGGGTCGGGGGTTCAATCCCCCGGCCGGGCGGAGACAAATTGGGCTTGTCTCCTTTCATGTGTTAGCCTCAGTTCACCTAGCTGTAAATAGGTACCTGGAATAAGTGGACGACGTTGTGACGTCCTATCTGGGGTTGGCAAAAATGGTACAAGGCGAGATGGGTATCATATGGTTCACCTAAGCTGATGGCTACCTAAGCCTTCGGACGAGACGGTACCGTCTATAGTGAGAATGGTACCATACAGATCCACCCTAAGCCTTCGTTTCCGATGTCGCCAATTGGCTAAAAATACAGACTACACACACATCCACAGCCATTCCAACGATACATATAACACCTACACATATAGGAGGCGGGAAATAACGAGCATGCTCACGCCCGCAATACAACTAGAGTAAGTACATCTCCCTTTGTCACGATTATTTTATTTACCTTACATAAACATGGAAATGAGAGGTTTATGTGTTTGTGTATGTATGTCTGTGTATGTCATTAATTTTCTTTAACCTCACTCTTTTATAACATGAGTGTTTGGTCAGGTATGCGTGTTCACAATTGTACGGTATGTAACATTTGGCTCCTAGAACTTTTCGTATTGCTCGATGACTCTTCATTCCTGAACATAACTGTACATGCAGTATACTATCTTCATTAAATACGTAACAATTGCACAAGAACGATCAGCCCCCAATAGAACAACGCTTCATAAACGATTGAATTACCTTCTGCTTTGTTTGGATACCCGACCCAGACTTGGGCATCAGCATTATGTCCCATGACCAGAGTTACAAATGTTACATATTTTGTTTACGCTAATATGTTGCCAATAATTAGTATTTTTCTGCTAACCACATATCATCACCACATTCTAAGATACTTTTATTTCGTAATAACTAATGTGTGAATAGGTAAACCCATGCTTTCCCTTTAGCTAAGTCGATAATAAATAGGTTTATCATGTATTAACAATTTAGTGCTTTACTTGTAACCCTGAGTTGCTACATTTCTAAAAAGGCATTTATCTCTAAAATAACACATTTATGGGAAAAATGTGATACAACAATACATGTTTATTTTCTATTTTACAATGTGTTCGTAATAGTTTGTAACAGTTGTTTCAATACACCCTTATAACCACACCAACACAACAGTAACACGTACTCTCAACCTTATCTGTCCTACCCAGTGTGACAGTCAGTCCTCGAGGTAATGTAGCAGAGTTTATCTTCAGTCCACTCCTGCTGTCTCACGGGTAAATGACTACGGCTAGAGTGTCTCTCTCTCTATCCCTCTCTCTCTCGCTCTCTCTCTCTTCTATTGTTCATTATTATACAGTTTGTTTATTTTTTTCCCTAGACTTCTATCAAACTTAAAACAAACATATCCCAAGACCCCCCTTCGAGATAAACTTGTAACTTTTTCGGTAAAAAAAAAAATGTCAACTGAAGGCCGATTCCATCTAGATTACAGACTCGCTATCACTATCCAGGCAAAAAATCGACACCTAAATGGCACCAAAGGTCTTAATATTGAGAAAATAATGGAGTGAAAGGTCTTAGCAAAACCCTAATATAAATATTGTATCTGGAAAACTTATGTCTTGTACCTGCTGTCGGAAGAGGATTAACTTTTAAAATCGTTAAACTAATGAGGTGAACATTATAAAGTCTCTTAACTAATGGCGCTAATCATGAGGGAGAAGTGGGTCCAGAAAAACCTAATACCTCTCCATAAAGCTCCCCTTTCTGTTACCTGTATTGCAAATGTGAGTCAATGTATTGTTTAGAGGTGTTATTATTTACTTGTCATTTGCATGTGGATCTTGTTATTTTTTCGAACTTATAGCCGTGTTCTTAAACCTTCCCACCGTGAAGCCCTACTACTTAATGAACGAAGTATGAAGAAATAATTTGTTAATCTGAAAACTTGGAAAATTTCAAGTTATCTCCTTTCCAATATCTTCGTTCATTGTCGGGTGGATGACACGTCTTAATGCCGTCTTAATGCCCCTTTCCCACTGATGTGATTTCATACGATTTTCATCGCAGACACCAAGAAATGGACACATTCGTGACATGTCGCAACAAAATCTTGAACCCTCGCATGGTAATCTACCATAGTTTGACTCGCAAGGCCTCGCAAGGGCCTTCGCGGGTCATCGCAAATATTCAGATTGTTCAGAATTTGGGACGAGGACTTGCGAGGGGTCTGAACCCTCGCAAGCATCGTCGAAGATTGCCGAGGGATCGGCGAAGCCCTCGGAGATCCTCGGCGACATCGGCGAAACATCGACGAGGGTGTCGCACGAAAAAAAAGCGTCGCCGAGAGTATACCCGCCACTGGTATACTTCGCTTCGCAGAGGCGTGCGAAGGGCTGTGCGACGTAGATGAATGCTCCGAAGACACTTCGCCGAGGCCAAAAAGCACCTTCGGCGAGGTGGGTAAAACAAAATTATTAGGCCTATAGCGAGCCAGCATTGTATGGAGAAATCCGGCTTCACCGGAGAAATGTTTCTATCGAAAAATGTACAAATTTAGCTTGCTCTCAAAACAAAAATATATATATGTTGGCTCGCTACCACTCACCTGGAAAATATTGAAACCTGGATTGGGGTAAAGTCTTAAAACAGTAGGCTGAATGGGGCCTAACGGATACAAGGCAAAGAGAGAGGGAGAGAAAGAGAACAAACAAAAAAACAAGGTGGGCTCAATTTTAAGCCGTACCGTAAACATACGGCAAGGACATTGCCAATCTCCGAATTAAGGGGAGATGGGTCGTTTTTCTGGTCCCTTTTCTTCCTCATGGTTAACCCCATTAGTAATCATATTTTATGACGTTCGTCCCATTAGTTTGGCGATTTTAAGACATTTCACCCCATTTCGTTGTCAATATTAAGACTTTTCGTGTCATTTAGGCGTAGAGTTTTTTTCTGGCTAGCGATAGCGAGCCTGTATTTTTTGAGGAACCGGCCTTCGGCAAGGATATTTTTCTATCGAAAAATGTACAAATTAATCTTGAAGGAAGGTGTTGGGGGGTGTTTGCTTGATGGAGGTCTAGGGCTGTAACTAAATAAATCATAAACAAATATATAAATGAGCAAATATTACGCCCATCCCCCCTTAAGGGGAAACAGACCGTTTGTTTTATCATTCATTCCTTTATTTCTTAGTTTCCTCACTAGACCTCCATCAAACTTAAAACAAAAAACTCTAGAACCCCTGTCGGGAATAGGGTAATGATCCCGACAGTTTTAGGTCCAATAGGACATTTGAATTTGGCGGTATCGTATCGCATGTACGATTTCGGCTGGTTCTTTGTGTATTGTAGTTTATTTTTAGGTATATGTTAAATATTAACTGTAATGTATACATATCTACATCAGCTCTAGATGTATCATGAAACCAAGTTATGGGTTATAATTATTATGAGCCGGCAGCCATATGTAATTTCGCGAAGCGATCGGACGCCGACCCTTTAGTTTCTCAATCAACACCATACAGCCAACATCTTCCCCCCGGCTCTGACTCAACCCACAGTTCACCATGTGCTACAAATATTAATCTATAACAACAGTCCTACATCACCAGTCCTCTAAGCTAAGTTCATTGTATCGATATTGTATTATGTGAACATTCCTACATGTCATGCAATTGAATTAGCCTTGTGTGGGGGACTGGATTACACCCGTCGTTGGTAATTAAATTATAACTATTTGTTGGGTTATTTCATGTACCAGTGATATGCAATTTAACCTCTTTATCTAAATTCCCGACAAATAATGGTCCTTCGTGCCCTAAGGCTTCCTTACCGTAGTACCGTTTTGTTTGCTTCCTTGCCGCTTGTGGGCTTACAAATGGCTGCCGCCTCGCGCATTGTTGGGCCGACTGCCCTTTCCCTAGTATAGACCCGGCCTATTCCCTCGTGTTTTTTTCCAATTAGGCGCCGTCCCTATCTTTTTGGGGGCTAGTTTCCAGGTTTTTTGGGGCGTGTGTTCCATGTCGTTTTTTGGTGGGTTAGCTGGGCTGGTGCTTGGGGTAGGGGTAATTTGGTCGGGTACCATTTCGCGCTTGTAGGCTAGGCTAGCTAGGCCTGCAGGTGTCTGTGGTGGCTATTCATTTCGCTTTGGTGGTGGGCCTGTGGTGTTCATTGTGTTTTGTCATTATGAGACTCTTTTCGTAATTTTGCCAGTGGGGATGGTTCTCATGTGACTCATTTCATTAAATGTTATAGCCTAGTTGCCTAATTACGGTCATGGAGTTCGGTCTCTGTTGATTCCTAAGCGATTGACAGCCAACAGACCTCATGATTGTGGGATGGGCAGCTGGGCTAGGCCTAATACTTATTACTAGTCAGTTCTTTTCATTTACCCTTCTTTCTCTAGCCCTAGTTTGTTTCTGCTATTTGTCAATTTGCTCAATTAATTCATCCTACTGCAGCTATTAGCCTAATGACCGTTTCCAAATTGGGAGTGGCAATGCTATTGCCACATTTGTTAATTTAAATTAATTTGTGTAACTAGTTTGCTTTATAGTTTAGAGAGTCAATGGCTTAGATTCAGACCTTAACGATGACAGATTTAAAGAAACTTAAGATTCTTAAGGGAGGGATGAAGGGAAGTTTAAATAGGTGTTTAAGAGATCTTGATGAATTTTTATTAAGTGCCACGGCTGATCAAATTAAGGGTAAATTTGCTACTGTTACTAAATCGCTAGCCACTTACGATAATTATTCTCAGCAGGTATATGGTTTATTGACAATTACTGACGATGTGGAAGAAGAAATGTCAGCAGATCTTGAGTACTTTGAAGACGTTAATACAGCCTTAGCCAGACTATCTTCCACACAAGAATCAACCCCTGTTAAGGATACCGGTACACCAAAGGCGACTGGTTTTAACCTGCCGAAGCTTACTGTGCCTACCTTTTTCGGGGATTCGGCTAACTGGACTGGATTTTGGGATATTTTTGAGTGTTCCGTTCATCAGAATAAAACACTCACATCCATCCAAAGGTTCACATATCTCCGTGGCCAATTGAAAGGGGAGGCATTGAAGTTGATCGATGGGTACAAGCTAGAAGCTACAAGCTACGAGTCTGCAGTTGAGTTGCTGAAGAGAACTTATGGGAGAGAGGAAGTCATGAAGACCGCGTTAATTACTAAATTCTTCACTCTAGATCCTCCATCCTATGATGTGACGGACCTAAAGGAGTACTATGCCTCCTTTGAGAGCCTCCTCCGATTTATGGAGACAATGGCCATCACCAAGGAGGAAATATTTAGTGTAATTATCTTGAACAAGATACCCTCTCCCCTAAAGGAAATCGTAAGACGACAACTAAGCGACTCTCCACTAAACTTGGAAACGTTGGTACCAGGTGTACCATATCTTCAATATGGAGAGTACTGGACACTACCGACAAGTGGAGATGTCGCCATCCACTGCAGCTTTCCCGGTACAGACTTCTCCTAAACAGAAAAGGCCAATATCATTAGGTTACAAGATGTGCAGTGTCCACGGTCATCTGTGGTACCAGTGTCCTAAGTATCCTAAGGCTACACAGAAAATTGGCAAGGCTAAATCGCATAAGTTATGTACCAGCTGTCTGGCAAGAGACCACTTCAACAGTACTTGCACCAATTCCTACATCAAACCTTGTAAGTATTGCAAGGGGAAACATTGGTTTTCCCTTTGCACCCAGTCTGATCGGCACGACGGCAAAGAAAAGGGGAGAACCCCCAAAGAGTCACATGAGAAAGATAAGAGCGAGGGTGATAAAGTATCTGCCATGTCCATTGCTTCTCGAGAATGTCAATTGCTTCCTACTATGATGCTGACAGTAGTGGGGAGTAATAATAAGCCTATAATGACGCCACCTTACTTGACCAGTGCTCACAGAGGTCATTCGTTCTGTGGTCATCATTACCCCAGCTCAAGTGTACCAGCAAGGGTCAAGAGAATTTGCGTCTCCAAGGTTTCACTGGTGAAGTAGATTCCAGTGACTATGATATCGTGGAGATTTCCTATGTTTGTAGAAGAAAGGTATGTCCCATCAATGCTGTTGTGGTCGACACACTACCCAGTTTCTATATAGCATCAGAGATTCAACCACATTTGAAATATCTCAGAAGCAAGGTGGTTCAACCTGGATATCGGCGGGTAGATAAGCTAATAATGCTCCCCACGATCCAAGGGTATGCCATTTCTGGATCCTATGCCACTTCCTCTCAAGACACACAGGTGGAGGTGGTTGCGGTCCTCAAGGTAGCAGTAAGCCCCATAGATAAATATATTAGGCCAAATGTGCCTGATAATACATGTACTGAATAGATAAGGTATGGGACTTGGACAATATTGGAATTGACCCACATGAACTTGATCGTGAGTCCAAGCTAGCGTTAAGCTCGTATGAAGAGACTGTAACGTATGACTCTGGCAGGGGTCAGTATGTGGTAAGGCTCCCTTGGAATGATAACAAGAGTAAATTACCTACTAATTTCCATCTAGCACTTGGTAGGTTACGTGGCCTTCAGAAGCAGTTAGTCAAGGATCCAAATTATTGCGAGACTTATGCGGCAGTTTTAGCCGAGCAGGTACAACGTGGATTTGTGGAGAGAGTAGATCTCAGTGAGTATGGGGATAACATCCATTACCTTGCTCACCATGGGATTAAAAAGGACAGTTCCACCACTCCTGTTCGTATTGTGTATGACTGCTCTGCTAAATCCAGTGATCGCTCCTATAGCCTGAATGATTGTCTGTACACGGGTCTGTCCCTGGTCTCTGATCTCGCGCAAATTATGTTGCACTTCAGATGTCATAAGTTTGCATGGGTCGCCGATATTGAGAAGGCCTTCCTGATGCTTCAACTCCATCGTGAAGACAGGGACTCGACAAGATTTTTATGGCCACGGGACCCAGTGGATCTAGATTCAGAGTATCTGGTCTACAGGTTCAGAGTCGTCTTATTTGGGGCGACCTGTTCCCAGTTCCTTCTCAACGCTACTATCTTGCGTCATCTTGAGGAGGCTGGACTAGATCCTGACTTTAAGAATGAGATCAAGCAGGGGATCTATGTGGACAATCTTCATGGCACTGGAGACAATGAAGATTTATTGCTCAAGAGATGCTGGGTGATCCACGATATATATGACAAGGCTCATCTATACTTGAGAGAATGGGCCACTAATAGTGATCTTTTGAAAGGTCAATTTGCTTCTGACGGTGTAGCTACTGAGAATAGTGAGGTGAAGTTTTTAGGCCACAAATGGGACACTACCACAGATTGTATATCCTTCTGTCACACCCAGAGCTGGGCACTTTAGCCAACACTTCCGCAAATAGCCAATTCCGCCATGGCGGAAGTGTCATTTTGTTGGCGAATTAGCGTTGGCGACAAAATGGCTGCCTATTTGCGGGTTTGAAGCTCTGGAAAGTACCTCCATGTTGCAAACCTCGAGTCCGCAAAATAAAAATTCCAGCCGCCAGCCAGCCCTGGGCTGCTCCTGCAGCTCCAGCCAAAAAAAGTCATGTGACCAAGCCAACTACCTGTGTTCTGGAATTTAGGCCTATACATCGGCTCTTCACGTTTGTTCACTTACTTAGTAGCAAGCGTCGAGCTAACACCTACAACACACAGCAGTTCAAGAGTTCCAACCTGCTAGCACTTCAACTTTGTTTATATTTTCGGCCTATTGAAGTGAACATGGAGTCTACCATCATGCCTACCGCAGCTGCCAACAGCATGGGGAGCAGTTCACCACCATCATCCGACAGTGATGCTGCAGAGCATGCAGAAATCGAGGACCTAAGCCACCCCTGGCCCCACCTAGAAACCTTCTATGGGCCTGTAGGCTAATTACCAAGAAGATGTCTCTGGAGAAGGGCTTTATAACTTTATAATCTAGCCTAATTTAAGATTATAAAGTTAGGCTATCGGTAATTTGATTGATAGCCTGTTAATTTTTAACCTAAACTAATGTTATTAGGCTACCCTAATCCCATCAAAATGCCTCAAAGCATGTAGGCCTAGGCTAAGTCTAACTTCTATATAGGCTAGGCTATATAGCCTAGGCCTAGGTCTATAATCAATAATCCCATCAAAATGCCTCAAAGCATGTAGGCTAAATATTGCATGTTCTAACTTCTATATATATAGCCTAGGTCTAGGCTATAATCACTAATTCCATCAAAATGCCTCAAAGCATATAGGCTAAATATTGCATGTTCTAACTTTAATATATAGCCTAGGCCTAGGTCTAGGCTATAATCAGTCACTAATTCCATCAAAATGCCTCAAAGCATGTAGGCCTAGGCTAAATATTGCATGTTCTAACTTCTATGTATAGGCCTAGGCCTATAATCACACTCATTTTATTAGTGTCAAGTAGAAAGTGTTAATTTTGAAAGTATCATATAGGCCTAGACTAAATTTAGCCTACAATAAAATTTTATTAAATTTGGTCTGAAGCTAGGCCTTTATTCTGAGCATTAAAATTAATAGGCCTAGGCTACTTTCTATTAAATTACTTAATCTATCTAAAGTAGACCTATCTAGGCATATATAGCCTATTGCCATTCCCAAAGGGGGAACCACGAATAAATCGCCACCTTGCACCTCTGTGATCCGGCGTACCTCCTCCTGAATGGTGCGGAATTGCGAATACTGATTATTACTGAAGCACTCTCCCCATAAACAAGTTGCCCCAACGTTTTACTGCCCATGTGGACAAACTAAGTGGCCTATGCTATATATATTAACCCTTTCACTGCGGGTGATGTTCTGGAATGTTTTAGCAATTTACAGCAATTTCCAAGCTTTAAAAGCCTGTATGTATATCCTTGAGGTCCATGGAAGTTGGGCAACATTATATTTAAGTAAATATATATATTTATTGACATTAGAGATTGAATTTATTGATTTACCCTTGATTCTGTAGTTTAAATTTAAAATTAATAAAAACAGTTTGCGTTTGCATATTTGCATTTGAGGACTAGAAATTTCACAAGGTTTGCACATTTGTGTTTGCTGAAGTTATGTTCTGGGTTTGCTGATTTGTGTTTGCTGACTTGACTTTTTGTTTGTGGTGCCCAGCTCTGGTCACACCCCATGCGGCAGTGAGCTTATGACCAAGCAAAACCGCTTGAGCTTGTCAGCGAGGTTGTTTGATCCCCTAGGTTTTTTGCTGCCTGTAACTATCCTGCTCGTATGTTTTTACAGCAACTGTGGCGGCTAAAACTAGATTGGGACATACCCCTCCCGACTGAGTTACAAGATACTTGATGGTTGATTCGGTCGGACCTTTCCACATGTTGCAAGGTCCAACTTAATCGTCAGGTTATTAGTGGTCAACAGGTAGATCTACATGCCTTTTCTGATGCTAGTAATAGTGCGTACGGAACTGCCATATACATATGCAATGGTAGTGAAGCGACACTGGCTATAACGTAGGCCAAAGTAGCCCCTATAAAGAAGATTACAGTTCCTAAATTAGAACTTACTGCATTGCTTCTGTCTGCTCGTCTAATAAAGTTTACACTGGATGCTTATGCAGACATACTACAGATTAATAACGTCTATGTCTGGAGCGATAGTCAAATAGCACTTTCATGGGTACACAGCCAGAAAGTGTTACCTGTTTATGTTTCTTATCGCACTGATGAGATACATAACTTAGTTCCTACAGCTAAATTTCGCTATATGAGCACCAGGGATAACTCCAGTGACATAATTTCCCAGGGGATCTTGGCGCAACACTTTATGTCATCCTCTATTTGGTGGCATGGACCTCCATGGCTTATATCTCCAACTGAATGGCCTCAGGATTTCAGGGAACACATATCTGATCCTTCAAATCGGCCCCAAGATGATGTGTTAAGTAGTTCGAATGTGAGTACTACACATCAGGATAACAAGTTGGTAGAGTGGGAACGTTACGGCAGCTATGATCAAGTAATATGGGTATTTGCATGGATATACCGTTTCATTAACAACATGAGAAGTCGGGCTCACGGGTCTTTCCTTAGTGAAGATTCGAAACATATCAGACTCCATGAATTGAGATCAGCAGAAGCAAAACTAATATGTTTAGTACAAAGGGAATCTTATCCTACTGAACATCAAATCCTGAGCAAGTGGCCATAGGCCAAACCCTCTAACTTAATGAGGCAGCTAGGATTATATATGGAAGGAGGGATAATTAAGTGTAGAGGCAGGATACAAAAGGCGGACAATAATGATTCTGCGAAATATCCTGTCCTCCTTAGCTCCTCTCATTTGATTACCAAACTGTTGATTCGCCAATGCCATAGGACCTGCCTACATTTTGGCGTAAATTATGTTCTGGCGTATATGCGACAACGTTGGGGGATCCCTAAGATGCGACAAGCAATTAAAGGGATCCACAATAGCTGTACTATCTGTAAAAGATTACAGGGTAAGCCTTACTCCCCAGTTGATCTACCTCCCTTGCCCGAATTCAGGGTACAAAGGACTGAACCATTTCAGGTAACCGGGGTAGACTACACCGGAGCGATTCATGTTAGAGAATCGCCCGGTAATATCATAAAGGTATATGCCGTTCTATACATATGTGCGGTAACCAGAGCGATTCATATTGAATTGATTGACGACCTATCCAGTGAGGGGTTTTTGCATACTCTAAGACGCTTTTGCAGGCCGCAATGTTTTCCCTCAAATTATTATGAGCGATAATGCGACTTGTTTTGTCGGGGCCTCAAAATATCTCCAGAGTTTAATGGATGACCCGCAGGTTATGGCTACCCTCACTGGAAAGGGTTGTCAGTGGAGATTTATACCAGCACGTGCACCATGGTTCGGGGCGATTTGGGAGGGAACAATCGGTATCGTCAAATCTGCCATGAAGAAGGTATTAGGAAGGGCACTGGTGACCAGACGGGAGTTGCAAACCATCTTAATAGAGATTGAGATGTTAGTCAACGACAGGCCCTTGACCTATACGTTGGCAGATGTTGATGACTCTTACCCATTTCGCCTTCTATGATAACACGTGGACGAACCCTTAATACCTTTCCTAGATCGTCCGTAAATGACGAAGATCTGCATGACCCTACGTTCGGCAATGCTGACGCCACACGTCGTCGCTTCCAGTATGTAAACAAGGTGTCCAACGATCTATGGAAACGGTGGACCCAAGAATATTTACTGTCTCTTTGCGAGCGTCACTCTAATAAGATCAAAGGGACGAATCAACGATGGCCTCGTATCGGGGATATCGTCCTGATTCATGATGAGCGTCCTAGGTTATTTTGGAAGCTTGGGAGGATTATCGATTTGTTCCGGGGCATTGATGGTCTTATAAGGGTTGCTAGAATACGAACTTCGACTGGGGTTACTACTCGCCCAGTCGTAAGGTTATATCCCTTGGAGCAGGATGTAGAACTGCCGGATGATCCTGGCGTCGCTACTGATACCCCTCCGCGGGAGAGTGCTGGTGACAGTGCTCCTCAAAGTGGGGCAGCTAATGATGAGAAGGATGATCCTCCTCAGGCTTCAGGTGGCGCTCGTCCCGAAAGGAGGGCGGCTATGAGTTCCGTGGATCTTTGGAGATCAAAGATCAAACAAAGTGATCTTTGACTTCGATGTCCTTTTTTTTTGTTCTCTGTATATAGCTCCTGTATATCATTTTTGGTGGCGGGCAATATGTCAGGAATAGGGTAATGATCCTGACAGTTTTAGGTCCAATAGGACATTTGAATTAGGCGGTGGTATCGTATTGCATGTACGATTTCGGCTGGTTCTTTGTGTATTGTAGTTTATTCTTAGGTATAGGTTAAATATTAACTGTAATGTATAAATATCTACATAAGCTCTAGATGTATCATGAAACCAAGTTATGGGTTATAATTATTATGAGCCGGCAGCCATATGTAATTTCGCGAAGCGATTGGACGCCGGCCCTTTAGTCTCTCAATCAACACCATACAACCAACATCTTCCCCCCCCTCCCCCCCCCCCCCCCCCGGCTCTGACTCAACCCACAGTTCACCATGTGCTACAAATATTAATCTATAACAACAGTCCTACATCACCAGTCCTCTAAGCTAAGTTCATTGTATCGATATTGTATTATGTGAACATTCCTACATATCATGCAATTGAATTAGCCGTGTGTGGGGGACTGGATTACACCCATCGACTACGTCATTGGTAATTATATTATAACTATTTGTTGGGTTATTTCATGTACCAGTGATATGCAATTTAACCTCTTTATCTAAATTCCCGACAACCCCCTTCAAGATAAATTTGTACATTTTCGACGAGATGGGTTGGGTATGAGGAGGGATCTGCTTGGTGTGGGCCAATCGCCGCTCTGCAGACCCCCGTAATCTTGTGTTGATCTCTGACCGTTTTGGTGATGTCAGTCCTCAAGGCATTAGTGAGTTGAATTAGGCCTTGTAATTGGGGTTGGGTGTGACAGGGATCTGCCTTGTGTGGGCCGATCGGCTTTCTGCAGACTCCTGTTTTCTCTTATGTTTGTGCCATGAAATATATGCAAAAAGTGTTCTGATAATCTCGCCGAGGTATCCGCCGAACCCATCGCTTAATTTGCCGAAGACGTCGCAGAACCTACGCCGAGGATTCGTTCATCCTTTGCATTATTTCGCAATATTTTATTCAAATGTGACAGTTCTCGCCGAGGTGATCGGCGAGCCATCGCTCAATTTGCCGATGTCGTCGCATAATGTCGCCAATTACGTCGTATTCATCGGCGACATCGTCGCCGAGTGTAAACTTATCAACGTTTTTTAACTGTCAAAATCGTTGACGTCTCACAAATTCGTTGCGAATTGACAAGACTACGTCCTCGGCGACGAAAATCGTATGAAATCGCATCAGTGGGAAAGGGGCATTCGGATACAGCTGTTAAAGACATGTTTGTTTTTTGTTTTTTGTAATTTGTAATCTACAGTTTGTAATATTTTCTGAAATAGAAGTTCCCATACAGTTGATTTATTTTGAGTTGAAGTAAAACTACTGCAAATTCGAAATTCCAAATTCCATGAAAACAGGCACAGAGAATGATTCAGCTCCGAAATTAAGGTAGATAAAAAAAAATTTAATTCCCAAAAATATTAACCCTCTGAAGATTGTGTCGCATTTTGACAGTATATTTTGGATATCATTAGACTATTTTACTCGGTTTAAGAAAGATTTGAGGGAATTATAAGGATGAAGACTATCTCAATTTACCCTCGATATGCCATTCCTAATCTAAATAAAATCGTATAATAATAGCCGGAAAACATAAAAAACCCATACGTAATGGATCTTGAAATGGTTAAGGACATAAACCACACGACACTAACAATAGAACTACAATGTTATAAAAACACTACACCACGTAAAACAAACGCTTATATTCACCCACACGCGCGCTGTCTCACCCACACTTTGAACACGAGTAAAATGGGTTATGTGAGGTTAAGAGTAAGGGTAAGGTTTGATTGGATTGTGTTGGAGTAGTTTGTCAGTATTATGATGTGTTGGCACTGTTGTCTGTAATATGTGGTGTTGTCAGTACTATGATGTGTTGGTAGTACTGTCAGTAATATGTTGTGTTGGTAGTAATGTCAGTAATATGTTGTCTTGGTAATGTTGTCAGTAAAATTATGTGTTGTCAGTAATATGATGCGTTGGTAGTGCTGTCAGTAATATATTATGTTGGTAGTAATGTCAGTAATATGTTGTGTTGGTAATGTTGTCAGTAAAATTATGTGTTGTCAGTAATATGATGCGTTGGTAGTGGTGTCAGTAATATGTTGTGTTGGTAGTAATGTCAGAAATATGTTATGTTGGTAATAATGTCCGTAATAATTATGTAGTGTTGGTAGTGTTGTCAGTAATATGTTGTGTTGGTAGTAATATGATGTGTTGGTAGTGCTGTCAGTAATATGTTGTGTTTGGTAGTGTTGTCAGTAATATGTTGTGTTGGTAGTGTTGTCGTTAATATGTTTTATTGGTAGTGTTGTCAGTAATATGTAACGTTGTCAGTAATATATTGTATTGGTAGTGTTGTCAGTAATATGCTGTGTTGTCGGTAATATGTTGTGTTGGTAGTGTTGTCAGTAATACGTTGTGTTGGTAGTTGTGTCAGTAATATATTGTGTTGGTAGTGTTGTCAGTAATATGTTGTGTTGTCAGTAATATGTTGTGTTGTCAGTAATATGTTATGTTGGTAGTGTTGTCAGTAATATGTTGTGTTGTCAATAATATGTTGTGTTGCGTAGTGTTGTCAGTAATATGTTGTGTTGGTAGTGTTGTCAGTAATATGTTGTGTTGGTAGTGTTGTCAGTAATATGTTGTGTCGGTAGTGTGTCAGTAATATGTTGTGTGTCGTGGTAGTAATGTTGTTTCGCGTTGGTAGTGTTTGTCAGTAATATGTATTTTTGTGGGTTGGTAGTGTTACAGTAATTTGTGTTGTAATAATGTGTTGTGTTGGTAGTTGTCAGTAATATGTTGTTATGTGTCAGTGTTATCCAGTATGTTTGGTTATGTTTTTGTCATTTGTGTTCTGTCTATAATATTGGTGTGTGTTTTGGAGAACTGTGTGTTAAGTATTTTTGATGTTGAGATGTTGGGAGGCTATGTTTCTGTAATCTGGCCCCACATTGTTTTATGGGGCTATGACACTTTAGGAGAACTGGTTAGAGAGAGAGAGAGAGAGAGAGAGATAGAGAGAGGAGAGAGAGAGAGAGAGAGAGAGAGAGAGAGAGAGAGAGAGAGAGAGAGAGAGAGAGAGAGAGAGAGAGAGAGAGAGAGAGAGAGAGAGAGAGAGAGAGATGAGAGAGAGAGAGAGAGAGAGAGAGAGAGAGAGAGAGAGAGAGAGAGAGAGAGAGAGATTATTGATAATTGATATAGAATAACCACATATCAATATGCGATTATTTGTGTGTGTATATATGTATGTTTGTGTGTATAATTATATGATGTGTATGTGTGTTAGGGAAGGGATAATGTATTTGTGTTTATGAGTGAATGCTATTGTGCGCGTTTCTTTATAGTGTATGTGTGCAAATATATATCAAAAGTATAATATAATCAAAAGACGTAATCACACACATCCACATAATTATCTGCTCCAACAACGTATCTTCCATTTAACAGTTATAACAATACTGGGGAGATTGTAGACACCAATCGAGCAGCGCAATAGCCAGGGGAGCCCTCATAGGCATGTGATAAGGAGTTGCTGGAACCCTTGTTATATTTGCCTCACCTCCCTCTCTGTTTCTGTTTGTGTCTCAGCTACACAAAGAGTATTCCAACTAAACCTCACAAACACCTCCTTCTATTAACGGTAGCCTACTACACTAAACTAGCACACCACACTTTTTTACAATACATAAAAACAAAAATGTTTTGCTCTGTCACTCTTTCAACTTTGTTGGAGACACTTGTTATAGGCAGCTTTGCCTTTTGACTCCTTCATATACATAACACAAAACATAAGAAAATACAAAAAAGAGATCCTGTTGCCAAAAAAATACGGTAATCCTAACAAGCGACATACATAATACACACAATATATGCAAAATGAGCTGGTCTCTCTAATAGAAAAGTCCTGACAGTCGACAGAGTGAAAAGCATATACAATTACTAATATTGTCCAAACATAAAGGATTAACTCGCAAATACACAACAAATACACAGCATATACAGTACTCTTGCTTTGCTGTAACATCGTCTTCCTGGAAGCTTGCTCTCATTCAACTTGTCCCAAAGAAGGGTGACCGCTCTCAATCCTCCAACTATCGTCCAATTGCTCTCATTTCTTGCAGGTCTAATGTTTTTTAAACTATTCATTATTAAAAAATGCTTAAGCATTAATGTCTTCTTATAATCAACTTTCAGATCGCCACTAATATAGTTTCCTTAACTCTCGTGAAGCGGGGTGTCATGTGTATATCACCGTTGCGCCAGGCTGGTATATATGGAAAAAAATACCTTCCTTCCATGCTTGTATTCATGCATAATCAAGAGCCAAAGCGTAATACAATTATATATCCCTGAAAGTGTAATAATAGAGCTTTCCAATGACACCCGAATTATCCCAGTACGATATCTGGTTATCTTACAACGATCGTGCAACCAAAGGGCAAAAATCAGTAGAATAGTGATAATTTGGCTGTTTTTGGTGTGTGAGAGACAGTACATGAGTGAGAGAGCCATACCTCGGGCCTCAGTGTCCGCTGCTCGGCCGTGACGAGCGGTTGGAGCCTTCAATTGCTCCCTCCAATGCCCGGCCTCTCTCTCAGCAAACATAATTGCCTCAAAATGGCGTCCGTCATATGACGGGTGCCGCAGCATAGGCCAATTTTCTCTCTCCCGTCATATGATGGTCACCTCGAATTAAGGGTTAAGGGCCGCTCTACTGGTGATCTTCTTTCTTATCTTCCTAACTCTTGGTCATCCTCCTTTCGTGCCTTTGATATAATTATACACAACTACATACAAAATAAACACATACAAATGCATAACTCTCACACGCCATACTTGGTACACACCCAAATAAGCAATACTGTATACTCACAAAACGTCACCCGCATGGAACAGCGCTGAGAGTCGAAGGGATAAGCGGCAAAGTGCATCTGGCAGACTAACGTCATTTTTACCTTGTGGGGTAAAGAAGGTGGTGGAAAAGGCTCTTTAATAACAGATCGGCCAGCCTCCGCCATATTAGTGCTACTGGTGAGATTAACTTGGCGGGTGCCCAACTCCGAATGGAGTTTAAGTAGGGGAGCTATCCCCCCGCCAAAGGCGGCTTTCTAGGGCCTTTCCTAGCTGATGCTGAGAAGATTGGGTTCTAGTCATGTGGTAATGGGCTGGTCTATCAGAGTGAGAGCTGAGCGATCTCTGCCATACCCATAGCTTACTCTGACTGTTCCTTTTACTTATATATCTTCTAGATCTCAAGTGACGGCGTCTTTTCCGTGGATCGACCTCCTTACTGCAAACCTAAAAGTTGGCAGATTGGGAGCCAAAGCGTCACATTTTTCCCTTACCCCTCAACTTTCCCTTCATAATTGCTGAGGGGCACAGGGCCTTGGGTGGGGCTTTGGTTTCCCAGGCGTTTCCGCGCCCTCCTCAGCTCCCTGCCTTAGAGTGGCTTCGGTCACCTGGGTTTTGTTAGTGGTAAGCAGGGAGGGTTTTGTGGGGGCGCTCTATGGCCTTGGCCTTGCTCGGGAGCTTGGGGCTGTTCGGCCAGGCAGCCTGGGGAACAACAACAACAACTTCTATAAACTCGTGTACATCCATTCCTAAAATAAATAATCGACAGTGCTATTGGCCGTTTATATTCAGCTGACGGTAAATTACCATGTCCTCATTTTCATTACCCAATTATTATAGTGATTTAGTATCGAAGTATGTTGTTAATTATGAGAACTCTCTAGTATTATGACCCAGAGATACTAAAGTTATATAGTTTTCCATTAAGAATCGATAAATCAGCTACAAAGGGATTAAATTTACTGTGAGCTGGAATAAAATAGACTACAGTAAAGGATACAAAATTTCAAGAACACCATTAGAGGAGGAGCACTTTATTGTCAACATTGTTTCAGGTCACGCAAAAACGCTGTCAATAAAGTATTCCTCCTCAAATATTGATTTTATTCATTCTGTCAATTTTTCAGACTTCATATGAACAGGATATAAAGTTTGGTCATTGCATATTTAATTTTCACGATCAGAAATATGCACATCCATATAAACAATCAACAATGTTGGTACAGGATATATAATTTGGTATTTGAATCTAGGTTGTATATGGGGATGTTTGGTGTTGTGGTGAAATTAATAAAACATAGATTATCAGTAGGTTGAGGGATATTTCGTAGCGAGGCCGGTCTATATGATCTGTGCCCCATGAATATTATTTCCTCTCACTTAAACATTAGGCCTACCATAGCGCGGTTGGGAGTATGAACATGATTAGATTAATATCCAGTATTCGAGAATGGATAATAAGTCGTAGGCGTGTGCATAAACCTTTAACCGTCCTGGTAGTGTAATGGTTAAGGTGGCAAAAATCTGTGTGTGATAACCCGGGTTCGAATCCCGGCGGATCATATATACTTTAATTAATATAATTGGGGGTGTTTGGTGTTGTGGTGAAATTAATAACTGTTTGGTGTTGTGGTGAAATTAATAAAATCTAGATTATACCCATTGTGGGAATATATAAGGAAGAAGTATGAGCACCACGAATCCCGTGACTCACTCACAGACGACATTGATATGGTGTTATAATGTATTCATGTTCACTTTATAATATTCACATTAGTAATACATATAGGCTATTATAATTGTTTTTTTTTCTATGTGAGTGAGGGAGGCAAAAGGCAGAACTGCCTATAGCGAGTGCCTCCCCCATAGTTGATAGAGTGACAGGGCCAAAATCAAGGGACGTTCGAGCCAAAATGCCTGGACACACGGAGTTTGAAGCACTTTAAATCATAGGAAGAGGGAAAGACTGATTCTGGGAGAGAGTTCCAGAGCTCAGCTGTTGAACAGAAGAACGTCTGAGAGTACCGTTTCACTCTTGGGTTCGAGAGTTGCACAGAGTAGGGGTGGGATTGTGTTGCAAGACGGGTACCATGTGCCCTACGTAAAGGAGGTGGTATACACTGGGAAAGCTCTGAGGAACACTGATTATTATAGTAGCGATAGAATAGCGAGAGAGATGCAACATTGCGGCGAAGAGAGAGAGATTGCAGAGAGTTGGTGAGTGGACGGGAGTTAATGACACGAAAGGCTTTCCTTTCATTTTTGTCTAGGAGAGCGGTGTGAGAGGAACCTCCCCACACATGTGAGTAATACTCAATACAAGGACGCACTATGCCCCTGTACAGAGCAAGAAGCTGTGCAGGGGTAAAAAAAAAAACTAAGGCGGTTGAGCACACCAAGCTTCTGGGAGGCTGCCTTAGCAAGACTGGTAATATGGTCCTTCCAACTGAGAGCAGAAGAAAAAGAGACACCAAGAATATTGAGAGAAGATGAAGGATTGTTTTTTGTATTGTTGAAGAATAAGGGATAGTCTGCTGGGAGTTCCTAATGGGTAGATAGATGGAGAAATTGGGTTTTGGAAGCATTAAAGGTAACAAGGTTTTCTCTGCCCCAATGGGAGATAGTAGTTAGATCAGAATTTAAGTGTTCTATGGCTTCATTCCGTTTGTCGTTGAGGAATTGCTGGCTTGGGCATTCTGAAAAACTAATGGAGTAGTGTAAGGATGAGTCGTCTGTGTATGAATGGATGGGAGTTGAGGTACAGTTGAGAAGGTCATTTATAAAATTTAGAAAGAGAATAGGAGATAGGACAGATCCCTGAGGAACACCCGAGTTTATAGGGTGAGGAAGTGAGCGATGGCCGTCCACAACCGCAGCTATGGGACGGCCGGAGAGTAAATTAGAGACAAAGGCACAGATGGTGGGATAGAAACCGAAGGAGGGTAGTTTAGAAATTAAAGATTTGTGCCAGACTCTATCGAAGGCTTTCGATATGTCTAGTGCAATAGAAAAAGTCTCACCGAAGTCCCAAAAGGAGGATGACCAAGAGTTAGTAAGATATGAAAGAAGATCACCAGTAGAGCTTCCCTTAAGGAAGCCATACTGGCGATCTGAGAGTAGATTATGAGAAGAGAAATGCTTAAGAAATTTGGAAGCAAGAATAGTTTCAAAAACTTTAGAAATACAAGAGATGAGAGCAATTGGACGATAGTTGGAGAATTGAGAGCGGTCACCCTTCTTTGGGACAGGTTGAATGAGATATAATGCATAATGTCTTACATTTCTGTGTTTGTATATCATTCATGATCAACACTTAATTGATAGAATTGCTTGTAATTATGCATACATACACACAAGTTTAAAGACCGTTTTGTCCGCAGGGAATGTGGTTACAGTCTCACGTCTCAAGGGGAGTCTTTCTTGTCAAGTTCGAACCGGAGTACCTGATCCCATGTTATTCTAGGTCTACCCCTACGCACAACTTCCCCCACTTTCACAGTCTAGCATTTCCTCACCTAGTTTTGATCATTCATTCTCTCCACATGTCCAAACCAACCAAGTCGGCTTGTGCGCATCACTTCACTGACACTCCTAATGCCCAGATGCCTTCTTAATTCCTCACTCGATACCCCGTCCCTGAGATTTACCCCACACATCCACCTCACCATTCTCTTCTCTCTCCGTTCTATTCTATCGATATCCTCCGCTTTAACCGGCCACGTTTCCGAGGCATAAGTCATCGCACTCCTAACACACAAGGTATACACCTTCCCTTTAAGGTCGGGTGGGAGTCCTCTCATGGTCAGGAGTGGCAGCAGCTCTCTAAACTATCCCTAGCCACTTCTAACTCTAGCAATGGAGCCAACTTCAGTGCCACCTCCGGAGGAAACCATATCACCCAGGTAGCAGAACTTATTCACACATTTCAGCGTTACACTGTCTTAGTCAACACTAACAGGCGGGTCATTTAACACAAGATCTCCCTTGCACACCGCACATTCAAAATCTATGATTCTTGTCAAAGGTCCTCTAGCACCACTGCATCTCATTTGTACCCAATCATTTCAGACGCAACATTGGATTGAGTTACTTCCCACATACTGCGCATGGATAGTCGCTGCTTCTTTCCATAGTTCCATGCCCTACTCCTCTAATCATGACCTTTGTTTTATCTATGTTAACTCTTGGGCCCTTATTTGCCATACCCTCCCTCCATGTTTTGAACTTTGCCTCTGCTTCCTGCGCACTATCTGTGATAATGACTAGATTGTTTGCATATAACACCTCCCATGGGAGTCCTGTTCTAAAGTCCCTTGACAGATCCTCCAGGACCATCACAAACAGTAATGGGCTCAGCACTGAACCTTAATGAACTTTAACTTTCACTGGGAACTCTTCGCTCAGGCCCCCATTCACACTAACTGCTGTCCGTGACCCCTCAAACATTCTCATTATCACACGCACTAGCCACTCTTCTACTCCAAGTTTTCTCATAGCCCACTGCATTACTTCCCTGAGCACCCAGTCAAAAGGGCTTCTCCAGGTCTACAAAAACTAGGTATAACTCCCTGTTTTCTCTAAGAACCTCTCTTGCAGTTGCCTAAGAATGAAGATAGCATCAGTTGTGCCACGTCCTGGAATAAATCCAAACTGCTTGTAGCTGATGGCAACACTTTCCCTGATCATGCATTCAAAGACCCTTTAGCTGACTTTCATGACTTGATCGAGCATTTTCAAACCCCTATAATTAGCCCTGTCTAAGGAGTCGCCCTTGCCTTTGTATATATTTACTATCACACATTTCTGCCATGCATCGGGAATTTTGTCCTACTTTATGATAGCATTAATCAGCACCGTGACCAATTTTACCCCAATATTTCCAGCTGCTTTTAGCATCTCGGAGACAATGCCGGAGGTCCCAGCTGCTTTCCCAGACTTCATTTGATCCATAACATTTTTAACAGCGTCGTACCCTATCAAAGGCGGAGGGCTTTGTACTGGGGCTGCATTGCTGAGCTGTTCTCTGTTCCATTCAAACTCCACATTAAGCAGTCTTTCTTAATGCTCCTTCCATGACTCTCTGTTTTCGTTTTCTGTGTAAACAGTCATGCCACTAATTATTTATGCATCTTACACCATCGACGTCTTAATTGCAGTCCCTCGCATTCTTAGGTCATTTATAAACCCCATTGGTATTATTAGTGCTACACACTTGTTCTATTACGCTATCCTGTATGGTTTTCTTTGCCCTCTCTTCTAGCATTACGCTAGGCGGACAGGTATTCTTCCTTGCTGCCACCTTCCTTCCATACTTTGAAACATCTCTTCTTCTCTCTGACTGCAACTTCGACATCGTTGTTCCACCACTAGGATAACTTATGCCTGGGTGGCCCATTTGTTTTGCCACAGACTTTGTCTGTGGTATCGAGGAGGCTGCAATCTATAAAGTTCAATTTGCTATCAACATCATCTGGCCTAGCACCCATTCTCCTTTCAATTTCCATCATGTCATTGTGGAATCTGTCTCTGTACTCCTCTTTTTCCAACAACCATACTTTTCTTTATGGCAAATGTACTTTCTTGTTGACAGGAACTCTGCTTAGGCACATATCACAGTCACATTAGGAGCTTGCATTGGGGAATGCATTCTTCACTTGGTATGATGTTAGTGTCTCTAACCCATTTCCTGTCAGGTTTGCTGATCACGAAGTAGTCTATCTGACTACTGGAACCACCTGATTCATATGTTATCAGCTGGCTCAACCTCTTCTTAAACATAGTATTACACACCATCATCCCCGTGGCAGCACAGTGTTCAAGTATGTATTCACCTCCCAGGTTCCTACGGCCATAACCCTGACCTCCGTGCCCGCCCACACACCTTCATATCCATTGGCGCCTGACCCGACATGCCCATTTAGGTCTCCTCCCACAATTACTACCTCTCCTTCCTTGCATCCGACAACCTCCCCTAGTAATTAATTTCAAAACTGTTCTTTGACATTTCTACCTAAGCCTAATTGGGGGGCATATGCTGATATATTATCTACGACTCTCACCCCAATCATTCGTTTGGGTTACATGGATCATTTGCGAGGATAGGAAGGGGGGAGGGTTTTCTTTACCAGGTTAGCCTGAGTAGACTTTATAAGAAGGAAGTGTTAATTTGTACGGGAACGGAGTGTTTTGTTTATGATTGGCTGTCTTTTATTCACCTAAAATTTAGTCCTAAATAGATCTACAGTATAGTACAATCATAATACACGAACGGCAATACTATAGTCGGTTATATATCAGCTAAGAAGCGTAAACTGCCATGTCCCCAGCTTCATCTCTAATTCATCACCAACATTTTGTAAATACATTTGTTGTAAATTATGGAAATTTGGCATTAAAATGAAATAGATATATATTTGTTTCATATTGTTCAATGAAGTATCGAGAAATGAGCTGCTAAGGTATTCAATTTAAAGTCAGCTGGGAAAAATACACTGTATTTTAGGCATCGGATATAAATTCTACATAATAGATACCAAATTAGCGTCAAAAGAAAACTGCGGCCGTTCTAAATTAGTATGGTCAAAAACAAGATACCATCCCACTGTTTGATAATTGACTACTTGTCAAGCTATTAGTAAGTTGGTGCCGTAAACATCGACACTTAACATAAATATAGCAATAATACCAGCAAATTAGGGGAGGTGTGGCAGAGTGGTCTTGCCACTGGACTGGTAATCCAATGGACCCGGGTGCGAATCCCAATATGTCAATGGGAAGATATTATTGGGATGGAATTTGTGCTGTACCTAGTTTCAGTGCATTACCACAGCACACCGAAATGCCAAAACAAATTACCCTCATTGTTCCCTGATTAAATAGCACTGTATAAATATTCCCATATTCAAAATATGCTACAGGACGGCAATGCCTAGTGAGTTAATTGCTCAATAGGTGGCGTTCAGAGAGTGAGAGTCCGAGCCTGGGGAGTGAGAATGTGAAGCGCAGAGGCGAAGCAGCTTCAAAGATGGAGTTGGGTTCGAGCCGTGAATGGGTGCTTCGCATGTCTCACTCCCTAGACTGGAACAAGACCTCACGGGCCTCACCGTGTTCAGCGGTAGAGTGTAAAGGCTATCAGCCTATGCCCGCGAGGGAGTAGTTGGAATATAGAAAAAACAAATAAAAAATAAATAAAAAAATGGTGGATAAAAAGTGTCTTGAATTTGGTTTTACGTATGCACAACAATCTTATTTGGCCGGTAAGGCTGTTAAGTGGATTGTGTTTGTTTTGTTCTGGCCTCCCTTCTTCCGTATGTAGATCCCCATTAGTTTTGAGATATTTAAACGTTTGTTCCATTAGTTTGGCGATTTTAAGACCTTTCATCCCATTTCTTTGTCAATAGCAGGACCTTTCGTGACATTTAGGTGTTTATTTTTTTTTCCTGGCGAGTAATAGCGAACCTGTTATTTTAGGAGGAGCCGGCCTAATGTTTCTATCGGAAAATTAACAAATTGATCTCGAAGGGTGGGGTGTATGGGGTGTTTTTATAAGTTTGATGAGGTCTAGCGAGTAACTTAATATACTGTATATGTGATTAATAGAGTTGGTCGATCTTGGTTGCTACAGGATCTCCAGGGGAACTAAAATAGACTGTCCAAAACACATGTTCCTATTACCATGTTTACCGTCTGAGTTAATTACCTGCCACGGCCATTCCCAATGTCATATTGTACACCTGTCTCTTAAATGGAGGTGCTGAGAAAAGTATATGATTATTAGTATAATAATAATAATAATAATAATAATAATAATAATAACAACAATAATAACAACAATAATAATACACCTGTTCTCTAAAATGTAGGTGTTGAGAAGAGTATATGAGTATTAGTATGATGATGATGATGATGATGATTATATAATAATAATAACACCTGTTCTCTTAAATGTAGGTGTTGAGATAAGTATAGGATTATTAGTAGGATGATGATGCTGATAATAATAATAATACAAATAATAAACATGATAATAATGATGATAATAATATCATTAGTAATACTACTACTACTACTACTACTAATAGAAATAATACTGTGTGGAGAATGAACAGAGCGAGTATTTTTACGTAAATGTATGGTTAAAGCCAGGGTGTGTAACGTCCCCATGGTTGTTCAATATATATACTGTGTATACATATATTATATATATAATTATATATATATATACATATATATATATATATATATATATATATATATATATTATATATATATATACTGTATACAGCATATATATGGATGTAATCATGAAAGAAATACAAGGAAGAGCAGTGGATTTGGTGTACCCCTGATAAGGGAAGGAAATGAGGGGATGTTGCCTTATTGATGTTTGCTGTTGATACAGTTCTGATGAGTGATGGTGAATAGGAGTTGCAGGGTCTGGTAAATATGTTTGGAACAGTGTGTGAAAAAATTGAATCTGAAGGTGTAAATGCAGGGAAGAGTAAGGTTATGGTCTTTGAAATGGGTGTAGTCACAGAGTGTGAGGTGAGGTTGAACGGTCAGGTTATGGAGAATGTCAGTGTGTTGAGTACAGCTGGAACTATGGATGAAGAAGTGCAGGAGAGCGTGCAGTAGGGGAAGAGTATTGTACAAAGGAAATCAAGCAACTACAGGTCTGGTGATCCTTCTAGGCTGCTTGTCCTCCAAAACACTGAGGATCAATTGTCCAAATAGTGGTTTAGAGTGGGTAAGGGAACATTGGAAAAGGAACTACTGCCCTGGAACTAATGTCCGTGGCAGGATTAGGAAGTTAGTAGGGGACAGATGGATTAGTAACTGAAGGGGGGATAAAATAAAGTTATTCATTTACAAACGCTTTCAGTCACTGGTTTGATGCAAGATATTTGTCTAGGCCAAGTTTAAATGAATCAACGGTGCTCCAGTCTATAATGTCTCGGGGAAGCCCATTCCACAAGTTGACAACTAGATTGAAGAAGAAATTCTTAGATTCGTGCGAGTTAAAAGATTTACTGGTAATTTTTCAACCGTTTCCCCGCGAGTAATTAGATTAGTCGATAGTGAAGTAAGTACTACAGTTCATATTGTCGATGCCTTTGATGATTTTGAACACTTGAATTAAGTCGCCTCTTAATCTGCGCTGGGTTAAAGGAAAAAGATTTAATTCTCTAAGACGCTCCTCGTATGGTTTGTTCTTTAGGCTAGGTATCATTTTGGTAACTCTACATTGAACTCATTCTAGCTTGTCTATATCTTTTTGGTAATAAGGGCACCAGGATTGAAAGCAGTATTCCAGAAGAGGGCTGTCTATGGAATTGTAAAGGGTTAGTATAACTTCTTTCGATTTGTGCTCAAATGACCTGCCTATAAAGCCAATTATTTTGTTTGCTTTCTTAACAACTTCTGAACATTGTTGACTCGGTTATAGGTTACTCGATGTTGTTAATCCCAGATCGGTTTCGCTGTTTCAATTCTTAAGCTGAGTGCCATTCATTGAATAGTTTGTTTTCTCATTTTGGTATCCGATATGTAGTACTGTACATTTATCCGCATTGAAACTCATTTGCCAAATTTGGGCCCAACGTGACAACTTATGTAGATTGTGTTGAATATCGTCAACTTGTTCTTTTGAGAGTACGCTATTTGCAATTTTTGTATCGTCAGCAAATGATGAGATTGTACAGGTGAGACCCTCATCTATGTCGTTGATGTAAATTAGAAAGATAATTGGTCCTAGTACCGATCCCTGGCGTTCCCCGCTACTTACATTGGTCCATTTAGATGCCTTACCGTTTATGACTACTCTTTGCTTTCTGTCACAGAGCCAATTTTCTATCCATTTCAACACACCGTCTTGTATTCCATGCGCTTTTAGTTTTAGCAGTAAACGTTTGTGGGGACTTTATCGAACGCCTTTTGAAAATCAAGTTATATAATATCTACAGCTTTACTCTCATCATAGAGGTTGAGGATATCGTGGAAGAAGTCTAAGAGATTTGTTAAACAGGAACGCTTGCTACGAAAGCCGTGTTGAGTATCTTTAAGTATGTTATTTTCCTCTAAGTGATTTACGAGTCTGTCTCTTATGAGCGTTTCTAGCATTTTACATACAACTGAGGTTAAGCTAATTGGACGATAGTTACTGGGTAGGGATTTGCTGCCTTTTTTTAATATCGGTGCTACGTTGGCTAGCTTCCACTGATCAGGCATAATTCCAGACTGCAAGGATTTATTGAGTAGCAGTCAGTGGTTTGGAGAGCTCATCCTTAGCTTCCTTTAGCACTCTAGGTGAGTTTGTATCAGGTGCGGGCGTTGTATTTACCTTGAGTTTATCTATACATTTCAATACTTCTCTCTCTGTAATGGTGATATTGCTTAGAACATCAGAAATATCTATCTGAACCGGCAATGCTGTAGGGATATCGCTGAAGTCTTCTGTTGTAAAAACTGATGCAAAAAAGGTATTGAGGGCATTACTTATTTGTACTTCGTCTTTGGTATATTATCCATTTTCATCGACTAACTAACGGTCCTACAGTTGAAGTAACTACTTTTTTCTTTCTGATATATCTATAGAATTCTTTCGGGTTTGTTTTACATTGGTACGCAACATGTAACTCCAGGGTCTTTTTACTTTGCTTAATTAACTTTTTGGCTTTGCGCTGTAGTTCTACAAATTTCTCCCGTTCTTCGTCACTTTGTGAGGATTTAAATCTATCATTAGCAAACTTTTTAGCAAGCAGACAGTTTGAAAAATCTTTATTCCACCATTTGGGTTTATCATTATGGCCTGTACGCCGTATTTTCGATGGTATGCAGTCTTGCACTGCTTTTAGGTAAGTGATTGCGAATGATTTGTAGCAACGCTGAAACCAGTAGCATGAAATAGGGTGGTGAGTATGGAATTAAAGAAGTTCATGCAAGATAGTGTGGTAATCCCGACATTGACATACGGGAATGAAGCATAGACGTTGTTGGAGAGACACAAACCAAGAGTCAGAGGGTTGGAAATTATTTACTTGAGAGGTGCGTGCGGAGTTACATGGAGTGATAGACAGATGAATCAGGGAGTACGAGAGTGGTGTGGTGTGGATGTAGATGTGCTGAAAAGTGTGAAAAGGAACACCTTGGGTCATGTGGAACGTATGGGAAGTGAGATAATGACTAAGAGATTGTATGAGTACAAAGGAAAACAAGCAACAGGTTATGCAACCCCTCGAGGTAACTTGCCCTCCAAAACACTGCTGTTCCAAGTGTTGCAACAGTATTTCAAAGAGAATGTGGGACAGATGTGAGAAGGAAGTGCTGCCCTGGGGCTTAGTTCATGGCAGGGGAAATTATATTAAGATCTATTAGGTTATTGAACAAACTCTACTAAAGACAATATTTATTCAATTACAAATGCAGTCAACTTGGGTTCAGTTCAGGGCAAGTGGAAGTGAAGTGGATGGACTAAGAGGGAAAGGTAAACCGAGAGAGAAGTGGAAGGATGGAGTTAAGAAGTATATGCGTGAAAGCGTTGCTGGATGGGAGGAGGGGCGTCAACTGACTGGGTACAGAGGTGCATGGGGGCGATTCGTTCGTGGGCACCCCTTAGGGGATCAGGGCGTCCGACAATAGATAGATAAATATAATGATAATACACATGTCTTGTTATGTAGGTGTTTGACAAAAAATATAATTAGTAGCAAGATGGTTATAACAATAATAATAATATTAATAATAATGATGATAATAATATATATATTAGTAATATTACACCTGTCCTCGTGGATGTAGGTGTTGATAAAAATATTGAACTAATAGTAATAATAATAATAATAATAATAATAATAATAATAATATTAATAATAATATTAATAATAATTATAATATAAATAATAGTAGAATAACAATAATATTAGTGAAAATAAATGAAAAACAAATAATAAAAAATGAATTCGTGTGGGCCAAGAAGTAATGAGGCCGGTGTTACAATTAGTGTGCCGGGCAATTGGGAAGTTATTAGAAGCAGTAAAGAGTTTTAGAACCCCGGTAGAGCAAACGTGCAGGTGGCTAGCAAGGAGAACGAATGGGGAGAGGTTAAGGGCAGATGGTTGTTTTTCCTGAATCCCCTTCTTCCTCATAGTTAGTTTTCAGATTTTAAGACAATCGACTCATTTCATTGGCGATTTTCAGACCTTCTGCCCCTTCCCTTTGTCAATATTTTCAGACCTTCTGCTCCTTCCCTTTGTCAATATTTTCAGACCTTCTGCCCCTTCCCTTTGTCAATATTTTCGTGTAATTTAGGTGTCTATATAATTTTAGAGGGACCGGTCTATGTCCGGGACATTTTTCTATCGACAAATGTACAAATTAATCTCGAAGTGAGATCTAATCTCTCTATGGCATTTATTTACATTTTAAATAGCGAGCATTTCCTCCGCTAACATAAACACCGAGACCCATCACTTTAATCCCGGGTGAGGGCCGAGATGCGCCTTGCCCGGCTTTACGACTTTCATCACAGCTTATGAGTCATAACCGGAGCACCTAAATTGGTGGGAGTGCTCGGCCAGGCAATAAAATGCAAGATGTTTATGGTGTGTTGCGCTGCCATGTATTTGTCCGTGTCTGGGAATGGTCTTGCTGGTGGCGAGTGAGGTATCTGTTTGCCTTCTGCTAATGTTTGGCTAGAGAAGACTTATATATAAATATATATATATATTTTTTTTTTTTTTGTATATATACTGTATATATATAATATTATATATAAATATATATATATACATATGAATATATATATACGGTAAATACAGTATATATATATATATATATATATATATATATATATATATATATATATTGTTACGACTGAGGTTTAAATATATCAGGGCTCTTATTCATTGGACTAGTAATGGCATAAATGCTACAACGGAAAGCGCTAGATCCAACCTCTGATGTATATTCCCAGTGAACAAAGAACACAAATACTCTCCAGAGTTTTATGTGCAATAATAGGTTATCAAACTCTCAATAAATGTGCGTCTACTCTAGACTTAATGTTATGTGAAAACAGCCTATTACTACCTATAACCGAAGGTGCTTGGTTATGGTATGCAAAGTAAGGTGGTAAGGGAAGTTAGAGCTTACGTTACTCTAATCAATAAATGTCAGGCACTCCTGCATGAAAGAAAGTGCACTAAAGTCCTTCAACACCAACAAGGAATCTTCTTTAAATGTTAGATGCTATCAAGATGCTCGAATCGGAAATGGAACCCAAAAAGGCAGGCAGCGGAACAATGCTCGTGCAGGCTATGCACACAAAAAGGCAGGATATATAATGCAGTCGGAGCCAAGAATATCCTAACAGCTACAACAATAATAATAATCGCCACGACAATGCAGTATTCCTATCAACAAAAAGAGCCTAAGTCGTTTGTGTCTCAATACATCAAACTAGGCTGTGAAATGCTTGTGTAATCATAAACGGGTATGCATAATAAGAGTAATTGGTTTAATATACTTAATGTCTACTATAACTTATAAAGTCTAGCTAGAGTCAATGATACGAGATACTGGTGCGCATGGCATGCCGCATAGCCTAGTGCAAATCTCAAGTCTGTGCGTCAAGTATTACGTTATAGTGAAGGGTAGCTCTCTTGAGAAACCTTATTACCGAAGTATTAAGCGTTCTCCTGGCGTACCTCAAAGACAAACAACCGAGCTTAGAACAGTGCAGAATGGTATAGGCAAAAAGCCCTCATTCGTGCATGCTCTACTCTCAATGGCACACAGACTAGAATTTACCCAATCAACTCCAGTTCTCAGGTATGTCGTGCAGCTTTTAACTAAAGCCAGCACCCATCGGAAACAATACCTTATAGTATCAGACTCCTAGTCTAGCATTATCTAATCCAGCAGAACACTAATAATTATAGGAAACGGTACTGAACAATATGAATGCCAACCAATGCTTCGTGATCAACTTATCTTAACAACTAACATACATGGGTTATATAAGACCTTAACGCACAATACAACTGGCCAGCATGAAGCTGATTATGCAGAGTTGGAATGACACGAGCTTTCATATGAAATAAAACACACAATAATACATCAACTGTAGCCACACCCACTGCCCTGGCAATCCTAGCGTGTCACTGTAGGACAAGCCATGCGGTTCTAACGGAGTGGTTAGCGTCACCCCCCCCCCCCCAAGATTTTTCTCAGAGGCCCAAAGCTCAAAAAAATATGATGGTTAGAACCCATGCTATAACTCTACTTCCCATCACCCAGCGGCAGTAAAATATCTGGCACAGTTCCCAACAAAACATTTTACAAAATTATAACCCTCCCCAACACAATAGGTTAAATCATATGTAGTTATGCTCCTCAAGAGCGAGCTTCTCTAGCCCAGCATTCTGAGAGGAGTGCAACTCAGAATTACTGCTATAACATACTGAAAAAATTCAACTATCAAAGAAAGAGTTTTTATTTGATTTTTATGTTTTTAATTTGTTTATTTCGGCTGCACTATAGGGGCAAGCCTAGTTTTTTCTTCTATACCAAACGCTCAACTCATGCTTTACGACCCAATATGCTGGGCTACAACCGCGAGCCAACAAGCACCAAGCGCAAAATACTATTCAAACTAAAGCAGGAGGCTACCCGTGTGTCAATCTACCCAGGATCATCTACCCTTGAAAGACAATCTGCAACCACGTTGTCACAACCGGCAATATGGCTTATGTCCAGGTTATATTCCTGTAACATTAGCGACCACCTGGTCAGCCTCATATTCCGATTGTGAAACTGGTCCAAGAACTTGAGAAGGTGATGATCTGTGTAAACTACAACGACCGGACCATAGGCTGGAACAGACCTCGAAATGCCTCAGTGCAAGCACAACTGCCAGCAGCTCCTTCTCGACAACAGAGCAGCTCCCCTGGGCTAAATTGAACTTCTCCGAGCAGAAACTAACAGGATGCTCCAGCCCATCATCGTCCTCTTGCATAAGGACGGCACCAGCCCCCACACCACTGGCATCCGTTGCTAGTTGGAAAGGTAGTACAAAGGAGTACAAAGTACAAAGGAGTACAAAGGAAATCAAGCAACAACAGATCTAGTGACCCTTCTAGGTTGCTTGTCCTCCAAAACACTGAGGATCAAGTGTCCAAACAAAGTCAGGGGCCCTGAGGATCGGGTGAGTGCACAACAGGTGTTTTACTACTCTAAACGCCTTCTCACACTCAGGCGCCCATTTGAATTTCTTATCCTTCACCTGAGCTTGACTGTCCCGTACTCCTTCTCCACCTTGACTGCTAAACGTCATTACAGGCACAGTGAGAGGCTCAGGAGGGTGCCTCACATACTCCTTCATGAGATTAACGTAACATAACTGATTGCGCTTCCGTCTGTCTGGAGTGACTACCAAGTAATCCAGGTCCGATAGCTTCTCAACCACCCTATAAGGACCAGTGTACTTCGCGGATAAGGGGTGACCTACAAGGGGCAGTAGAATCAACACCTCCTGACCCACGTGAAACTCCCTGAGTTAAACCTTGAGGTCGTACCTGTCCTTCATGAGGGCCTGAGAGCTAGTCAAATTACGGCCAGCCAACTCCAGACTGCGCAACATCCGTTCTCGACTGTCGAGGACATACTTGAGCATGGAACAAGGTTTTTCTGCGCCCTCCCATATTTCTTCAACCATATGGAGAGGCCCTCTGACACAGTGTCCAAAGACGAGCTCATTAGGGCTGAATCCCAAACTTTCCCCAGGTACCTCCCGTGCAGCAAATAAAACATATGGCAGGCCAAGATCCCAACCTTTCCCACTCTCAAAGCAACAACAACGAAGCACAGATCGCTCTAACACACCCTGGCTCTCCGGATGATACGCAGATAACACAACCGTAACAATCCCATGCTGCTGCACTGCTTGAACAAAGAGGTTAGAAGTGAAGTTGGATCCTTGGTCTGACTGAATCCCCTGCGGGTAACCATACCGGGAAAAATACACTAGCAAGTTCCGGACCACCGTCTTCGCTGACCCATTTCTCATAGGGTACGCGTCAGGGTACCTTGTTGCTACCTCCATGATGGTCAGGAGATACTTGTAAAAATCTCCCGACTGTGCATCACTGTCCTCCTTCAACTCGACAGCACCGGTACCACATACAAGAACCTCCGGGTCTTCTAATTGCAATTTACGAATGTCCGAAGGAGCAAGCCTATCTAAGTGTTTGCGAAACAACTCGTGCCCCCCTCCTACATTGAATTTAGCCTCCCGTTGCTGTCTCTTCGTCTTTTTAAGCCCATCCTCTGCCTTCTTAGTAACAGTTAATGGGTCTTCTCCAGACTCGAAAATCGGTCCTATAATGAGTCCCCGAGAATGTCCGTTGATACTAAACTCTCAACCGCATCAACTTTCAACCCCTTCTCGGTACCTTTCCTCCGCTTGTCTAAAGACTGTTGACCATAATGTGACTCTCTGAATGCAAGAGATCTGGTGACAACACACGCCATATGTTGCACCCTGACACTTCTCAACCCACTCCTGCTCCTCCCTACTCACGTCGGCCGGCTTCTCGGCAACAACTAAGGGTGGAGCCTCAGAAGTAGGCCCCGCAAAGTCGTTGCCGAGAAGGAGGTCGACGCCCCCAACAGGTAACTTCTCCACAATTCCTACATCCAGGTCACGAGTCACACCATCAACTTCCATCTTCATTCTTACAAGCGGGTATGACCTTGTTGCATTAACCCCCTGAACCACAACCACCCGCACCGTATTTACAGGTTTACCAGTGAAATTCCTCAACAATGTTTGCGATGTCCCAGTGTCACGCAAAATTCTCACCTCATGTCTTCTACCCCCCAACTCCACACAACCGAGTCCCCTGTGGTCACTAAAGGCATCACGGACAGGGAATAAGCCTTCCGGATCCTTCTGCACTGGCAGTGTATTTACCTCGGAAGAATTGCCTCTAACAAACTCCGATGTCCTCTTGAACACTCCAATGCCGTGAGCAAAAGACACGGCTGCCGGAGGAGGTCGACTAGGGCACTCATTTGCTTTATGACCCTCCTTGTGGCACTTAAAACACATAAATTTCGGTTTCGGCTTATACTGTGATGTAAAAGGCCCCTGCCTTTTCTTATATGGCGTGGTGTTAGGTTTGGATTCAGTTTTAGTTTCATTGCTCTTTTGTTTAAATGTGTCATTGCTATGGGGAGGGGGAGGATAACGGTCCTTAGCACTTGCATCGTACTTCTGTGAGGACCCGCAACCCCGAATCAACGACAGCCGTCGATCAGCCATTTCTGCTGCTTCGACTAGAGTTCTTGGGTTTTTCTCCTTTAAGTGCAAAGTTAGATCACCGCCCGTGCTCTTAAAGAACTGCTCCAACATCATTAACTGCTTAATTCCATCAAATGTTGTTACCTTCTCAGATCAGAGCCAGTTCCCCATAGCATCGGACAAGTCCCGGGCGTGTTCCAAAAAGGTGCTATCTCTTCCCTTAGTTACACCCCGGAACTTCAAACGGTACGTTTTTGGTTGCAGTTCGTAAGACCTCAGGACAGCCTCCTTGAGATCCTCATACACAATACATGACTCCAAAGGTAACGCATCGTAGGCTTTAAGACCCTTGCCTATTAATCTAGAGGATACAAGTGCTGCCCATTTATTCTCTGGCCACTGGTGTTCCTGGCACTTCTTCTCAAAGCGTGCGAAAAACTCTGTTACACCACTCTCATCAAACACCGGAACCAGTTTCAATAAGTGCGAGAGAGATTGATCATGAACACGGTTACCAGCCCCAAGTCGCTGTCCCGTTGTCTCTACCCACGACTTCTCTACGTCCATGTCGGCACAGTACCTAGTCGACTCCAAATCAGCTTGGATTTTTGCTAGCTCTATGTGCTGAGACTGCTGACTGATAGTTTTTCTCTCTTCTATCTTGGCTAATTCTATTTGCTGCTGAAGCTCACATGCCCTTTGTTGCTGCTGAAGCTCACATGCCCTTTGTTGCTCCTCAGATA
This sequence comes from Paralithodes platypus, assembly GCA_032716605.1. NCBI lineage: Eukaryota > Metazoa > Arthropoda > Malacostraca > Decapoda > Lithodidae > Paralithodes > Paralithodes platypus. The sequence continues at coordinate 9,294,790 of CM064547.1, read as the reverse complement.
CCCTGATAGCCTTTCTCTCTTCGAGCTTAGCTAATTCGAGCTGAAACAATAATTCTGGAGTTAACCCTTGAGGAGGTGAAGGTGCTACAATGTTTGAAATTACCGGTGGTCCCCCCAGGGGCAACCAACCCTGCCAGTCACCACCCAACTGTGGAAGCGTACTTGGGGTCGGCAAACTACTGGGATGGCTGGGAGTCGAGTGTAGGGGAAGCATGGCCGAAGGGCTCTGAGCACTCAACCCATCTCGCTCACCAGTCAACCTGCCCAGTACACACGTTATCAAGTTATCCCTGGTCATGCTGCTAGTACCCGCATGACCGATAGCTGTGGCCAGGCATTGAAGACCGTACCGATTCATACCCTCCAACCGCTCGACAGTAACAGGCCATTGCAAAAATATCCTAGCCTTCTCCTCACAGTTCACCTGATTAACCATTTCATCATACTGCTGTTCCTCAGTTTCGACATTACGTACTGTGTCTCCATTCTCCTCTGATCCGGTATAAGACATGATGCTCACAAAAATTCCTCACCTCAATATTCAGAAAAGAAGCACCCCAAACTCTTATACCTCAATATACACACACAAATTCTCGGAAATACTCAAGGGCTATACTATGTTGCAAAAAAAAAAAAAATTCTTGCTGGTCCCCGCAAAATATTCCCCAAAACAACAAATATTCCCTGCTAATAAATGTAGGTTCACCAAATCCTAGGTAAGGTCGCCATTAATTTGTTACGACTGAGGTTTAAATATATCAGGGCTCTTATTCATTGGACTAGTAATGGCATAAATGCTACAACGGAAAGTGCTAGATCCAACCTCTGATGTATATTCCCAGTGAACAAAGAACACAAATACTCTCCAGAGTTCTAAATGCAATAATAGGTTATCAAATTCTCAATAAATGTGCGTCTACTCTAGGCTTAATGTTATGTGAAAACAGCCTATTACTACCTATAACCGAAGGTGCTTGGTTATGGTATGCAAAGTAAGGTGGTAAGGAAAGTTACAGCTTAAGTTACTTTAATCAATAAATGTCAGGCACTCCTGCATGAAAGAAAGTGCACTAAAGTCCTTCAACACCAACAAGGAATCTTCTTTAAATGTTAGATGCTATCAAGATGCTCGAATCGGAAATGGAACCCAAAAAGGCAGGCAGCGGAACAATGCTCGTGCAGGCTATGCACACAAAAAGGCAGGATATATAATGCAGTCGGAGCCAAGAATATCCTAACCGCTACAACAATAATAATAATCGCCACGACAATGCAGTATTCCTATCAACAAAAAGAGCCTAAGTCGTTTGTGTCTCAATACATCAAACTAGGCTGCGAAATGCTTGTGTAATCATAAACGGGTATGCATAATACGAGTAATTGGTTTAATATACTTAATGTCTACTATAACTGATTAAGTCTAGCTAGAGTCAATGATATAAGATACTGGTGCGCATGGCATGCCGCATAGCCTAGTGCAAATCTCAAGTCTGTGCGTCAATTATTACGTTATAGTGAAGGGTAGCTCTCTTGAGAAACCTTATTACCGAAGTATTAAGCATTCTCCTGGCGTACCTCAAAGACAAACAACCGAGCTTAGAACAGTGCAGAATGGTATAGGCAAAAAGCCCTCATTCGTGCATGCTCTACTCTCAATGGCACACAGACTAGAATTTACCCAATCAACTCCAGTTCTCAGGTATGTCGTGCAGCTTTTAACTAAAGCCAGCACCCATCGGAAACAATACCTTATAGTATCAGACTCCTAGTCTAGCATTATCTAATCCAGCAGAACACTAATAATTATAGGAAGCAGTACTGAACAATATGAATGCCAACCAATGCTTCGTGATCAACTTATCTTAACAACTAACATACATGGGTTATATAAGACCTTAATGCACAATACAACTGGCCAGCATGAAGCTGATTATGCAGAGTTAACCAGAGGGGGTATAATATTAATAAAAGGTGGTGAAAGATATGGAAAATGAGAGAGATAGGCAGAGGAAAAGGTTCTCAGGTGCAGAGAGGAGGACAGATATCAAAGGGATAAGAGGGATGCGTTCTAGAAACCAGATCTGAGGGAGAGAGTGGCAAGAGAGCTGTATATATACTGGCACTAGCTCGCACCGCGTAGGCAAAGCGGTAACAAGTCCTCCAGCCAATTCCAAAGAGGCCAGCCATCCATGACATCACCAAGCATGGTAAAAAACTCCTCCAACTAATCCCCAAGAGGCCAGCCAGCTATGACGTCATCGAGCATGGCAAAAAACACTGCGCGCCTCCTCACACTCTGTTCTACTCTCTCTCTCTCTCTCTCAAATCCTATCATTACTACTTAATGATAAAACATATACTTTGCAATTAAATATATAAAGCCTTGACATGGGCGAAAACAAAGAGCCTTTCTGGACTGCCCATGACACGAGCTTTCATATGAAATAAATCACACAATAATACATCAACTGTAGCCTCATCCACTGCCCTGGTGATCCTAGCGAGTCACTGTAGGACAAACCATGCGGTTCTAACGGAGTGGTTAACGTCACAATATATATATATATATATATACGGTATATATTAGAGATGGACCGAATATTCGTTTCGTATTCGTATGTCCGAATATGGGGCGTATGGGGCTGAGACATGGGCTCTGAAGAAAAAGGAGAAAAGAGGGCTGGATGTGATGGAGATGAGCTGCTTGAGGAGTATGTGTGGAGTTACTCGTAGAGACAGATTGAGGAATGAAGAGATACGTAGGAGAGTGGGGCAACAGGAACATTTGTCAGCCAGAGTGGACAGAAGGGTGCTGAGCTGGTATGGTCATGTTGAACGAATGGGAGATGAAAGGCTTACAAAGAGAATATGTGAGTCAGGTACAAGGGGAGATAGAAGGGCAGGAAGACCCACATTGAGATGGAGAGACTGTGTAAGAAAGGCTTTGGATGATAGAGGAATGACTATAGATCAGGCAGGGGAAGTGGTGGTGGACAGGAGTGAATGGAGAATGCTTGTGAATAGTTGAGTGAACAGGTGGTCATTTGGAGTAAGGGGTCGGGCGCAAGTTGGACTAGATAATAGTCCATCAGGCGCCTGGCCCGGGGAGACGATTAATATGAAGGGTGTGCCTGGAAGTGTGGTGGGAGGGCTTGTGGCTTTGGCTCCGCTGCATGTTTGCCTGCCGAGATCGGAACCTCTCCGGGTGGTCAGGGGCCGGGGGAGTGCTGGAGCGACCTTGGTAACCCTGGTCTCTGGGTCTTCTCCTGGGTGACCTGGATGTGTGAGAGTCTGTGTTTTTTATCTGTGTTTATTTTTTGTTGTTGTTTTTGTGTTTTCCCTGTTCTTGCTCTGTCTTGAGTCGGCTACCCCCAAAATGGGAATTGGGCCTGAGGATATAGATAGATAGATAGATGTCCGAATATTCGCTATGTTTTTCAATATTCGTATTCGTATTCGTATTCGCATTTCCATTCATAGCTATTTGCAAATATGCGAATATGTTCACGAAACCAATACAATATATACACAAAATTTAAATATTAAATGTTAAAGTTAACACAAACGAATAAATAACAGTGTACTGTAGATGTGCGTTGGGGCCGCTAAAGTGGAATGAAGGAGGACTGAGCAGTGTTGCTACTTAACTGTATTTAATAGTACCAGATCAAACTAGTGAAAAGTACCAAATTATTCTAAAGTGGAATCACTGCCCGGTAAACGAACGTGTGCTGGACCTGGACACTTGAACCGTCGCAATATTGCCATTTCAGACATATCCAATGTAATAGCATGTCACTAAAATATATGCTATCATATGTCCTCACTGATTTCGTATTTAGTACCAGATATGGACTATTTTATTGGAAAATGTATAAAATGTACTTGAGAGATTCAAATGTACCAAATCTGGTACTTTAGTACCAAAAAAGCGGCAACATTGGGACTGAGGACTGGAAACATAGAAAACTGGATGGATTTAATTTTAATTATTAAATTTTCTATGGCTGAACTCTTACAATATATTAAACATTAATTCATACAGTTCACTTATGATATTTAAGAAATTACACATTCACATCGTCATTAACTTCTGGTAATTAATTTCATAGTAATGTAATTAACGTTTGTTGGTGACATAAAAATAATTACCAGTTCTTGAAGGATGAAATAAGGATTGAAATATTCGCTATTCGTATTCGCAAATTTTACAACAAACAATTCGTATTCGTATTCGTATTCGCAAATAGTGACAATTGATATTCGTTCCATCTCTAGCATATATATATATATATATACCGGTATATATTATACAGTATATATATATATATATATATATATATATATATATATATATATATATATAATTATATATCTATCTATCTATCTATTTCCTGACGCCGTGATCTCCGAAGGGGTGGCCATGAACGAAACGCCCCCATGCACCTTTGTCCCCGTTCAGTCGACGCCCCTCCAAACCAGCACCACCTTCATCCACTTACTTCTTCACTCCAACCTTCCACCACGCTCTCGTACACCCTTTTAGTCATTCTCTCGCTTCCCATACATTCCATATGGCCGAACAATCTCAAGGTGTTCCTTTTCACACTTTCCAGCACATCTACCTCCACACCACACCTCCCTCTTACTTCCTCATTCGTCTGTCTACCCCTCCATGTAACTCCGCGCACTTCTCAAGTAACTATATATATATATATATATATATATATATATATATATATATATATATATATATATATAGTGGCAACATTCTTTTAATAATTATGACCACAGATTGGAGTTTTCATTAAGAGACTTTATTCTAAAAGCACTTTTTATAGCTTTCTTTTTATTCCTCTGTTTTAAAGCACTGACATCTTCGCAAGAAGTGTCTTTTAATTTATGTTCCTGGCAGACATTTTTAAGTTATTTTGTATTCCTATATTTGTATTGTAAGCACTGAAATCTTCGCAAGAAGTTTCAATCTTTTTTAATGTTCCTGGCTCCTGCTTGCAGACACCAACCGTTTGGAGGGTCTGTATTTTAATAAGCACGCATATTTAGAATGTTTCAAACATTCTAACAGTATTTTATAATAAAGTTTTCTTTTTCTTTGCTACTAATATTGTTAGTCATATATATATATATATATAATTATATATATATATATATATATACAGTATATATCATACAATAACGCATGAAGGAGATTTGGGGTAGAAATGATTAATGCCAGGGTGAATTTTTTAGGTTATTTTAAGACATTATTAATCTATAAGCAATCTTCGGTAACACCGTCGTTTACACATAATGGTTAACGAACTTATCTGTGAAACAGCTGTGTAGTTCATGTCACAATCTTACTGTATGTTTTCCCTAATAACAATAAATTGCGACTAAGGCTCATTCATTTATCAGAGTCTATATTTTCCACCTGCTGTAAGTTTCACAAATATGTATTGCACGATTTCCTCAACATTTTGCACAATTGTTACATGATAATATAGGGATATCCCTACCAGAGCAAATTCAGTTACAATGACATTTGTCTCTATGGAAAATTGTTTAGTGTGAAGATTTAACACCCAACCCTCAATACTTGTATCATTATCTTTTATATCAGACTTCTAAGAGTCAAATACGGGGTATTCTCTCGTTGAGTTATTGAAATATAGTGTAGGTTGCCTTATTAGTCAGGGTCACTGTATTTTCGTTCAAAAAAATTGGAGATTAACAAAACGATAAAAAAAAAAAAATTCAGAGCATGGGGAATCCAAAAATCAATGTTGGCATTTGCGTAGTCACCTGCTTGGCCGCCATATTGGATTCTCAAAATGGGCGCCATAAAAAGCATTATTTGCGCATCTCGCTTTTTATGCAACATAGAAACATAATTAAATAGGCTAATACTATGTTTTCTGGGTCAGGAAAACCATTGGTGGCATCATTAGACTTCTAATATTAACACCTACTTCACTTTTAGGATGTTTTATTTTTCCAGAGTTCGGTGATACCAGTTGTGTATATACGCCACTGAGTGATACAAACAATATTCCGTTCACATTTTCCTACCTATAACTCTTCATTCTATATGCCTATTCCATGTTTCCAGACACAAGAAATATACTTGTAGTATAGCTAGACCCTAATTATTCTAACACGTGATTGGCAGCCACATGTTCTTTACTGCCCTGAAGCATGTGAAGAAGAAATGATCCATACATTTGTGATACAAGACCATGAGACTGAAATGGACGATACACAGATGTTATACAAGACAGCTAAGATAATATGCAAAAGTATTGCGAACTTCACTGATGATAAGAAACTATCAGACTCGGTTACCGTATTATATTCCCATCCTGAAATGCATGCCAGGTTTCCAGATGACTTCTCTTCAGCTCCTGCATGTCTGCGAATATCAGGGCCAAAGGCGTTTGTATTTTATCCAATCTAGGGCAAAGAAGATCTTACTTAGTGCCTCTCCAGCTTGCAGGTGGAGAACTAGATCAGAATCTCTTGAGGCTTCGACGAAGAACAGGAGGGTTTCGACATGGTGGTGGTAAATTTGTATTGACTTGAACATTTCGTTGAAGCATTTTTCTGCTTCCCATGTTTTCAGTTGCTCAGTTGTTCAATAATATATTCAATGGTGAGGGTTTGAAGCATGCGATCATTGGCATTAGCAATGCATTCTGGACTCCTGCTTCTGTCAACTGCTGATCTTGTACAGGCTTCGTGGACTTCCATCACTAGCTCCTGAGCATATGGATTTGAGGTGTAACTTTTCTGTAAACAAATTGTCAAGGAGAAGTTCATACAGAGCCATGTACGTATGGATGTGTGAACGAAGAGTTCTCTTGTAGTGGGCACACTTTAGAATCTGTCGTGTTGTAGCGGAGCCATATACATCAGCTTCAATCCATGTATCATCTATCCCTCTCATCTAAAGCCATGTCGAAGGTAATCACTGTAGGGTGTTCTTCACCAACAACCAAACTCTTCAACTGGGATGCTTGTAGCATCACAGTCATCATTGTAGACCACTCATGTGCTACTTCTGGCAGCAGTGGTAGTGTACCAACTTGGGTCAAGGATTGACCAGATGACACATGTGAGGCTTCTGTATAGTAACCACGTGCGGGCATGCGCGCGCATCGGCTGCCCAGCCGTTTAGAAACCGGCTGGTGGTAGCCGGCCGGCAGGCTTTCCCTTATATACTATCCTACGACAATGTAACTAATGTCTGGGATATTCTTATGTTGTTTCACAGCTTGAAGCTGCCCTTATTCTTAACCAACGCATCTTAGTATATTTTATTCTCGATAGTTGATTGTTTCATTATAATATATAAGATGTAAGTCTAGTGAGAGCGGGAAGAGACGAGCGGGAGAGAGAGACCGGCTTGGGACGTTGCTTCGCGCGGAGAGACCAGCTTGGGACGAGCCTGAAGCGCTGCCACATATATTTGATTGCAACGTTAGGCTTAGTTTCGACTCACGCACGGGGTAAAGGATTTTGACCAGGCAACTGTGTTGAGTGTTGCCAAGCCTGGGATGTATTCTGCATGCCTAGGGGGGAGGGGGGGGGGTCCAGACAGATTCAAGACTTAGAGCTCAACTCATTGTCGTACCCTTCGGACCCCCATGATATCTATCCCTCTCAACCCCACTTAGAAACGTTCTCTCTTACTTTGTATACCTTCTTTCCACTACTTCACCAATCTATTTAATTATCCAATCCCCTTGATAGACCTTATATCTATTATTGTATTAACGATGGCCTCTCAGATAACTAGATAGGATTTTGGGCCTTATGCAGGGATGTAATTGTTAATGAGACCTAGGAAGCATTTTTGTTGTCTCATATTTGGTGGTTTCATGCTTGCTAGTGTGTTCTTGTGTCAGGTTAGCAGGGGCTAGACCAGAGGGGAGGCTTTTTGCGATCCTTTAAGTAAAGTCTGCTGGTGCGAGTCCCGTGGACCCACACGACTTTACTAGGATACCCGTGGGAGTCTGGGGGCATTTTCTTGTCTGTGTCCCTGTGTGTCTAGCGTTGTGTTGTGTGAGGGCCATTGCCTAGTCCACTCAGCACTGCGCTAGCACGTCTTGCTTTTGTTTTAGGGTCGCCAGGAGAGAGTCAGATACTTGCGATCTGAGTCTCTCAAGAGAGCACCCTTTCAATTAGAGTAATTTGGCGCACAGACCTGGGAACGTCCCTAGGCTAGAGCAGGTGGCTCAGCCCGAGTATGCGAAGCCTATATCCTTCCGGCTAGACCTCTGCCACCTGGCAGATTAACAGCTAGGGGTTTATTATCTCTGTATGCTTGTTATTGTGCCACAGTTTACCGTTTTTGTGAGCATTGTGAGTCAGGGTGTGGCTTAGAGACTTTGTCCGAGCAGGCTTGCCTGACTAAGAGTGAGAAGCACACCTGTATGGGGTTATCTTGTGAGTTGCTGCCTTTATTTAATTATACCTATGCCATTATACACTGTATGTCCTATCACTAGTATTTATTCCTGCTTATGAGTTAAGAGTTCTCTAAATCCGTAACTTACTTTCTTTACTAAGCATCAGATCCTACAGTAGCCGCATGCAGTTTAGAAACCTGCATCTTGTCTACCTGTACGATGTTTTGAGGACTGTTTGCTTTCACCTTCTTTCACGCAGGGGTGATTAGTTGTATTAATTAACGTAACGTTAAATGTACTTTCTTCTAGTTTGTTATTAAATTGTTTCTGCAATTTAATTCCGTTATCTATCTTTTCCTTGAAGCTTTAAGTCAACTTAATTGTGTGATCTTTTATATAGCCTGCTTGACTATCAGCAGTCTATAGTGCGTGCACCCTGTAACCGAGTCATAGGATACCTCGTTGTTCAGGCAGGACTCTTGACGGTTTAGGGTGGTTTGTTGCCTGGGTTTATAGATAAGGGTTGGATCTAGCGTTTTCCGTTGTTGCTTGTTGCCGCATACCTAGTCCAATAGAAAGGGCCCATTGTTTATATATCCCAGGACGTAACAAATGGCGACCTTGCATAGGATTTACTGAACAGAGGAATATAGTGGTCATTTGTTTTGAGATTCCTTATGAGTAGAGGAATACAGTGGACGTAGAGTTTTTTTTTGGAGCAACCAATATAACACATTAAAGACTTTAAATAACATTAGGATAGACATACTTGCATAGGAGATAAGGCACATTCTATAACCGTGATAATTACTGCAGTACACAAACATGTCTAATACATCAGAACACAGTGATGGGTCAGGTCACGATACGGGCTCGAAGGGAGAAAGACCTGTGGAGTGGCTAGTCGATAGCGAGGAGGGTGCTAGAAGATTTTTAGAGGTGCCCCTTACCGCTGCCAGGGTGTTGAAGCTGAATAAGTATGGCTTAAAGTGTGTGGCTGGTCTTCAGGGTCACGAGGGTTTAAGTGGCATGAGGAAAGATCAGCTGAGGACTTTGATATTGGGTTTAGAAGGGAGAGACCTGGGTGGAGAGGCGACTGGGGGCCCCGGTCCCCAGCCCCCCCTCCACTCTACCCCCATATCAAACGTCAGGGTGCCTGAATTTAGTACATACCCCCAAGTTGATGGTCAATGGCAGCGTGGAATTCAATCACAGGGACCCTCTCCATTAAATGCACCTTCCCCTCCTCAAGGGTTGACTCCAGATTTGTTGTTTCGGCTTGAGATGGCCAAGGTTGAGGCCGCCGAAAGACAGGTTAGTGTGCAGGCTGAGGTTGCTAGAGCTCAGGTTGAGGCTGCCGAGAGACAGGCTAGTGTGCAGGCTGAGGCTGCAAAGAGAACAGCTATATGAGAGGCTGAACTGCAGGCAGAGTCTACTAGGTATCGGGCTGACAGGGAGCTGGAGAGATCTCGAGTGGAGGTAACAGGGCGAAATATTGGGGGAGGTAACAGACATCGGGACCAATCATTGTCACACCTGCTTAAACTAGTTCCTGTGTTCCATGAATTATGTGTGGCTGAGTTTTTATGCGATTTGAGAAGAAGTGTCAGGAACACCAGTGGCCTCAGGAAAAGTGGGCAGCATTAGTTTCATCAAGACTCCTAGGAAAGGGGCTAAAAGTGTATGATGCACTACCTTTGGAGTCCTGTGTAGTTTATGATGAGCTAAAGAAGGCTGTGCTACGGGCCTATGAGTTACAACCAGAAACTTACTGCTTGAAGTTTCGGGGTGTTACTAAGGGCAAGGATAGTACCTTCCTAGAACATGCCCGGGACTTGTCAGATGCACTACGACATTGGCTGCGTTCTGAGAGGGCAGCTACTTTTGAGGAGTTGAGTGAGCTGGTTCTCTTGGAGCAGTTCTTTAAGTGCACAGGCGGGGACTTAACATTAAATATAAAGGAAACAAATCCTAGAACTCTCCAGGTGGCAGCAGAAATGGCTGACTTCCAACTGTCATTAATTCGAGGGTGCGGAGCAGCAGCTAGGAGTGAGTCGGGTGCAAAGGATCGTACCCCTCCCCCTCCCAAGAATTTTGATACACATAAATACACAAAACCATCTAGCACTGACAATAAAACTGAACATAAACCAAATCCCGTCCCGTATAAGAAGTCTAATGGTACCTCCCACTCCCAAGGGAAACCAAAGAGTAAAGAGTGCTTCGCATGTCACAAGGAGGGTCACTTTGCAAATGCTTGTCCGAACAAGCCACCAAACAAGGTTGTGTCATTGGCCCGCAGCATAGGGGTGTCGCCTATATCTTCTGAGTTTGCCAAGGGTAGTTCGTCAGAGGATGGGACACAGCCTGTGTTCAAGAGTCCGGAAGGCTCGAACCCTGTCCGCGACGTCTTTGGGGGTCATAGAGGGCATGGTTTTGTGAGGTGGGCTGGCGCAAGGCGAGGAGTTAAGCTATTGCGTGATACGGGGGCTTCTCAGACCTTGTAAAAGAACTTTACTGGTAGACCGATTAACGCTGCTCGGGTGGTGGTAGTTCAGGGGATCAATGCTACGAAGTCCTACCCGCTGGTGCGGATGGAGCTGGAGGTGGGTGGTGTGGCAAAGGAGCTGGATGTAGGAATTGTAGAGAACTTGCCTGTTGGGGGCGTCGACCTCCTCCTCGGCAACGACTTTGCGGTGCCTGCTTCTTAGGTTTCACCCTTGGTCGTTGCCGAGAAGGCGGCCGACGTTAGTAGGGAGGAACAGGAGTGGGTTGAGAAGTGTAGCGTACAAACCATGGCGTGTGTTGTGACGCGTTCTCAGACATCCGGAGCCTTGCAGCCACCACCTCAGTCTATCAAACCGCGGAGGAAAGGTCACAAGAAAACGGGAAGTGTTGGTCAATTGGAGAGTTTTGAGCCGGCAGTGTTTCTTGGTGACTCATTATTGGCACCTATGTTAGAGTCTGGAGAGGCCCCGGGGCCTGTCACCGCTAGTGCAGGTGCAGGGCAGGAAGAGACTCTGCGACAGCATCGTTATGCGCAGCGTGAGGAAAGGATGGCTCAGCGGGACATTGGAGGTGGAAATAAATTATTTAAGATGAACTTGGATAATCTCGCACCTGCTGATATATGTTCCTTGCAGCTGGAAGATCCTGAAGTCAGGGCGTGTGGTAATGGTGCTGTCGAACTGGAGAGCGATGGGGATGCGCAGCCTGGTGATTTTTTCTTGTCCGAGGGGATCTTGTATCGGAGACATCAGGATCCCAAGAAAAAGTGGGATGGCGGGTCAGGATTAGTGGACCAGTTAGTAGTACCGAGGGTGTGCCGTGAGAGCTTATTGAGATTAGCTCATGATGTGCCTTTGGCAGGGCACTTGGGGGCACGTAAGACGGAGGCAGCTCTGAGCAAGCTTTTCTGGTGGCCTGGGTTAAAGGCGAGTGTCGTGTCATGAGTGTCACACTTGTCAAGATGTTGGGAGACCCAATCAGGTCATCCCGAGAGCCCCGTTACAACCCATCCCTGTCATTGGGCCGCCCTTCAGCAAAGTAGTTATCGATATGGTTGGCCCATTGCCCCCCACTAGTGCCGGCAATAAATTTTTACTAACTGTAATGGATGTAGCAACACGGTATCCAGATGCTTACCCCATGCGCAACGGGATGGCTAAGACTGTTGTCAAAAACCTACTTGTCTATTTTTCTCGTTATGGCTACCCTCAGGAGATCCAGTCTGATCAGGGATCCAATTTTACTTTTGCTGTTTAAGCAGACCATGCAGCAACATGGGATAGTGTCTGTGGTGTCATCTTCCTACCATCCCGAGAGTCAGGGAGTTTTGGAAAGGTGGCAGTCGACTCTCAAGAGTATGTTGCGGTGTTATTGCATGGAAAATGGGAAGGACTGGGATCTAGGTCTCCCATACGTTTTATTTGCTGCGAGAGAAGTACCTGGGGAGAGCTTGGGATTTAGCCCGAACGAGTTGGTTTTTGGACACAGGGTCAGGGGACCCCTCCACATAGTCAAGGAGATCTGGGAGGGAGTCACAAAGCCAGGCTCGCTTCTAAAGTATGTTGTTGAAAGCCGTGAGAGAATGCTAAAGAGCCTGGAGGTAGCAGGTCGGAACCTTAAGAGTTCACAAGCTCAGATGAAGGACAGATACGACCAGAAGGTGAAGCTGAGGGAGTTTGAAGTAGATCAGGAGTTACTGATGCCACTGCCTCTGGTGGGACACTCCTTGTCTGCCAAGTATTCTGGTCCGTATCGGGTTGTAAGAAAGGTTTCTGATCTAGACTATTTAGTAGCTACTCCTGATCGTAAGAAAAAGAACCAACTTTGACATGTAAATCTGATGAAAGAGTATGTGAGGCGCCCCTCCGAGCCTCTCACTGTCCCGGTGTTGATCTGCAGCGATCGTGGTGGAGAAGGAGGAAGGGACAGTCAAGCTGCGGGGGAGGATAATTGGGATTGTCATGTTTCCGCGGATCTGTGGGCGGGGAATTCTAGACAAGTGGCTCACGAGTTGATATTGCACCTGCCTGAGCAACAACGTGTAGCTGTGCAGCACTTGTTTGATTCAAACCCAGCTGTTTTCGCGGAGCATCCTGGCCTCACTACTCAAGCGGTGCACGATGTCGATGTTGGGGACCACCCACCCTTTAAATCAGTGCCATACCGTGTTCCCCCTATTAAATTACCAGCACTTAGGGAAGAGCTGGATTATATGCTGAAACGTGGGCTGATTTCTGAGGGTGCAGTAAGGTGGACTTCCCCAGTCACACTGCAGCCCAAACCAGATGGCAAGGTGCGATTTTGTATAGATTTCCGCAGGTTGAATGGTTTAACCCCCACAAATGCCTACCCTCTCCCTCGCGTGGACGACAGTGTGGATAAGATAGGAAAAGCCAAGTTCCTCACTAAGATAGACCTTGTTAAGGGATATTGGCAAGTGCCCTTGTCTGAGCGAGCGCTAGAGGTGTGTGGGTTTGTGGTGGACGGTGCCACATATCGTTGCCATGTTATGCCATACGGGCTGAAAAATGCCCCTGCAACGTTTCAGAAATTAATGAACGACATTGTAGCCGACATTCCCAACTGTACGGTGTACCTAGATGATGTCATAATATACGACGATGATTTTAACAGTCACTGTGCTCACATCGGACAGCTTTTTAATAAACTGAATGAAGCAGGTTTGGTGGTAAACCTGGGTAAGTGCGATTTTGTCAAAGCCACAGTTTTGTACCTGGGGTTCGAGGTGGGGAAGGGTCAGGTGTGCCCTCCACAGACAAAGATCAAAGCTATCGATCAGTTTCACCAGCCTACGACTAAGAAACAAATCATGCAGTTTCTAGGTATGATAGGCTATTATCGTCGCTTCATCAGAGGCTATTCGACTGTACTTGCACCTTTAACTGACTTATTATCTAAGGACAAGATGTTCCGGTGGTTTCCTGAGTGTGCAGAGGCGTTTTCCTTGGTAAAACACCTGTTATGTACCCACCCCATACTCAGGGCCCCAGACTTCAGCAGACCTTTTCAGCTGGCGACTGATGCCAGTGGCGTAGGGGCTGGGGCTGTCTTGTTACAGACAGATGATGAAGGTATCGAACATCCAGTGAGTTTTTACAGTAAAAAATTCAATAGTGCACAAAGGAATTACTCTGTAATTGAAAAAGAACTCCTGGCGATAGTGCTGGCGCTCAGGCATTTCAATGTATATGTTCCTGCTTTCGGACCAGTCGTAGTGGTTTATACCGATCATCACCCTCTGAAATTCTTGAGTCAGTTTCATAACCGGAATATGAGGCTGACCAGGTGGTCACTCATGCTTCAGGAGTATAATCTGGACATACGCCATATTGCCGGTTCTGATAACGTGATAGCGGATTGTCTATCAAGGGTGGATGATGTTGGTTAGACTGCCACAGGATTGAGGGTTGAGTGTGGAGGAAAATAGGCTGTCACTGTAGTTCAGCCGAAAAAAACAAATTAAAAAAGCAAAAACCTTATAAAAACACTTTATTTTTTATAACGTGTAGAATTTTGTATAAGATGTTGTAGCAGTATCTAAGTTGAATGTTTTCGCTTATTGTCGCTGAGTTAGTTGAACTTGCTCGGTGGAGCGCAACAGTCTTTATTTTTTTTTATATATAGTGCCTTGTGTCGCAACAGTGTGTGGTACTATGAGAAGCTTTCTGTTAGATATGAAGAACTTAGTCAAGGGTCTTATATCTTAGGGGAGGTGTGACGCTTCTGCATAGTAACCACGTGCGGGCATGCGCGCGCGTCGGTTGCCCAGCCGTTTAGAAACCGGCTGGTGGTAGCCGGCCGGCAGGCTTTCCCTTAGTATATATCCTACGACAATGTAACTAATGTCTGGGATATTCTTATGTTGTTTCACAGCTTGGAGCTGCCCTTATTCTTAACCAACGCATCTTAGTATATTTTATTCTCGATAGTTGATTGTTTCATTATAATATATAAGATGTAAGTCTAGTGAGAGCGGGAAGAGACGAGCGGGAGAGAGAGACCAGCTTGGGACGTTGCTTCGCGCGGAGAGACCAGCTTGGGACGAGCCTGAAGCGCTGCCACATGCATTTGATTGCAACGTTAGGCTTAGTTTCGACTCGCGCACGGGGTAGAGAATTTTGACCAGGCAACTGTGTTGAGTGTTGCCAAGCCTCGGATGTATTCTGCATGCCTAGGGGGGGGGTCCAGACAGATTCAAGGCTTAGAGCTCACCTCATTGTCGTACCCTTCGGACCCCCTTGATATCTATCCCTCTCAACCCCACTTAGAAACGTTCTCTCTTACTTTGTATACCTTATTTCCACTACTTCACCAATCTATTTAATTATCCCATCCCCTTGATAGACCTTATATCTATTATTGTATTAACGACGAGCTCTCAGATAACTAGATAGGATTTTGGGCCTTATGCAGGGATGTAATTGTTAACGAGACCTAGGAAGCTTTTTTGTTGTCTCATATTTGGTGGTTTCATGCTTGCTAGTGTGTTCTTGTGTCAGGTTAGCAGGGGCTAGACCGGAGGGGAGGCTTTTTGCGATCCTTTAAGTAAAGTCTGCTGGTGCGAGTCCCGTGGACCCGCACGACTTTACTAGGATACCCGTGGGAGTCTGGGGGCATTTTCTTGTCTGTGTCCCTGTGTGTCTAGCGTTGTGTTGTGTGAGGGCCATTGCCTAGTCCACTCAGCACTGCGCTAGCACGTCTTGCTTTTGTTTTAGGGTCGCCAGAAGAGAGTCAGATACTTGCGATCTGAGTCTCTCAAGAGAGCACCCTTTCAATTAGAGTAATTTGGCGCACAGACCTGGGAACGTCCCTAGGCTAGAGCAGGTGGCTCAGCCCGGGTATCCGAAGCCTATATCCTTCCGGCTAGACCTCTGCCACCTGGCAGATTAACAGCTAGGGGTTTATTATCTCTGTATGCTTGTTATTGTGCCACAGTTTACCGTTTTTGTGAGCATTGTGAGTCAGGGTGTGGCTTAGAGACTCTGTCCGAGCAGGCTTGCCTGACTAAGAGTGAGAAGCACACCTGTATGTGGTTATGTTGCGAGTTGCTGCCTTTATTTAATTATACCTATGCCATTATACACTGTATGTCCTATCACTAGTATTTATTCCTGCTTATGAGTTAAGAGTTCTCTAAATCCGTAACGTACTTTCTTTGCTAAGCATCAGATCCTACAGTAGCAACATGCAGTTTAGAAACCCGCATCTTGTCTACCTGTACGATGTTTTGAGGACTGTTTGCTTTCACCTTCTTTCACGCAGGGGTGATTAGTTGTATTAATTAACGTAACGTTAAATGTACTTTCTTCTAGTTTGTTATTAAATTGTTTCTGCAATTTAATTCCGTTATCTATCTTTTCCTTGAAGCTTTAAGTCAACTTAATTGTGTGATCTTTTATATAGCCTGCTTGACTATCAGCAGTCTATAGTGCGTGCACCCTGTAACCAAGTCATAGGATACCTCGTTGTCCAGGCAGGACTTTTGACGGTTTAGGGTGGTTTGTTGCCTGGGTTTATAGATAAAGGTTGGATCTAGCGTTTTCCATTGTTGCTTGTTGCCGCATACCTAGTCCAATAGAAAGAGCCCAGTGTTTATATATCCCAGGACGTAACACACAAGTGACTTGAATCCAGCCCAACCAAGGATACTGCTCTGCTCTCCATCATCCTTTTCTCTCGACAGGGCAGACGCTATGATCCAGCCTAAGGTGGTCAGTTCATAAGAATCAACAACCCCTGTGGTGTCGATCTCAAATTTTTGTGCTCGCTTGACCAGTCCAGCTTTTGGTTTGCTATATGGCTTGATGGGTACATGATATGGGGCAACCGATAGATTCTATGCTTCACTAAATTCCAGACTTTGGTTGATAGCTTCCCCTGGAGCATTGGCCTTCTGATACACTGCAGTGATTGTTCCATGTGTGGTGTCTTTCCCAACAGCTGTGTCCTCAGCGAAGTCTATATTGTTAACTGCAAAGAACACAAAGGTTCCTTGTTAACCTGACAAGCGCGATATGACAGTAGGTGCTAGGGTAGTTATTTGTGCATTTCTAGCCCTGGATTCTGACAGAATTGGTTATATTTACAATATAAACCATTATTTGTTTTCGGTATGCTTTTATTTTACATATATGATGTATATATGAACCTTCAAGAGTGCTAAAATAAGTGGGAAAAGCATTTGGGTGGTGAAAAACGAAGATATTGGCCACCCGGTCATAATCTCAGGCGAGAGAGAGAGACAGGCAGCCCTCCCCTCTCGCTGTCTGGGAGTCAACTGAGAAGAGCGGGCGGTGTGTGCCGGTGTCTGGGTGTTGCATAACGATCTTTTATGCAACCCACTTGTGCTACATTATCGCGGGAGAGAAAAATAACCGATAAATGATAATAAGAGGAAAAATAGGTGATAATTGAGGTGGGGAGGGAGGGGGGAATAAGGTGGGGAAGGAGGGGAAGGGGGTGGGTGAGATTTACATGGATGAGTACTGGAGGGGAATTATCTCACCTAGAGACAAATTCCTTTGTTTTGATAGGCCCTTTTTTTTTATGGAAGGCTTTTTTTATGGTCCTGCTTCCGTGAGGCCTATCGCGTTCCCTATAGGAAGCCTTCCGTGAGGCCTATCGCGCTTGCCGGGTTAAGGAAGGGTGGGACATACAAGCCATTGAACTGTCTTGTATTTTCCACAACAGCATTAGCTATAGCTGTTTCCAAGAGAATTAACTGCCTGTATGGTACGCAATAGTTCTGTGAATGAAGGAGGTCTATTAGTTTCTTGTTCCTGGTGTCATGATGTAAAATAAGTGCCAAACCCAGAACTTGTGGATTTTCTCGGGCATTTTGTATCCGGAAGGTGTCAGTTTCCTGCTTGGGTTGGTGTTGCACCTGCCTTTTGGTTGTGAAAGCATACATAATGTTCTGGCCTAATGTCAGTGCTAATTGTTCCACTGTCCTGTGCCTTATCTCTGTTTGCATCTCCTCCTTGGGTCCTACCAATATCCAACGTATAAGGCTGTACAACTCTGGTGGAACCTCTTCTGCCGTGCTTAACCCATCAAACCCGGATGAGCTCTCAGGAGGCCATTTCCTATTGCCACTGTGTTACCCGGAGGGCCTCTGGGGTGCCTACGGTTAATCTAAGGCTTAAAACCACTTAAAACTGCACTAGAGAATGTTTTGTTGTCTTGGCGGGTCATCCGTATAATCAACAACAATAAGAACACACAGCCAGCCAGTCATGTGACTCCTGCTTGCAAGCAAGCCTTACGAAAGCTTGTATTGATTTTCCTGAGTCCCCAAAAATGCATGAAAGCAGACGGCAGTGACTTACGAATGGTTACTATGGTGAAATATATCTGTAATTAATAATCAATTATCATTATAATCAATATTATTACGAAGCTCTGAATTCCCGCCTAACTCTCGGTCTTTTTTCTCACCTCACACAATAACCACACAATGTAGTGTGTTGTAGTCTTCACCCATCGTACGGCAACGGCCACATCTGCCTCTGGTATACACAAAAACTTGGTTAGGCCATTTATTTGCAGAGATAGGAGTGTCTGTAAATGCCGATAATCGGGAGTAAACATCGAATCCTCTTCGTCCGCCATATTGACCTAATTATATTCATCATAAAAAGTTAACCACTTGGTCTAGAGACTTCTAATTTTCATCAAACGTAAGACAGGAACAACAAATACCGCTGGATATATATATATAAGCTAGGTTAAGCCATTTATTTGCGTATTAATAAGCGCACCAAAATGCAGAGAATTCGAGGAAATCGCCGGGTTAGCAGTTGGCGCCAAAGTTTAAAGGGGCCGAACTCCGAAGATTAACCCTCTCACGACCATATGATGCAGAGGTTGCCAGATTAGTAATAAGAAATAGAGTTCTCTCACTCTTATAATTACCTCTCCAAAATTAGTTTTCTGCCCACAGCTAACTCCTCAAAGACAACTGCAGAGGTTAAAGTAAGTAAACTAAAGGTTTCTAAATACCCCTGATGGTAACAAAGGCTTTAACACCTTACGAGCGGCCTATGCGGTTTATTTATGTGTACCGCCCAGCGGGGTGTTTTTAGCCAAAATAGGGCTGTTTACGTGATCATTTTCATGCCTAAATAAGACCCAGAACGTAAAACAAGTACCTATCCCTGAAAGGGCATAAACAGACTTTCGAATGACACCATAACGATCCTTGTATGATGGATAGTTTTCTTGCAATAACCGTGCAACGCGAGTGCAAAAAGCAGGTAATTCGGTACTTTCAGTACATAATTGAGTATGTAGCGAGTGAGAGAGGGAGGAGGGAGCTGAGATTTGTGTCAGTAGGTTCGCCGCGGTGGTCTGGAGCAGTCATACGCTCGCTAGTCTCCTGCCACCACTTGTCTCTCTCTCTCAGCCACATTACGTGCTGAAATTGCCACTCGAGTTATGTCGAGCGCCGTCACATAGTCCAGCTTTATTTAATTCGACTTAAGTGGTGGGCCGCTTTTTAAGGGTTAAAGTATCCCTAATAAGCTCAAAATTGTGTCAAGAACGTGAGAGGGTTAATACGGTAACCGAGTCTGATAGTTTCTTATCATCAGTGAAGTTCGCAATACTTTTGCATATTATCTTAGCTGTCTTGTATAACATCTGTGTATCGTCCATTTCAGTCTCATGGTCTTGTATCACAAATGTATGGATCATTTCTTCTTCACATGCTTCAGGGCAGTAAAGAACATGTGGCTGCCAATCACGTGTTAGAATAATTAGGGTCTAGCTATACTACAAGTATATTTCTTGTGTCTGGAAACATGGAATAGGCATATAGAATGAAGAGTTATAGGTAGGAAAATGTGAACGGAATATTGTTTGTATCACTCAGTGGCGTATATACACAACTGGTATCACCGAACTCTGGAAAAATAAAACATCCTAAAAGTGAAGTAGGTGTTAATATTAGAAGTCTAATGATGCCACCAATGGTTTTCCTGACCCAGAAAACATAGTATTAGCCTATTTAATTATGTTTCTATGTTGCATAAAAAGCGAGATGCGCAAATAATGCTTTTTATGGCGGCCATTTTGAAAATCCAATATGGCGGCCAAGCAGGTGACTACGCAAATGCCAACATTGATTTTTGGATTCCCCATGCTCTGAAAATTAAAACAAATTATAGTTTTGTTAATTTCCAATTTTTTCGAACGAAAATACAGTGACCCTGACTAATAGGGCAACCTACACTATATTTCAATAACTCAACGAGAGAATACCCCGTATTTGACTCTTAGAAGTCTGATATAAAAGATAATGATACAAGTATTGAGGGTGTGAAATCTTCACATTAACCAATTTGCCATAGAGACAAATGTCATTGTAACTGAATTTGCTCTGGTAGGGATATCCCTATATTATCATGTAACAATTGTGCAAAATGTTGAGGAAATCGTGCAATACATATTTGTGAAACTTACAGCAGGTGAAAAATATAGACTCTGAGAAATTACTTTTGTTGTGTTATCGTGACAAGAGAGAGAGACATATTGTGTCATTGTTTTAACTACCCCTTTATGATAGTTATTTGTATGATGCTCTAGTAAGAGAAAACATAACACTACTACTTCAAATAGCTGTTATAATCAGAGTTATACCTGGCAGGCCAACGTGGTGGTGGACATGTTGCCTTGGTAGGGAGAAGTTGTCACCCTGCACATTGCACACTCATACCGCACTCAAACACTCCAACTCTAACACGTTACCAGACATATGAATACAGTTAATTTTCGTTAATTTTAGTAGTTTTATTAATGTATTCTTATATTTTGAGTCGATGTGTGCTTGCTGACACTAGACACATGTCAAATTTGAGGGATATTGAGGGGAGGCCTACCACACATTTCACCTAGCCTACAAATCGGTTTACACCTCCAAAATGATAAAAAATAAATACAAGTCAATATATGTGTACATCGGGAATAGGGAGGGGGGGGGGGGGGGGGGGGGGGGGGGGGATGGCTGGGAAAAGTAGGGGGGTAATACATGTATTTGGGTGTTATCAAATTATTTGTCTACCCTAAAGGACAACTTTTGATGATAATGAACATTTCAATATTCTTTTTTGCAGAATTCAGCCCTTATTTGCCAATATTAACCCCTTTTGGACAATTTAGGAGTCGATTATTTCCTCGTGAGCGGTAGCGAGCCTATAATTTAAGACGAACCGGCCTTCAGCCGGAACATATTTTGATAGACAAATGTACAAATATATCCTGAATGGGGGTGTTTTTTTTGTTTTTGTAAGATTGATGGATATATAGGGAGGAAGCTAAACAAATAAAAATAAAACAAATATGAAAGCTGAATAAATACGCAAATAAATTCGCCCATCTCCCCTTATTGGTAAGGGTTAAGGCCATACTGTACTGTAGTGCTGTACAAGAGAGTACAATGGTAGGTCAATGTTCGGTAAATGACTGGGGCTGTGCTATACTCTGTTCCAAGAAGGTAGGACAGAAATCGTGATCCCTAACTTCTGCAACTCCAAAAGGGATAGAACAAATGGGCTGTAGATGTCGACAACTATTCCCTGGCTAACCCTTCCCAAATGGCACATTGATTAGCTCTATTATTCTTGCCGTTTGTGAGTTATAGAGGTTAATGTTCAAGAGTTTTGGCCTATCACTACTGTATTAGCTGATATGTTTGCATTTTTTTTTTTTTTTAAGAGACAATGAACGGAGTAAGGAAAAACACAGATAAAACAAAAAGGTCCATGTGCCTAAAGGCATCCTCCATTCATAAAATGTTAGTAACAACTGGATTTAAACTTTTGTAGATTGTAAGTTTGTGGAAAGCAACTCGAGGGAACTGAATTCCAAAGAGTAGTAGTTCTAGGGATAAATTAATTTTGATAAGCAGAAGTTCTGCATTGTGGAGGAGAAAGAGTAAATTCATGGGTGCTCTCAGCTGCCCTAGTTCTACGGGGAAAGATGAGGAGAGGTGGCACAATTGAAGCAAGTTCCTCGGAACAATTGCTGTGAAAATATCTGTAGAATAATGCAAGGGATGCAACGTTTCTTCGTATTGTTACGAACTGGCACTCGGGTACACAAGGGCTCTCAATCAGGACTCTAATACGGCTCGCTGCCACAACGGAAACACACGATCCCAACCCCTGAGTACTGCCAGCCAAACAAAAAACACCAATACCCTCCAGAGTTCAATTTGCTATAACGGGGTATACAAGAACTCGGTACTAGTGTTCAACAACAGACTAATAAAGAGACAGGAATTATCTAGTCTGGTCAACAATCAAACAATGAAGTAAGAAACAACAACACAAAAGAATAGTGTTGGCCGAAGCCGAAGTAATCCACCCTTGACTATGAACTTAAGAAGTCCACCACCCTCTACTTCGGATCGGCACTATTACGTTACGTTAATTAATAGTCCTTAAGCATCGAGCAAGGAATCTTCTGAAAAAAGTTAGATGCTTCTCGGATGCTCGTAAGAAGTACGTATCGGATTTTGAACAGTAATTCAATAAGCAATAACACTGGCAATTAAATACTATTAAAGACTTAAATTGGCATAAGAATAATTAAAAGAATATGCAATAGTAAATGGCAAACATTAAAAGGAAGTACTCCGCAAATGCAATGGCAATAGCCTACTCGGATTGTGCTCGTGGGCCACTAATCACTAAAGTAGCCCAGCTTGCAACACATGAAATCAATAGTGCATAAACAATATCATACATAAGGAAAGCTTCAATACTGTTCTGTATCTACTAATCGAGTAAAGTCTAGCTGGGGTACTGTAGGCAAAAAGGTAGCAGTGACTGAGCAAAAACGGCTTGTAGCCTAGCGAAGTCCTCACGACTGTTTAAAGTATTACGTTAAAACTAACAAGTGCACTTTGAGAAATCCAGATCCCTTGCATCTGGTTTTCTCCCGGCTCCTTGACAAAGTAAAAACAAACTGTTAATAAAATACAGGGTGGTTAGGCTCTTGCCCTCACGCACTGTAAATTATTAACTCAACACAGTCAGCCGCGAAGACAACCTAGGCTTCACTGAACCGAAACGAGTATGCAGGTTTATCGCTTAACCACTGCATCAAACAACAACTCGTAACACAGAAAAGCCTTACCCCCGTCTAGCATTACCTAGACTAGCAGAAAACAGGAATAATAATAATAACACACAAGGAAATGCATATACAAGTGCAACAAACATAAATCAATCCTATTCTAAGTCAACCCTTCCAAAATAGGCTATCTAATAGGCAAGTATCTCGTGAGAACTCAAGCGATAATACGTTGGCTGACTAGCTCTGCACCAACGGGACCATGGAAGTTAAACAGGGCAGGGAAAAGAGGAAATAAGAATGTAAGGTAGTAGAGAATGTTCCCATCAGTCAGAAGAATATAAATAGTTAGCAAGGGAAATGAGAAGTCGCTCTGCCTAATGAGTTCTGATGAAAAAATGGCTAGACTTCCCTTTTATACCCGGCCCTCTAGTGAGCCCAACGTGAACTACTAAGGACCGCCCACTGACAACCATTACGTAATTTCTCTCTCTCCTCTGGGATACACAAAGGCTCCCCTAGCACTGAGGGAGGGAGGAGTGCTAGTGAGTTAGGCCTACCTCCTGCCTGGCGTACCCACTGACACCTAACTGTGGCTGTTTCTCTTCCCATCATTACAAATAAGTTTTACACACAATACTTATAACTAATGATATAAAATAGAACTCGTTGACTTAGATGAAAACAAAATACATATTCATAATACTTATAGTACAACGGCTCACGTGAACTGAGTTAGGAAACTCTACATAGACTACAGCCAAAGATCCTGCCCTGACGATCCTAGCGAGAGTGGGGCATGACTAGGCGTTCTGTACAGCATGCTCACACGTGGACATGCGTCACAGTATGGATAATGTAGGAAGGTACTGTGTGATTGCAGGGTTATTGATTAATCTAATCGCTATATTTTGAATTTTGTCCAACTGCCTCAATGCAACCACTCCACTTCCACTCCACAGAGGTGAACAGTAATCCATCTGAGAACGCACATGACTTTTATATATTACGGCCAACTGCTCGTCAGTGAAGAATTCTCAAACTCTGTACAGGAGTCCCAGTTTTTTAGAGGCATTCTTAGCAATGCTTCTAACATAATGTGTTAGTAGTTAATGTTACACCGAGAATGTCAATACTAGGGTAAGTGGGAATATTTACATCATTAACAAATATATGGGAGTCAGTGAGATTCTGTCGGTTAGAAAATTGAATGTACTTGGTTTTCTGTGCATTAAAGGAAACTAGATTCTTTTGTCCCCATTCATTAATTCTAGAAAGGTCCTGGTTCAGAGAAATTGCAGTGTTATTTTTGAATTTATAAGATCGGGTTGGGTGAAAGAATTGGTAAATGTGAAGGAACTGTGGAGTGTTGAGTCATCTGCGTAGGAATGTATTCGATTATGAGTGGTAGATATGAGATCATTGATATGAATGAGGAACAGAGTTGGGGCCAAAACTGATCCCTGGGGAACACCAGCACTTTTTGAGTGAAATTGAGAATAAAGGCCATCTACCATTACACATATTTTTCTGTTATGAAGATAAGAAGAAATTAGTGGAACTAATGATGCAAGGCCGTAGTGTGACATCTTAGACAATAAGGATTGATGCCAGACTCTATCAAATGCCTTTGATATATCCAGTGCTATTGTATGTGTTTCACCATGTTGGTCTGTAGCTTGGTTGATTTGATGCGTAAGAAGGCAGAGAATGTCTGCAGTTGATCGACATCGTCTAAAACCATATTGCCTATCACTGATAAATGTTTTATTCTCAAGATGCTTAATGATGTGATTATTTAATATAATTTAAAAGACTTTACCAAGAGTGGAAGTTATAGCTATTGGTCTGTAGTTTGATGGATCTGAAGAGGCACCTTTTTTAGGAACTGGATGGATGTTTGCTTCTTTCCAGGGTACTGGGAAGCATAAGGTATGAATATACAGACGGAAATTTTTGCCAATACAGGAGCGAGCACCAAGAAGCAATTCTTAAGTACTATTGGAGGAATTTCATCTGGACCAGGAGCCTTATCTACTGAGAGATTCTGCAAAATAGTTTTGACATGTCTGGTGTGGATCTTAAGTGAGGGAATTTCAGGCGAATTAAAATTAAGCACAGGGACATCTTGATTTATTTCATCTAAGGTTGAGTTGGTGGAGAAAATATCCGCAAGAAGATTAGCTTTACCTCGTGGGTCACTTACAAGTTTGCCAATCGGAGATTTTAATGGTGGAATGGATGAAGCAGTAGTGAAGTTGGATTTGAATGAGTTAAGAGTAGACCAAAATATTTTGTTATCATTTGGATTATTTAGAAGTTTATTTGCCTGCTTGTGGAGAAAGTTTGATTTAGTTAGGTTTAATACAGCTTTGGCATGATTTCTGATGTTTCTAAAGTAATTAAAGGCTTCATGTGTTTTTGATCTTGTGCATGCATTGTAGGCTATTGCTTTTTGTTCAGTTACTCTAGCACAATTATGGTCAAACCATTTAGGTGAATTAGATTTTTTACTGAACTTTTGATGAGGAATAAAAATTTCCATTCCAATTTTTACAAAATCTTGCATGTGGCTCAAGGTGGTGTGTGCATCATTAGAAAAGAAAGAGGTCCAGGGAATATCAATAAAGAAACCTTGAAGACCCTCCCAGTCTGCCCTATCGTAATGCCATTTAGTCACCAAAACAGGTTCAGAGTGGGAAGGTGTGGTAGGTGATAGCCAGGTGGCCTGTATCAGACAGTGATCAGAAGATCCAAGCGGGGACCTCACTGTAACATCATAATTTTCTGAATTGGTTGTTAAAAAATAAGTCCAGTAGGTGGGAATTATGATTAGGATTATCTGGTACACAGGTGGGTTGGTTGACTAGTTGAGTGAGATTAAATGAGTCTGCAAATAGCTCACATTCAAGACCAGCATCATCAGTCCTGGCTGAATGAGTGAGCCATTCAACATTATGGACATTAAATCACCCAACACAGTGATTTCAGAAGAAGCATTTAAGTTGAGGACACTGAGTTGTGAGGACAGATAATCAAAAAGACTTTG
The DNA here is from genome assembly GCA_032716605.1 of Paralithodes platypus. Lineage (NCBI taxonomy): Eukaryota > Metazoa > Arthropoda > Malacostraca > Decapoda > Lithodidae > Paralithodes > Paralithodes platypus. Next base: position 9,268,726 of record CM064547.1, on the reverse strand, counting down.
CTCTGGAGGAGTATTTGGGGAATGGTAGATACAACATATGTATTTAAATTTACCAGCAGAAATTAATTTTTATATAGAATAATCAAAATAGGGACAATTGAAACCAGTAACCTCCTCCAGGGCAATTTCAGATTTTGCGAAGCAACATACACCTCCTTTAGGTCTGAAATTTTGGAGCAGTTGATAACCTGGAAAATTAAATCTAGACGTGTCAGATGTGGATGTTACTTGAGTCTCTGTCAAAAAAAGGAGAGTAGGGGATTTTGCTTGAAGAAATTGATGTACAGAATTGATGTTAGAGTGAAGTCCCCTTATATTGCTAAAGAAAAAGCTGCACCGTCGAGCAGCTTTGGGATGTTGCATGGCCATTATGTGAAAACAACGGTGTTATTGGAGTTGACTTATAGAGTAACAATGTCTTACCTCTCTAACGTCCAGTAAAGGGAGCCCACCTCGCTTTGTTTTTTCTTTCTCTCCCTCTCTCTCTGGCTTGTATCCATTCTACCCAATTCAGCCTACTGTTTTAAGACGTTTACCTCCATCCAGGTATCAATATTTTCTTGGCGAGCGGTAGCGAGCCAGCATATATATATTTTTGTTTTGACAGCAAGCTAAATTTGTACATTTTTAGCTAGAAAATTTCTCCGGCGAATCCAGATTTCTCCATACAATGTTGGCTCGTTATCGCTTGCCAGGAAGAAATAAACACCTGGATAGGGAAAAACGTCTTAAAACAGTTGGATGAATGGGGCCCAATGGATACAAGCCAGGGAAAGAGAGAAAAAGAGAGAAAGATTAAAAATGCCGGTGACCCCCCTTAAGTATCTTGGAAACTTATTACCGGTACCATTATCATAATGACCTTAAGATTCACCCTGACATAATATGCAAAACTTTGATGACTCACATATATATATATATTTGTTGTGTGTGTTTTTTTTTTTTTATCAAAATCCGGCTCCCCTGAGCATGACAAGTTGTTTATTTGATGACAAATATATGTGACAGGGCTAGAAATCGAACCATTCATTTGAATAGTTCGATTTCTAGCCCTGTCAGCTATATTTGTCATCAAATAAACAACTTGCCATGCTCAGGGGAGCCGGACTTCGATTAAATTATAGGTTTGAGTCCCGGAGGGAAGAAGGAAAACCTAATATTTAGTAGTGGCCCCGGAATCATTGACGATATGCCTTAAACAGCAATGGCACTCTTCGAACTTTAGAGTCAGCTGTTCAAATCAACCGCCCTAGAGTGTTAAGAGGCCCAACATCGTAAGCGTACGCTCATATTCAGGTACGGGATCGTCGGGAGCTCACTTATTAAAAAATTGTAAAAAGAAAAATATTAGAATTACTAATCTGCTATGCTTCCCATCGTGTGGATGTTGATAGCATGGGTTTGCCCTCTGATGCTGAACCGCCTAGCGTCATTCCGCCATAACTGACGTATCAAGATAACTTAGAAACATCAGAGACGAATGGGAAGGGGATCGAAGAGAGGGCCGGAATTGTCAATGATTCCGGGGCCACTACTAAATAGTAGGTTTTCTTTCTTCCCTCCGGGACTCAAACCTATAATTTATTAATGGCCCCTCCATCATTGACGATATGCCTGATATCTCAAATCTGGAGGGGGACATTCGTGACAAATATCAAACCACTAACAAACCAACAATAGGATGAGACTAAACCCGATAATTTTATAGAGCTCTAATTTTTCATTATTTTTGTATACACAATACATAAAAAATATAAAAAGATAATACAGGTAGCGTACTTAAGGAAACACCTGTGTGCAACCACTTTCTGAAATTATGGGATAGGAATTGTAGAAAAGATGCATAACAAAATCTATTGATTGCATGTATAAAAACAGATCACTTACATGTATACAACATTGTAACTGTTTAAAAAAAAAAATCTTTGTCTATGAATATATATTTTTATACCATATACAAAATTATATCTTACTCGTAACTATAATGCAAGTTCCTGAGTAACCTTATGATAATGAGTATCACAAAATATTTGGTGATGTATCTATAATAATTTTTGTTTTTTCTTGACTGTACTTCCAGTCTTCTGAGATCAAGGATATCACAGTGCACCTGCGCATTTACAACCATGTCCGGCGGGGCTGAGGGTCTTAGCTATCACATGAGAAATAGACAGGTAACACGTTAGGAAGGTGCAATTGGACACCCATAACTGCGTCTGCTGAATATCAGTGACTGATAAATTCTTTAAGAACCTAAGTGAGACGGCACATATCCGAATGTCATGTGCACGTCCCACGGTTCCCAGGTTGCTTTTCCGGATCACATCAACGAGGAAAGCTGCTAAATGCCGCTTGCTTCGAAAGGTGTGTACCAGTTCTATTTACCCAGAGAGCCCCTGGTTGGTTAGGCCGGGATACTCCCATATAAGTCATTAAAGTTTTCACCGAGCATAATTTATGGTGAGAATCTCCTCTCTTGAGCGCCAGAACTTCGAATTCTGTAAAAACGTGCTCACTGTGGTAATTTTTTGCTATAAAGTTAGGTGACGGCGCAATTTGCACATTGACGTTGCGCCGGCCTAACCTGAGACAATTCGGTTAGTTGCTCATCGCCGACAGCTCAGATACCCGGTTTCCTGTAGCCAAGACCATAAGGAACACAGCCTTCTTTAAGATTGAATGAAAAGTAGGATTATGACTATATTTCTGAAAATAGTAACGACAAGGCCTTGTCAAGTGACCAGGTAGGCATGAGCTGACGTGGTGATGGGCGAAGCTTGAAACATGATGAGATCCCTCTCCTCCGCCTGCGGTACTGAGAAGCCAGTTAAGTCAAGAAATGGCCCTCTAACAGTGGTCATGTGATTTTTTAGTGTGACAACTGACAAGCCTTTATCTTCAAATAGATAGTCCAGGTATTTGAAAATTAAAGACACCGATACTTCATTCTGGTCATTTTCCACTATCCAAGTAGTAAACTCCTTCCAGTGTGATTGGTACTGACGTCTGGTGGAAAGAGTGCACTGATTAATTAATTTATTAGTTACACTAGCCCCATAGAGGTTCAACCATTTGGCCCTTTGAATGTCCACAATGCAAAGGTCAGTGAGGTCTTTACAGTAGGTTGCCAATTGCCTCTAGGTGGAAGTACGAGATCGGGAGTGACACCGGGTTCTCGCACCACGTCTTCAACTGGGTGTACCACACTTGAGCTGTCCACAGGGGTGCGATCATCGAGACTATGACCCGATAACCCCGTAGTTTGTGAACTACTTGACACATTAGTGAAGCGTCTGGTGGTGGAAAGAGATAGATGGAATTCCACCTGTTCCAATCCGTCAGCAATGTGTCGGGTCCTCCTGCCGGGGTTACTTCCCGGTGAGTGAGGAATGGAGGGAGTTTGTGGTTCGCCTCTGACGCAAACAAGTCCACTTGTGGACGGTACGGCTCTGCAATCATCTTCTGAAAGACGTTTTGCTTGACCGCCCATTCTACTACTTTGCTCTGTCTCCATGACAGAGCATCTGCCCATACGTTGGCCACGCCCGGCAGATAAGATGCGTGAAGATAAATGTTTAGCTTGTCCAATAATGCAAATATCTTTCCCGACAACTCTAGCAACACTCGAGACCTCGTTGAGCCTTGCTTCTGAATGCAAGATACGGCATTCAGATTGTCCATTCGAAAGGCTATTGATTTCCCCTCCAAAGTGGGATCGTGAGCCTGAAGGAAAAATAAGGGAACTAGTAACTCTTTTGCATTGATGTGAAACTCCATGTATCATGACCAAAGACCCTGACCCTGATGTCCAAGGTTTGACTGATAACCCAAACCCGATGTCCCTGAAGCATCGGTATCTACCCATACCGTAGGCGGAGGAGAAGTCCACGTCATAATTGAATGCAATATTTCTGGCCTTGCCCAGACCGCTAGTAAGTTGTCGATTAACTTCGGGATTTGCCATGACTTGTTCGCCGGCAAAAGCGGAAAAAGTCTGTTTCCCTCCAAGATTAACCTTTTTACTTTCAACCAGCCCAACTTTACAGTAAGTTGAATCCAGTTGAGAGAGCCGACTGGAGACTCCCACACCCTCCTCGTGGTAGTCAGGCTGTGAAGAAAACGAAACAGTTTCTTGCGGAATCTGTTCCGATTGTCCACACTCTGACTGAGGGTTAGGTGCGTTGTGTCCCACATCATCCCTACCAACTGAATTACCCTTGTCGGGACAAGATTCGACTTTGCCAAGTTGATCTTGAACCCCAGGAATTTGACATGGTGTAGAATGGTATTGACATGATTGAGGCATTGTATCTCGGATTCTGCTACCACCAGCCAGTCGTCTAGGTACCACATCACTGTGTTACCTTTCTGTAATAGTGGTAACAGAGCCTGTCGGACTAATTTGGTGAACATTTTCGGCGCCAGGTTCAGACCGCAAGGCATCCGTTGAAAGACATAAGTCTGATGCTTGATCCTCATTGCGAGGAATTTTGGGAACCTTTTGTTGACTGGGACATGCCAATAGGCCTCCGTCAGGTCTAACGAACACATCCAGTCTTGCGGAAGGAGTGTTAACCTGATGTGATTCACAGTGAGCATCCTGAACGATGGGTTGTGAATGTAGTGACTCAGATGAGACAAGTCTATGACCGGCCTCATCTGAGCACTGTCCCTCTTTGGCACGAGAAAAAGTCTGGACGTGTAAACTGGGAAACTTGGATTGACCGGGACAATGATATGCTTGGTTATCATTTCTTGGACTAGTTACTCCACCTCTAAAGAAACATTGTTGACTTCTAAAGGTTGACGTAAACGAGGTCGCCGGAGCCACCGCCAAGTGGTGCCCATGCGTACCACTGTCCGTGCCCAAGTATGCCAGGGCCAAGCCTGGTGACATGTCCGGAATGATCCAGTCATGTAACTGGACTTGTCCGGCAGAACTACACTCGAATCCAACTCACCCTTCCTGGGCCCCGGGAGTGAGAGAGTTTTGTGGTTGACTATTTTTTTTATTGGGATGTGGTGGGTGTAGACGGCTAGCTGGTAGTAGGTGGCCGTGACTCCTGTCCCGACTTACTTTTAGACTGACCTTTGTACCACTTACCCTGGCCTTTACCCTGTTGTTTACTCTTGGTAGAACTACTGCTTCCCGGCGCGGAAGGGCTTTTGAAGGCCAGAAAAAACTTAGTTCCACATGGGTGACTCTTTTGAATAAATTTTGGCTTGTGAAATTTAGTTGACTCCTTCCGTGGCGCGGAAGCAGTCTGTCTAGCAGAGTCTACAAGGTTATACACAGTCCTCTAAGTATCATGGCACACATGATTTGGGGTTAATACTGGGGAAAGGACTTAGTGGCGCCCAATCTCCTCCAGCAACTTCTTCACCAGATAACTCTTAAGTCTTGACGAGCACGGACCGCCTCCAAGAAGGCGACCCTGATGTCACCCAGAGATTGAATAGACTTCTGGAGAATAAGTCGCCTAGAGAGAGATAGAGCCTTTTTAATTTGTGAATCTGTAACTGCCTCAGTCGTCCTGACCAGTGACTCTGCGATCTGGCGACTGAGCAGAAACTGAGACAGTAGCCTCAATGCTTTTTGCCGAAATTTATAGTCTTTATCAAGCTGAGTTGGTGGGGGACTAGAAAAAGGCTCTTGAATTTCCCATAATGACAATTTTGGAGCAGTGAGAAATTCAAGTACAGATTTAGGAATGCCCCCGGCTATAGCGACAGGCAGGGAAAACCAACTGTGTTGTTCTTCAAGACTTACTCGTTATAGTACAAGCAAATTGTTATGCCTCTGCCTCCCATTCAATCCAAGGCCCCATGCCGACCTCCCCAATCTGCAGGACTGGGTTTCCAAATTGGTTTCTAATTGTAATTTTATCTAATAGGTTGGCAAGTGCCTTGACATCAATAAAACCCTCTACTTTGGACTAATCTGAGGCAGGTGGCCACGCTTGGGAAGATGCATACACCAAATAATCTGGGGCATACAAATTTGGAATGGCCTTAATAGATACGTCTAAGAGTTCTCCGGACATGTTAAGGGCACAAAGTTTCTTGCTCTCATTAACCTGAATACCCCAATGTTCAGGTACCGGAAGCTCTCCCGAAATCGTCGGCTGCGCGACCTGCGGGTTTAAAGCAACAATAACAATCCAAGACCTATCTGGCCCATATAGTAGAGGCATAGGGCCTTTTCTGAGAGGGACTTTCTCAAGAGATGGAGGAATCACATCCGTGACAACGCGGACATTTGAGGTCGTCATGGATGACGTTAAAGGAGTTGGACTAGATGTCATAGGGGAGGAAAAATGAGTTTGCTTAGTTGATATCTTTAGGGAATCCAGTGGTCTAGCAGTCTGCGATGGTGAAGGAGACTCCGGCACCACTTTATTCACATTAAACTTGTCCACAATTTGATCAAAACATGATTGTAAATCAGGCCTAGTAACAAAATCTTTGGAATTGTCCATTGAAACCATCGAGTCAACATCCGAATGTCTTGACGATGTTCGTTTATGCCCTGATTCCAATTGTTCTGAATCACATCAGGAATCTCCTGGCGCTCCATACTCTCAACTGACCTCGCTTTCAGCGACCAGGCTGAGCGGGATCGAACCGCCTCAGTCCGGATGTCACGTTCAAAATCTTCCCAACATAAGTCCGGGACTGACGACGGTACCTGAGCCTCACCGGTTTGTTGCACAGTCTTTATCTGTGTCCTCCGATATAGTAGACATCTGGCTTTGAGGCCTCACTTGGTACTCATCCGAGATTCTAGGATAACCGCGGTACACGAGAACACAGTACCTTGAAACCCGGCGGCATATTTGTTCTAGGAATTACATAAAATGGCCTCTGAGATTGTGACACTTGTTCTATCTGTTGGCTTAAGTTAATACTCTCCCTCGGCGGCGTCTCGGTGACCTCAGTCACTGCCTCTGACCTGCCAGATTGAACTTTTGGCCTGGTCGAGACAGAAATGGGAGCCACAGGTGCCGTCACCGGCGTTTGCCGGAGCCGCGAACTCAATGTCGCCGTACGGGACGTTATAACCCTTTTACTACCAAAAGTCTGAGCCTCCGGTGTCACCTTTTCTGGTATGATTCTCCTCTTCTTGGTCGCCAGTGTAGTTGGTTGACCAGAAGAATGAGATGATTGTCTCAAGGGCGACCACGATCAGGATCAGGTCCTGCCCTCCTTGTATGACAATCTGGCGTCGACCGTTTCGCCTGCCGGCGGGGGGGGGGGGGGGGAATACTCTTTGTATTGTCATCAGTAGATTCATCGTCTGTACTAATAGTTTCTTTCGAAGTTACTTTAGAAGATTTCTTTTTAGACACCACAGAACGAATTGATTTTGAAGGTTTAACTATCGGAGATTTGATCACCAAATGATCCCACATAGCCTGGTCATCGCACTGCAATGCTTTATGAGCTACCTCCTTAGTATAGTTATTGAAATTACATTTAATTTCTAATAAAGTCACTTGACACGCCGCATCCTTATTGTTAAGCAATCCATCACGGAGTCTGGTACACACACTACATTTCTTAGTTAGCCATTGTCGTCTAGAGCAATCAAGGCAAGACACACATTTCACACAAAGTTTGTGTCCAAAGATAGGCACGTTCATGCACAGTGGTGTATTACAAAGAGTGACGTATTCCACGGTGAAATTCCGCCCCGCCCGTATTCCATGGTGAAATACCCCCTGCCGGGTTCAGCCCCCAGTCTGGAGGTCTTCGTCGAGATGGACATGTGGGTTCTGGAAAAGAAATTTCCAAGAATCAATGCTCATAAGGATAATCTAAGACATTTACACACATTATTTACCTCGAATACCCAAGAAAAATAGAAGTAGCGATCACCACTTACTCTAAATTTCCTGTGTACCCTTCTGGAAATAACCCACACTTTGGGTTTCTTGCTGTGAAGGTATTAAGACTACTTATCTATTATAATGCTTATCACTGGCCTATACATTTATTTACCATTCTGTCGAAATGGTTATTAATTAAATTACCCTTCCGCCGCGATGACGGATTACAAGTCTTCCCCGCCGTGCGAGGAATAATTAGGTATATAAGCGAGTCATCCCCGGCTCCGCCGGGATCCCAGTAGAAGGCCTCTCCTTCCGCCGGGAAAATGTTCTGGTACTCAGCCACGAACTTGTTACTTGGATCTGAATTACACTAGACTGCCGCTAGCGGGTATCTGGCAGTGTAGCACTCGGCTACTTCCCACCGGAAAAAACAGATCCTAACCTCTGCGTTTTCCAACTCGTTTGCAACGGGTTGGCAAAACACATACGTATATATAAATCAGTCAGGACGTCTCCTGACCCCTTCACTTCAGTGACAATATTCGTCATGAAAGCGAAGGTCACATCTTATGGCTACAATATTATAATATAATCATAATAATGACATCCTAGCCATAAAAATAACCCCTAACAGAAGCTGGCCACTAGGCCTAGGACAAGAAGCACGACGAGTCAGCAGCACTCTAACCTCCAGGAAGAACAGCCAGCCAGCACCGCCATCACGACGACAGGCGCGGAGAGGAAAAAGACGACGCAGAAAGCTACTGAAGGCTCTCCACTACGTGAAGCAACCCTTAACCCACTGAGCACCAGCAAATTAATAATAAAAGTACGCTGTGAGACCAGCCGATTTGGTAAAAAAAAAAAAAATCTTATATAGCTGAAATAGGTGAGAAATTATGAATAAAAACACAAAAAACACTTACCTCGGTCATTTGGGGGTCCTGGGGTGGGGGGGGGGGGGGGCAGCTTCAACCAGCAGCTGATGCCGGGCGGTCTTCAAACTTCCTGCCCGCACCACCACAGCTGAGCGCGGCAGCATGGCAGATGTACGATGCGTCCAGTTTTCGAGTGACGGTTATTTACACCACCCAAGCATCATGTGTGCCTTCATAGTTCATATATTAGCAAGATTCATCACATAATGTCATTGTAAGTGATGTTACAGTGTGATAAGTGCTGTGTGATAAGTTTTATAAGTGCCCACAAATGGCAAGCTCCACGCACGTCCTGGTTACCATGGCGACTGGCGGTCATCTTGGTCCATGACGCACGCACCCTCTTTCTCATCACTTTCACTCTTATGATGCCTCTCTCACTTACTCTTTTTATTGATTTTATATTTTATCGTATGTTTTATAGTTAGAATATGAGTTTTACACATTGTTTTGGGCACTTTTGACTTAGAAATATGAGTTTTGACATTGTATTTTTAGTGTGGAGAGTATGGGAGGTAGGGAGAGTGTGGGTGTGGGTGTGTGCTATGTACCTTGTACATAGCAACATGACACTCTACTAAGCTCTCTCCTCTCCTCTCTCTCTCTCCTCTCTTCTGACCCCTACGATGGCCTGGCGGAAATTTAGAGGAATGCCATGGGGTCTGGGTCATACTCCTCCTCCTCTTCCTCACTTATTGGGTAGTCAACTATGTCATGGGGAGCAATAGGAGAGCGATACACATCGCGAGGCGACAAGGTAAGTCCGACACAAATTAACTACACAAGACAACTGGCGAGTCTGGTGGCCCAGTCCTCCACTTCCTCCCTCCTCCCACGCTCTCTCTCCCCACTCCCCACGATGGCTGGACTTGAGTATTACCAAGTATTGCCACTGTTGGGCAACATTATAAAGTATATCCCATACAAATTTGAACCTTCTAGCTATCATAGGACAAGAATAAATAGGATGGAAAGTGGCGGTAAGATAAGTGGGTAAATTGGCTTTCCCTATCCCCCCGTACCCACCCACGCTGCTGGACTAGGGGGTTGCCGAGTACCCCCACTGTTCGGCAACATTATAAGGTATATCCCATTCCATCCTCAAGCCTCTAGCTACCATAGGACAAGAGTATATAAGGTCGAAATTTACTGTTGCAGGTGCTGCGGCACTGGGGTTTAGTGTTACATACATTGCAGACACATCATGTGCGTCGCTGGGGTTCTGTGGGTTAAACTATAGAATCTGCCGAAGATGATATACACGCTTAACCCACCAGAAAGGTAGCAAACACGCAGTGCCCTGTAGCATATAGCCTCACATAACACTAGCTAGGCTAAAAATAGAGCAATAAAAACAATAAAACAGTGGCGGCCTCCTTCATAGGGGAAGCGAGGGGACGCCAGCACGTAGCACCCTTAATTACATACATACATAAAATTTTAAGACTGAGTGTTCCACACATAAGTGCAGTTTCAGTCTCTTGTCCTAATGGCGGCATTCCAGGCAACCCTGTTAAGGACTGCTTCACTTGTCAAGTTCTTGGATTTGAGATCGGCGCGTATAGTCCGATCCCAGGTCTTCCTCGGTCCACCCCTTGGTGCAGCTCCCTCCACAATCACAGACCTGCATTTTTTCACCCAATTTTGTTCATCCATTCTCTCCACATGTCCATACCATCCCAGTCTACTTGTACGCATCACACTCTTGGGGGTCGTACCAATTGGAACGCCCGAACTAACTAATCTAAACCTATTCCAGAATATTTCAGATAATACAAATGAGCAAAAGACTCGCTAGTAGAGACCGTAGAATGAAGAATGCAGAGAGGTTGACCCTCACGTCCGACGGCTACGAGCCCTAGAGTGAGAAGGCAGAATGATGCTAGGCGTTTCAGCATCTAAGGGCAAACCCACGCTATCAACATCCACACGATGGGAAGCATAGCAGGTTAGTAGTGCTAATATTTTTAATTTTAATATTTTTTATTAAGTTTTTCTTAGTGAGCTCCCGTTCATAAGGACGATCCCGTAAGAGAATATGAGCGTACGCTTACGATGTTTGGTCTCTTAAAACTCTGGGGCGGTTGATTTGAACAGCTGACTCTAATTTTCAAAGAGTGTCACTACTGTTTAAGGCATATCGTCAATAATGAAGGGGCCACTAATAAAAAACTGTCTGCCCCCTCATCAGAGGCGGGTTGGGAAGGAATACTGGTAGAAGTATCAAATTGCTTCTTGTAACCCTTGTGATGGTGTAGGTGGTTGGACACTCTGCCTCGATATATATATATATATATACAGTATATATATATATATACAGTATATATATATATATATATATATATATATATATATATATATATATATATACCGGGTATATACAGTATATACACTATATATATATATTTTTTTTTTTTTTTTCTATATTCCAACTACTCCCTCTAGGGCATAGGCTGATAGCCTTTACACTCTACCGCTGAACACGGTGAGGCCCGTGAGGTCTTGTTCCAGTCTAGGGAGTGAGACATGCGAAGCACCTACTCACGGCTCGAACCCAACTCCAACTCTGAAGCTGCTTCGCCCCTGCACCTCACAGTCTCACTCCCCTGGCTCGGACTCTCACTCTCAGAACGCCACCTATTGAGCAATTAACTCACTAGGCGTTGCCCCCCTGTAGCATATTTTGAATATGGGAATACTCATACAGTGCTATTTAATCAGGGAACAATGAGGGTATTTTGTTTTGGCATTTCGGTGTGCTGTGGTAATGCACTGAAACTAGCTGCAGCACAAATTCCATCCCAATAATATCTTCCCATTGACATATTGGGATTCGAACCCGGGTCCATTGGATTACCAGACCAGTGGCAAGACCACTCTGCCACACCTCCCCTATATATATATATATATATATATATATATATATATAAGCGTAATAATGTTTGTTACACATACAATACCTTTAAAGTCGAGACAAATGTGTGGTAAAAGACACATACAACTTGGTTTGTAGAGTTGACACTAAGGCCATAAGCTCCGGGAGCAATATTTGTTTTCCAACCGAGATGGTGTGTGTAAGTGTGTCTGTGTGTGAATGAGTCAGTGAGTGAGTGTATCTGTGTGTGAGTGTGTGTTTGTGTGTGTTTGTGTCATATCAATCCAGAAAAAAACTGACCCACGACATTTGAGTCTGACTATACACAATGCACTATCTGGCTGGGAAAGAAAAACAAAGTCTTGTCTTGGGAGCAGGAAAGAGGAAGTTTGTGGGGAGGTTTAAGGCGGTGATTCACGAGCGATTTTTCCGTCAATGTTTACGGGCAATTGAAGTCTAGCAGCTTCAAAATGACCGTTCCGTAAACAATATACTAGCGAACATAACCTACCATTGAGGGCGGGTGCCCAACCCCGAAAGGGGTTGAAATAGGGGAGCTATCCCCCCGCCAAAGGCGGCTTTCTAGGGCCTTTCCTAGCTGATGCTGAGAGGATTGGGTTCTAGTCATGTGGTGATGGGCTGGTCTATCAGAGTGAGAACTGAGCGATCTCTGCCATACCCATAGCTTACTCGGACTGTTCCTTTAACTTATATATTTTCTAGATCTCAAGTGACGGCGTCTTTTCCGTGGATTGACCTCCCAATCTACCGAGATTGGAAGCCAAAGCGTCACATTTTTCCCTTGCCCCTCAACTTTCTCTTCATAATTGCTGAGGGGCACAGGGCCCTGGGTGGGGCTTTGGTTTCCCGGGCGTTTCCGCACCCTCCTCAGCTCCCCGCCATGGAGTGGCTTCGGTCACCCAGGCTTTATTGTGGTCGGCGGGGAGGGTTCTGTGGGGGCGCTCGGTTATGGCCTTGGAATTGCTCGGGGCCTTGGGGCTGTTCGGCCAGGCAGCTTGGGGAACAACAACAACAACAACCTACCATTGATCTAGTTTCCGACGGCAATGCGAAAAAGCCCCAAAATAGGACGGAAACAAACTTGCTCTTCGAAAATTGCCGGAAAATTTGCTGATGTGACACTACCTTATGGGGGTAGTGCTTGTTTTGGGTTGGATGTATTTATCAATTTATTATGTTTTTATTTTCGTCGCTAGACCTCCATCAAACTAAAAATAGCACCCACTAGGCCCTCTTTCAAGATAAATTTGTAAATTCTTCGGTAAAACAAATGATTCGGCCAAAGGCCGGTTACTCTAAAACTACAGGTTCGGTATCGCTCGCCAAAAACAATAGTCGACACTTTAATGGTACGAAAGGTCTTCATATTGACAAAGATATGGGGTGAAAGGTCCTAAAATCGACAAGCTAATGGAACAAATATCTTAAAATCTTAAAACTCATTTCTCCCTAAGTCAACACTGGTGACCTCGGGTGTCTTGCTTCTGAATGAATAATGTATAAGGTCTTCTGAAAATGTCCAGATTCCGACTTAGATCTCTCTCTCTCTCTCTCTCTCTCTCTCTCTCTCTATATATATATATATATATATATATATATATATATATATATATATATATATATATATATAATATATATAGAGAGAGAGAGAGCGAGAGATCTAAGTCGGAATCTGGACATTTTCAGAAGACCTTATACATTATTCATTCAGAAGCAAGACACCCGGGGCGCGTGATGGACTATTATCTAGTCCAACTTGCGCCCGACCCCTTCCCCCAAATGACCACGTGTTCACTCATCTATTCACAAGCACTCTCCATTCATTCCTGTGTATCACCACTTCCCTTGCCTGATCTATAGTCATTACTCTATCATTCAAAGCTTGTCTTACACAGTCTCTCTTTCTCAATAGGGGTCTTCCTGCCCTTCTATCTCTCCTTGTATCTGACTCACATATTCTCTTTGTAAGCCTTTCATATTCCATTCGTTCAACATGACCTTACCAGCTCGGCATCCTTCTGTCCACTCTGGCTGACAAATGTTTCTGCTGCCCCACTCTCTCTACATATGATCACCCTGCATATATATATATATATATATATATATATATACGTGTGTGTGTTTTATTGGTAGATAGATTCCCAATACTACTTTCTGTTTTCTTCATGGCTTACTGTAGTACCCATGATTTGTATCCAAATAATCATGTATTTACGTCTGTATTGCGTCTTTTTTACCAGTTAATAACCACATAGCATAAAACTCTAATTTGTATTCGGTTCCTTTTAACATCACGATAGGCCAAGAAGCTTTTATAATCTGTTCGTTCTAATCCGGATATGCAATCGAAATTTCAGTGTATTGTATTTATCTTTCTGTGTGTTGATTCACTGACAATGTTCCTCTCACTTCGCAGTAACTTAAAACAACAATATACAATAATAACAATAATAATAATAATAATAATAATAATAATAAATTATAAACATGGTGAATAAAAACACACAAATATACATACTCAATAACCTTTTACCCATACACAAATGTCAGGTTAACTTTGGTAAAACTGCGGAAAAAACCCGACTCGATGGGATTTACCCGAGCTGGCAAAGTTTAGTGGGATTTGAGAAAAGTTTTGTTCCTTAACCCTTTCCCTGCGGGAGATGTTATGGAACGCATAGGCAATTTACAGCAATTTCCAGGTTTTAAAAGCCTGTAAAAGCCGTAGAAGTCGAGTGTCAGTGGGTGGGACAGCGAGGGGCCCAGCTCCGACTGTCAGCACGGCCAGCCGCGCACTGAGGGAAACTGTGGTCTCGGACCTTGGTCTCAGCAGTGTTGCCAAGCCGCAACATTGCTAATAATTAGCGAGTTTTCTCGAATGTCTATGGCAGCGATGCAGGTGAACCCCGCGAGTTAGGAAGCTCGTTCTGGTGTCATTTTGAAGCTATTTTCGTTTAGTTTTTGGCAGAATATATTTCATATTATGCAGATACTTGATTAATCATTCAGGAGTGCCTGAATATGCCCTAAATAGCGAAAATATACCCGCAGCATAAGGGTTAAGGGAAGATGAGTTTTTTTTCTACTCCCCCTTCTCCCTCATACTTAGCCGTATTAGTTTTCAGATTGTTAGACATTTTGCCCATTAGTTTGTCGATTTTAAGACGTTTCGCACCATTTATTTATCAATATGAAGGAGCAAGCAAGCATCCCATTACTATCTAGCCAGAGCCCCGCCACCTCCACCATTATGGTAAACCTATCCATCTACCAGTTCATGATTAGATTACATGATTAGATTAATATCAATGTGGTAATGTGTTGTACTTATAACTGTACTGATGGTGTAATGGTTAGAGCGTGTAAGCTCTATTTGTCATACCCTGGGTTCGAATCCTGGGAGACTTATATGCTTTCATTAATTTCATTGGGGGTTTTGTCTGTAACACCGACGTATTGTTAGATTTATTCTAGCTATATTTAGAAAATTTTGCGCAGTTTCAGAAAGATCTGTGGTAGTAAAAAAGGGAAAAGTGAGAAAGTTCAAAGTCTGTTAATTGCTGGAGGCCCCTGTGAAACTGAATACAAATTGTTTAATAGTAGCCATAATAAATTTAAAAGGACGTTACTGGTACAGAATAGCTTAAACATAATATTTCAGACACTTACTGTACATGAAGGAGAAAATAAGCGTTTCTTAATAATATTATTATCGAGCCAGAGTCCCGCCACCTCTTCCATCATGGTGAACCTCTCCATCTCCCGAGTGTCCAGGAAGAAGAGGTCTGGCTTCCACAGTTTGTCCAGGAGGTCCAGTTCTAAGGAGAGGTATTCTAGACCCGCCAACTCCGACTCCAGGTTCTTGCTGATGTTCAAGCGGGGTTCGAGCCAGGCAACGCTGACTCATACCGTCATCATTACTGTCTGAAAAGTTTGAGCATTGTACTATGTTATTGTAGAAGAGTTTATGTACTGTCCCTATTAACCCCTTCTGTACAAGCGATGTATTTTTTTGTATTAGATTTCGGCTACATTTAGACGATTTTGTGAAGCTTAGCCCTAGAAGGGGAATGCCCGAAAATCGCGACTAAAAGGAGAATGTGGGGACAGGATGACCCCTCTCGGGGAAATATTCAAAATAAATATTTCTAAAGCTTTATTAATGCCCAAAAGGCTTTAAATATACATATACATTATTGAAGTAGCGTTTATCACAGTTGTTGTAGAAATTCCCTGAGTATGATCTGTTGGAGGCCTTGTTGTTCATAATTATCAAGGGTAAAAAGTTTGGTCCACTAAAAAAATAAAATAAAATAAATTTACCGACCGATTCAGCCGAAATATTCTAGGATGAGGGCCGGATAATGGTGCAACCCCCTCCTAGAACCTGGGCACCCTAGACCCCAAGACAATACCAAATCTGGAAGAAAGAAAAGAGAGGTACTTTTTAGTCACATAAAATCACAAAATATCTATAATCTCACTTCAAAAATCCAAAAGAGGCCCTGAAACATGTTTTATTTTGCTGACACTCTGTAATTGTATGAACACATGTATAATAAGTAAATTTGGCAAAGAAATTATTATATTTACGGACTTTTTAGTAACCCAACACCCTTCCATTCAAAATTTTCTCCAAAGTGCCCCCTCAAAATTATTTGAATCATGCCTCCTTGTCCCTCAAACATTAGTAACCCAACACCCTTCCATTCAAAATTTTCTCCAAAGTGCCCCCTCAAAATTATTTGAATCATGCCTCCTTGTCCCTGAAACATGTCCGAATGTGCTGAAATTGTGTTATTTTATACTCAGATGTCTAATAAGTAACCTGGGAAGACAATAATTATATTTACCTAAGGTTGGTAGCAGTCAGTGCACACGATGTGGTGGTGGGTGGGGCACACATGGCGGTAGCACTTGATGCACCTGTTGCTGGTCTTCTTGTCCTTGTCCCTGTGGCACATGATGCATCATCGACGGCCTACGACACCTGTGGCTGCCTGAGGTGATATCGGAGGAGGCATGGGGTAGTGGAAGGCATCCCGGATCACATTCTTCACCGACGTGTGCTGTCCGGGGAGGTTGAATCGGTGCCCGGACCAAGGTTCGATGAGTGATAAGCCCAGGTCTTGCATGAATTCTCTCCTCCCAATCTCTTTCTTTCCTTCCCTCAATAATCTGCTGTTGAATAATGATGTGGGAGTTGATGCAGGCAATGTTGATTACTCCCAGGAAAATGCAGATGGGCCACCGTCGAGTCTGCCTGCCACAGTTATAGTTGGCACACAGCTGGTTAAAAGTGTCCACGCCCCCCTTGTGTTTATTGTAATACAGTAGTGCAATGGCCTTGTTTTTCTCTCCTATCTTGGTGGTATGATGGCGTGTTGAGATAAGGGCTACTGTCTTGTCCCTTTTGGGTTTGTAGGATATGGCAGTAATATAATCCTGAAACAAGAAGGCTGTAGTTCCAGTGGGCCGGGCACTGTGGGCTGCCCTGCTGGCTGCCTTGTTGGGGCCATAGATGATGGGAGGAATCGAGGGCTTCTTTCGTACAGTCCCGACTGTCATAAGGTCCTTCTCCTTTAGGTCCTTGGCCAACCCTATGGACGTGAACCAGTTGTCCGTTGTCACTGTCCGGCCACTCCCATAGCAGTCCTCCAGCAACTTCATTGTGAGGTAGTGGCCCTGGTTCATGCCTGCCTGGACAGGTACTGAACCCTTCCCAAGGTAAGGATATGCGTTAAACATATAGTAGGTCCGGCAGTCACAGGCGAGGACCAGCTTGATTCCATACCTGTGAAGGTAAAAAAATATTAATACTTCGGAATCCAGGTAAGGTAAGTCAATAAATCGTCCAAGGTAAGTCATTAGTGAAGGTAGGTCAGGTAAGTCATTAGTGAAGGTAGGTCAGGTCAGTCAGGTCAGGTCAGTCAGTCAGGTCATTCAGCTCAGCCAGTCAGGTCAGTCTATACATTTGTAATGGTAAGTCATTCGTGAAGGTAAATCAATAAATAACATAAATTACATACATATAATGGATTAAAACAAATAAAAAAAGGTATATATACTGTAATATATAAGTTAAGTCTTTCATTCACATTCACTCTTTTTCTCACCAACTCTAACAGTGTTGTCGGGAATAGGGTAATGATCCCGACAGGTTTTGGTCCAATAGGACATTTTAATTTGGCGGTATCGTATCGCTTGTACGATTTCGGCTGGTTCTTTGTGTATTGTAGTTTATTCTTAAGTTAGGTTAAATATTAACTGTAATGTATAAATATCTACATCAGCTCTAGATGTATTATGAAACCAAGTTATGGGTTATAATTATTATGAGCCGGCAGCCATATGTAATTTCGCGAAGCGATCGGAGGCCGGCCCTTTAGTCTCTCAATCAACACCGTACAGTCAACATCTCCTCCCCCGGCTCTGACTCAACCCACAGTTCACCATGTACTACAAATATTAATTTATAACAACAGTCCTACATCACCAGTCCTCTAAGCTAAGTTCATTGTATCGATATTGTATTATGTGAACATTCCTACATGTCATGCAATTGAACTAGCCGTGTGTGGGGGACTGGATTACACCCATCGACGAATACCTTGTTGGTAAATATATTATAACTATTTGTTGGGATATTTCATGTACCAGTGATGTATAATTTAACATTTATCTAAATTCCCGATAAATATTGGTCCTTCGTGCCCTAAGGCTTCTGTACCGTAGTACCGTTTTGTTTACTTCCTAGACGCTTGTGGTCTTACAAATGGCTGCCGCCTCGCGCGTTATTGGCCGACTGCCGTTTCCCTAGTTTCGACCCAGCTTCTTCGTGTTTTTTACCGTTTAGGCACCGTCCCTTTCTTTTTTGGGACTAGTTTCCAGGTTTTTTGGGCGTGTGAGCCTTGGCATTTTTTTGGTGGGTTAGCTGGGCTGGAGTTTGGGGTTGGGGTAATTTCGTCGGGCGCCATTTCGCACTCCTAGGCTAGGCAGTCTCGGCCTGCAGGTGTCTGTGGTGGCTTTTCATTTCGCTTTGGTGGTATGCTTGTGGTGTTGCTTGTGTTTTGTCATTGTGGGACTCTTTATTAATTTTGCTAGTGGGGAGGGTTCTCATGTGACCTTTTATATTTAAATTTCATAATAGCCTAGGCCTAGTTGCTTAAAGTGGCGGTCATGAGTGTCGGTCTTTGTTAATTCCTAAGCGATTGACAGTTAATAGTCAGACCTCATGATTGTAGCTTAACCAACTAGGCTTACCTATAAAGGGCTTACAATAATTAGTGCTTCACCTTACCCTTTCTTTTAATGGATTTAGTATTTAATTCTTTTGTCTAGTTAGATAATTTCCTTTCGATAGTTTATATTACGGGGGATGTAAGTATTATGTAATTCTTTTTGAGTAAATTTCTTAAATAATGGGGGTTTGCCGCTGTTGATTCAAGCGATTAACGGTTTGTAGTCTGACCTCATTGTAGTTTAAGTTGCTTAAAATTAAACTTTAACGATGACAGATTTGAAGAAACTTAAGATTCTTAAGGGAGGGATGAAGGGAAGTTTAAATAGAAGTTTAAGAGAACTTGACGAATTTTTAATAAGTGCCACGGCTGATCAGATAAAAGGTAAAATTGCTACTGTTACTAAATCGCTAGCTACTTATGATAGTTATTCTCAGCAGGTATATGGTTTATTAACAGTTACTGACGATGTGGAAGAAGAAATGTCGGCAGATTTTGAGTACTTTGAGGACGTTAATACAGCCTTAGCCAGACTATCTTCCACCCAAGAATCAACCTCTGTTAAGGATACCGGTACACCAAAGGCGACTGGTTTTAACCTGCCGAAGCTTACTTTGCCTACCTTTTCCGGGGATTCGGCTACCTGGACTGGATTTTGGGATATTTTTGAGTGTTCCATCCATCATCATAAAACACTCACATCCATCCAAAGGTTCACATATCTCCGTGGTCAATTGAAAGGGGAGGCATTGAAGTTAGTCGATGGGTACAAGCTAGAAGCTAACAGCTACGAGTCTGCAGTGGAGTTGCTGAAGAGAACTTACGGGAGAGTGGAAGTCATCAAGACCGCTTTAATTACCAACTTCTTCACACTAGATCCTCCATCCTATGATGTGGCGGACCTAAAGGAGTACTATGCCTCCTTTGAGAGCCTCCTCCGATCTATGGAGACAATGGCCGTCACCAAGGAGGAGATATTTAGTGTGAATATCTTGAATAAGATACCCTCTCCCTTAAGGGAAATCTTACGACGACAACTAAGCGACTCTCCACTAAACTTGGAAGCGTTGGTGCAGGTGTACCAGACTGAAGTCTTCAATATGGAAAGTACTGGACACTACCGACAAGTGGAGATGTCGCCATCTACTGCAGCTTTCCCGGTACAGACTTCTCCTAAACAGAAAAGGCCGATATCATTAGGTTGTAAGTTGTGCAGTGTCCACGGTCATCTGTGGTATCAGTGTCCTAAGTATCCTAAGGCTACACAGAAGATTAGCAAGGCTAAATCGCTTAAGTTATGTACCAGCTGTCTGGCAAGAGACCACTTCAACAGTACCTGCACCAATTCCTACATCAAACCTTGTAAGTATTGCAAGGGGAAACATTGGTTTTCCCTTTGCACCCAGTCTGATCGGCACGACGGAAAAGAAAAGGGGAGAACCCCCAAAGAGTCACATGAGAAAAGTAAGAGCGAGGGTGATAAAGTATCTGCCATGTCCATTGCTTCTCGAGAATGTCAATTGCTTCCTACTATGATGCTGCCAGTAGTGGGGAGTAATAATAATACTATAATGACACGCACCTTACTTGACCAGTGCTCACAGAGGTCATTCGTTCTGCGGTCATCATTACCCCAGCTCAAGTGTACCAGCAAGGGTCAAGAGAATTTGCGTCTCCATGGTTTCACTGGTGAAATAGATTCCAGTGACTATGATATTGTGGAGATTTCATATGTTTATAGAAAAAAGGTATGTCCCATCAAGGCTGTTGTGGTCGACACACTACCCAGTTTCTATATAGCATCAGAGATTCAACCACATTTGAAATATCTCAGAAGCAAGGGGTATAAACTGGCTGATGATCAACTCTCTGCTAACAATGGTATTATACTACTGGTCGGAGCTGATTATTACTACGACCTGGTTCACCCTGGATATCGGCGGGTAGATAAGCTAATAATGCTCCCCACGATCCAAGGTTATGCCATTTCTGGATCCTATGCCACTTCCTCTCAAGACACACAGGTGGAGGTGGTTACGGTCCTCAAGGTAGCAGTAAGCCCCATAGATAAATATATTAGGCCAAATGTGCCTGATAATACATGTACTGATATAGATAAGCTATGGGACTTGGACCATATTGGAATTGACCCACATGAACTTGATCGTGAGTCCAAGCTAGCGTTAAGCTCGTATGAAGAGACTGTAACGTATGACTCTGGCAGAGGTCAGTATGTGGTAAGGCTCCCTTGGAATGATAACAAGAGTAAATTACCTACTAATTTCCATCTAGCACTTGGTAGGTTACGTGGCCTTCAGAAGCAGTTTGTCAAGGATCCAAGTTATTGCGAGACTTATGCGGCAGTTTTAGCCGAGCAGGTACAACGTGGATTTGTGGAGAGAGTAGATCTCAGTGAGTATGGGGATAACATCCATTACCTTGCTCACCATGGGATTAAAAAGGACAGTTCCACCACTCCTGTTCGTATTGTGTATGACTGCTCTGCTAAATCCAGTGTTCGCTCCTATAGCCTGAATGATTGTCTGTACACGGGTCCGTCCCTGGTCTCTGATCTAGCGCAAATTATGTTGCGCTTCAGATGTCATAAGTTTGCATGGGTCGCCGATATTGAGAAGGCCTTCCTGATGCTTCAACTCCATCGTGAAGACAGGGACTCGACAAGATTTTTATGGCCACGGGACCCAATGGATCTAGATTCAGAGTATCTGGTCTACAGGTTCAGAGTCGTCTTATTCGGGGTGACCTGTTCCCAGTTCCTTCTCAACGCTACTATCTTGCGTCATCTTGAGGAGGCTGGACTAGATCCTGACTTCAAGAATGAGATCAAGCAGGGGATCTATGTGGACAATCTTCAAGGCACCGGACACAATGAAGATTTATTGCTCAAGAGATGCTGGGAGATCCGTGATATATTTGCCAAGGCTCATTTATACTTAAGAGAATGGGCCACTAATAGTGATCTTTTGAAAGGTCAATTTGCTTCTGACGGTGTAGCTACTGAGAATAGTGAGGTGAAGTTTTTAGGCCACAAATGGGACACTACCACAGATTATATCCTTCTGTCACACCCCATGCGGCAGTGAGCTTATGACCAAGCGAAACTGCTTAAGCTTGTCAGCGAGGTTGTTTGATCCCCTAGGTTTTTTGCTGCCTGTAACAATCCGTGCTCGTATGTTTTTACAGCAACTATGGCGGCTAAAACTAGATTGGGACACGCCCCTCCCGACTGAGTTACAAGATACTTGGCGGTTGATTCGGTCGGACCTTTCCACATGTTGCAAGGTCCAACTTAATCGTCAGGTTATTAGTGGTCAACAGATGGATCTACATGCCTTTTCTGATGCTAGTAATAGTGCGTACGGTACGGCCATATACATATGCAATGGTAGTGAAGCGACGCTGGCTATAGCAAAGGCCAAAGTAGCCCCTATAAAGAAGATTACAGTTCCTAAATTAGAACTTACTGCATTGCTTCTGTCTGCTCGTCTAATAAAGTTTACACTGGATGCCTATGCAGACATACTACAGATTAATAACGTCTATGTCTGGAGCGACAGTCAAATAGCGCTTTCATGGGTACACAGCCAGAAAGTGTTACCTGTTTATGTTTCTAATCGCACTGATGAGATTCATGACTTAGTTCCTACAGCTACATTTCGCTATGTGAGCACCAGGGATAACCCCAGTGACATAATTTCCCGGGGGATCTCGGCGCAGCAGTTTATGTCGTCCTCTATTTGGTGGCATGGACCTCCATGGCTTACATCTCCAACGGAATGGCCTCAGGATTTCAGGGAATACATATCTGATCCTTCAAGTCGGCCCCAAGATGATGTGTTAAGTAGTTCGAATGTGAGTACTACACATCAGGATAACAAGTTGGTAGAGTGGGAACGTTACGGCAGCTATGATGAAGTAATACGGGTATTTGCATGGATATACCGTTTCATTAACAACATGAGAAGTCGGGCTCACGGGTCTTTCCTTAGTGAAGATTCGAAGCATATCAGACTCCATGAATTGAGATCAGCAGAAGCAAAACTAATATGTTTAGTACAAAAGGAATCTTATCCTACTGAACATCAAATCCTGAGCAAGGAGTCAAAGGCCAAACCCTCTAACTTAATGAGGCAGCTAGGATTATATATGGAAGGAGGCATAATTAAGTGTAGAGGCAGGATACAAAAGGCGGACATTATTGATTCTGCGAAATATCCTGTCCTCCTTAGCTCCTCTCATTTGATTACCAAACTGTTGATTCGCCAATGCCATCGGACCTGCCTACATTTTGGCGTAAATTATGTTCTGGCGTATATGCGACAACGTTGGTGGATCCCTAAGATGCGACAAGCAATTAAAGGGATCCACAATAGCTGTACGATCTGTAAAAGATTACAGGGTAAGCCTTACTCCCCAGTTGATCTACCTCCCTTACCTGAGTTCAGGGTACAAAGGACTGAACCATTTCAGGTAACCGGGGTGGACTACACCGGAGCGATTCATGTTAGGGAATCGCCCGGTACTATCATAAAGGTATATGCCGTCCTATTCACATGTGCGGTAACCAGAGCGATTCATATTGAATTGATTGACGACCTATCCAGTGAGGGGTTTTTGCATACTCTAAGACGCTTTGCAGGCCGCAATGGTTTCCCTCAAATTATTATGAGCGATAATGCGACTTGTTTTGTCGGGGCCTCTAAATATCTCCAGAGTTTAATGGATGACCCGCAGGTTGTGGCTACCCTCACTGGAAAGGGTTGTCAATGGAGATTTATACCAGCACGTGCACCATGGTTCGGGGCGATTTGGGAGAGAACAATCGGTATCGTCAAATCTGCCTTGAAGAAGGTATTAGGAAGGGCACTGGTGACCAGACGGGAGTTGCAAACCATCTTAATAGAAATTGAGATGTCAGTCAACGACAGGCCCTTGACCTATACCTCGGCAGATGTTGATGACCTCTTACCCATTTCGCCTTCCATGATGACACGTGGACGAACCCTTAATACCTTTCCTAGATCGTCCGTAAATGACGAAGATCTGCATGACCCTACGTTCGGCAATGCTGATGCCACACGTCGTCGCTTCCAGTAAGTAAACAAGGTGTCCGACGATCTATGGAAACGGTGGACCCAAGAATATTTGCTGTCTCTTCGCGAGCGTCACTCTCATAAGATCAAAGGGACGAATCAACGATGGCCTCGTATCGGGGATATCGTCCTGATTCATGATGAGCGTCCTAGGTTATTTTGGAAGCTTGGGAGGATTATCGATTTGTTCCAGGGCATTGATGGTCTTATAAGGGTTGCTAAAATACGAACTTCGACTGGGGTTACTACTCGCCCAGTCGTGAGGTTATATCCCTTGGAGCAGGATGTAGAACTGCCGGATTATCCTGGCGTCTCTACTGATACCCCTCCGCGGGAGAGTGCTGGTGACAGTGCTCCTCAAGGTGGGGCAGCAGATGATGAGAAGGATGATCCTCCTCAGGCTTCAGGTGGCGCTCGTCCCAAAAGGAGGACGGCTATGAGTTCCGTGGATCTTTGGAGATCAAAGATCCAACAAGGTGATCTTTGACTTCGATGTCCTTTTTTTGTTCCTGTATATCATTTTTGGTGGCGGGCAATATGTCGGGAATAGGGTAATGATCCCGACAGGTTTTAGTCCAATAGGACATTTTAATTTGGCGGTATCGTATCGCTTGTACGATTTCGGCTGGTTCTTTGTGTATTGTAGTTTATTCTTAAGTTAGGTTAAATATTAACTGTAATGTATAAATATCTACATCAGCTCTAGATGTATTATGAAACCAAGTTATGGGTTATAATTATTATGAGCCGGCAGCCATATGTAATTTCGCGAAGCGATCGGAGGCCGGCCCTTTAGTCTCTCAATCAACACCGTACAGTCAACATCTCCTCCCCCGGCTCTGACTCAACCCACAGTTCACCATGTACTACAAATATTAATTTATAACAACAGTCCTACATCACCAGTCCTCTAAGCTAAGTTCATTGTATCGATATTGTATTATGTGAACATTCCTACATGTCATGCAATTGAACTAGCCGTGTGTGGGGGACTGGATTACACCCATCGACGAATACCTTGTTGGTAAATATATTATAACTATTTGTTGGGATATTTCATGTACCAGTGATATATAATTTAACATTTATCTAAATTCCCGATAAGTGTCCTCAGTGACCCCACACTGTCCCTTCACCCTTCCCGCTTATCATTTATCTCAGCTGTCACACTAAACAAATATAGATTATACTTACTTGGCTGGTTTGTTTGGGATGTATGTCTTGAACACACACCGTCCTCGAAAGGCCAAGAGTTGTTCATCAACAGTCACATCATCACCCGGGATGTAGTTTCTCCTGCAGTGACCGATGAAGATGTCCCACAACTCACGTATGGCGGCGAAACGGTCCAGCTGTCTTCTGGCCACGCGAGTTGTTGCATCATCAAATCAGAGACATCTCATCAGGAAACTGAAGCGGGTCTCCGACATGGCACATCTATAAAGGGGACACCCTAAACTGCTGCTGAACATCTCCTCAGCTGATATATGATTATCTTTCTTTGAGCCAGCTGTGATCAGAACACCCAAAAGTGCCCTCAGTTCCAGCAGCCCTATGTCACTGTGGGTGTTCGTGACATTCTTCATCCTGTCCCTCACTTTCTTGATGAAGGTGTTTGTGTGGACACAAATCGTGCCCAACATAGTTTGGTCGAGAAACAACGAGAAGATATCAGGCAGAATGTTAGCTATGAAGGTGTGTGGTGCTGGCCCCTCCACGTATGTCTGGGAGTTTCTCTTACGTTTGGATAGACGGTGTGCTGCAGATGGTTGCTTGCTCCAACTACTGCCATCGCTGGCAACCACCTTGTTCCTCGGCCCAGGAAACTTATAGATAGGGTCGATTGCAGGGGCTGCAGGGGTTGCTGCAGGGGCTGCAGGGGCTGTGGCTCTTGTGACTCTTGTAGGGGGTACCATAGGGGCTGCCGTGGGGCCTGGTCGGGCTGGAGATACTGCGTTGCCCGTGTCGGTGTCCATGTCCATGTCAAGTGGTGTGCTGGTACGTGGGGAGCGCGAGGGTGATGAGCCAGGTGAGAGTGGAGAGGGTGGGTTTATGACGGGGGAGGGAGGGTCATCCGGTTCGTCGGGAGGGGGAGCTCCCTCTCCGTCAGCCCCATCAGCCTCGTCTTCAGAGTCATAATTAGGCTCGTGCAGGTCGTCCAGGGGGCTGATTATTGGCTCAATTGTGACATCTTCACCACAGTCCACAAATTGAATAGTGTCATCCTCCTCGTCTTCTAGTGGTCGAGCAGGGACACTATTTCCGAGGTTGTAAGGTTGTCAGACTTGGCCATGGCAGTCTGCAAGAAAATGGAACATTAGGGGAAATATTCATAAAAAATACTAAATATTGTCAAATGCCTATCGTTTGGGTATGGCAAGCTAGGGAATTTATCTAGCCATCATTTAAGCACTATCCGGCATAAATAGGTACATAAACAGAGCTATGACAAACACGAAAGCAAAAATATCCACGAAAAAACTCGTACCATAGCGGTCTTTTCAAAATCCAGAAAATCGAAAATTAGGAATAATATTCATAAAAAATACTAAATGTTGTCAAATGCCTATCGTTTGGGTATGGCAAGCCAGGGAATTTATCTAGCCATCATTTAAGCACTATCCGGCATAAATAGGTACATAAACATAGCTATGACAAACACGAAAGCAAAAAAATCCACGAAAAAAACTCGTACCATGGCGGTCTTTTCAAAATCCAGAAAATAAAAAATTAGGAATAATATTCATAAAAAATACTAAATGTTGTCAAATGCCTATCGTTTGGGTATGGCAAGCTAGGGAATTTATCTAGCCATCATTTAAGCACTATCCGGCATAAATCGGTACATAAACATAGGCATGACAAGCACCAAAGCAAATAAATCCAAAACGAAACATCGTACCTTAGAAGCGGAATGCGGGGGTCAGATTGACCCAAGGGGCCTCTTGGGGCTGAAAGGGCTGGAGGTGCAGGGCTGTACGTCAGTACTCGTTGAAAGCTGGGTGTAGACTGCCTTTCCCTCACCAGAACTCCCAGTCCCACCTAGCTGGCCGCATCACGCCACCACAAGCAAAAACGTGTTCCCGCGCAATATTTCGGGGTCCAGATGACCCACGTTTCACCTTCTAGGGTTAGGAAGGATATATGGTAACTAAAAGGATGAATTTAGATAGCCTGTAACCATTTAATGGGTAGACGTCCTTCCTAAGCCAAATACAATTGTCTAATACAGTAGGTGCCAGAATATAATGAAAAGGATGTCGCGGGTACAGAATGGGTTAAGTCTATCTATCTATCTATTGCCTGACGCCGTGACCCCCAAAGGGGTGGCCACGAACGAACCGCCCCCATGAACTTCTCTCCCCAGTCAGTCGATGCCCCTCCTCCCAACCAGCACCGCCTTCATCCATATACTTCCTCACTCCATCCTTCCACCTCGCTCACGTACACCTTCTTAGTCATTCTTATTGTATTATTGTATATTATTGTATGTATTATGGTTGGCTAAATAAACAATTTTCAATTTCAATTTCAATTTCTCTCGCTTCCCAGGCGTTTCATATGACCGAACCATCTCAAGGTGTTCCTTTTCACACTTTTCAGCACATCTACCTCCACACCACACCTCCTTCTTACTTCCTCATTTGTCTGTCTATCCCTCCATGTAACTCCGCACGCACTTCTCAAGTAACTCATTTCCACCCCTCTCACTCTTGGTCTGAGTCTCTTCTCAAATATCCATGCTTCGCTACCGTTAGTCAGTGTCGGGATTACCACACTGTCATGCAAGGACTTCTTCACTTCCATACTGACCACCCTATTTCTTGTTACTACTTTCAGCATTCCTACAACCCTCTTCCCCTGTTGCACCCTCTCCCACACTTCTTTATCCATAGTCCCATCTTTACTCAACACACTGCCCAGATACTTAAATGAGCTGACAATCTCCATAGCCTGACTGTTCAACTTTACCTCACACTCTGCTTCTTCACCCCTTTCGAAGACCATAACCTTGCTCTTCCCCGCATTTACCTTCAGATTTCGATTTTCGCACACTGGTCCAAACACATTTACCAGACCTTGCAACTCCCATTAATTATCGCTCATCAGAACTGTATCATCAGCAAACAGCAGTACAGGCAGTTTCCACTCATTTCCCTCCCTTATCAGCGACACACCAACATCCACTGCTCTTCCTTGTATTTCTCTCATGACTCCATCCATATATCCATGGGTTAAGGATAAGCTGTTATTATATAGTGAAAACATGAATATTACTTATGTAGGTTCGTATCCACTGTACATTCCAGGGCCCCTCACACTGTTCTACCATCATTAACCTGCTGTATGATCAAATTAACCCATTTTCCACAATGACGTAATTTCGTCATATTGGGGTTACCATAAGATTATTTCCTTGGGTTTAAAATGCACCTCTACGACTCAAATGGGTGAATACGATCTCAGTAAACCCTCCTAGCAACATTGGACCTTCTTAAGCTGCATTAAATCATCTAACTTTAGCCAGAATCAAAGTTAAATAGACATCATGGTGCTGAAGGGGTTAATAATTTCAACTTTTGTCGCGGGATGATGTCAGATGGTTCGTCAGACACGTGTTTATTTTTAGTCTTAGTCTAATGTAAACGTACTCCAAGACCTCCAACTCCGGCTTAAGGGGGCCCACCTCGTTTTTTGTTATCTCTCTCTCTCTCTCTGTTGTATCCATTCGGCCCCATTCAGCCTACTGGTTTAAGACGTTTATCCCCATCCAGGTGTTGATTTTTTTCTGGCTAGCGATAGCGAGCCAGCATATTAAAAACAAAAAAATTATAGCAGGCTAAAATTTTCTATTTTTCTATAGCAAAATTTCTCCGACGAAGCCGGATTTCTCCATACAATGCTGGCTCGCTTACAGTCGTCAGGAAAAAATCGACATCTGGATGGGGATAAATGTCTTAAACAGTTGGCTGAATGAAACCGAATGGTTTCAAGCCAGAGAAAGAGAGAACATGAGATAAAAAAAAGCAGGTCACCCCCCTTAATCAATTATTTCCTATTGCAGTGTCTGATACCGAACAAATACTGTCAGAATGAGTGTTGTTGACAGAGATAGCATGGATTAGCTTTACCATTCTTAAGGTACCATCATGTTTTCAATATATTTCGTCCATTAACGGCACTGCTAAAACAAAATAATCAGAATACAAGTATATAATCTCTTCCAAGTGTCTGTATTTAATCTCTTCCAAGTGTCTGTATTTAATCTTCCCTTTCCCTACAACCATTTTCTATGTTGTGTTTATGTGCCATCTGTCGATTAACATGTTAGGGGGAATGGTGGATTTTTCTGATCCCCCGTCTCCCTCATGTTTAGCCTCATTATCTTTGAGATTTTTAAAACGTTCGGCCCATTATTATATGGCAATTTTAGCATCTTTTGACCTATTTTGTTGTCAATGTTAAGACCTTTCGTGCCATTTTGGTGTCAATTATTTTACTGGCGAGTGATAACGAGTCTGTAATTTCAAAAGGAATCGGCCTTCGGCCGGAACATTTTTCTACCGTGATGTTTTCACATTTATCTTGAAGGGGGTCTAGGGGGTGATTTTTTTTTTTTTTTCTTACTTGATGGAGGTCTAGCGAGGAAATACAACATAAATTAGTACATATATAAATACAACAGCAAATAACCAGTACCCCCTTAATCTGTCATCCTCTTTATCCTTTACTTTTCTTTCGCACCATTTCCGCCTCCTGTGTTCCGTTACTGCGCCTTGCCTGTGTTACTCCAGTGTTTACTTCTGTGTTTCTTCGTTTGTCTATGTGTATGAAGGATTCAAATAACAAAGATGCCTGCAAATTGTCTTCCCCATATTTGAAAGAGTGATAGCCGCTATTTTACACGTTATTTTTGGTGTATTGGAAAGTCTTATGGTGTGCTTGTTTAGTGCAGTGAAATGAATAGGAGGTGTTTGTTTACATTAGCTGGATTACTCTCTGTGTAGGTGAGACACAAACAGAAACATTGAGGGAGTTCCAGCAATTCCTTATCCCATGCCTATGAGCCCTTCCCTAGGTATTGCCTTGCTCGATTGGTGTCTACAATCTCCCCAATTCTCCCTATCACCAATTCCTTGAGACCTCTGGTGGACGCTTCTGAACTAGCGCCAGAGCTACGACTGTAGACATCAATACACCAAACACCTAGGATAGGCCTATGTACAGTTTATCTCAATGTTTGTGTGATTCTACACGTGTTTATTATACAGTATACGACTACACTAAGTTCTTATATAGTATAGTAATAAAGGGAAAGTCCATATGCAGCTGATAATGACTACAAACATAATTATAAGCTGATTAATTATCATAACAAAATTGGCGGGAAAATACCTACTGCCTTTGTATTGTAAATATACGTTATTTATGAATATGGGTGATTTTAAAATATATAAAACAACAGTTTACATAGACCAAAGTATGTGTCAGCTACAGAAACTTCGACTAACTGCATATATTATAGAACTGTTGAAGGAATGGGAGGGTGGATAGCTCCGTGATGTCGCCCATTTCCCACAATGCACTGCGGTAAACCTTGCGTTCAGCGCCTCTATCGGCCACTGTAGGCATTTATTGGTAGGGAGAATTGAAAGGATATATGCCTTTTAGCTACAGTGTAATTCTTCCACCTCCTCTATATCTCTTCGTCGCGTTTTTTTGTTTGTCTATGTGAGTGAGGGAGGCAAAAGGCAGAACTGCCTGTAGCGAGTGCCTCCGCCAGAGTTGAAAGAGTGACAGGGCCAAAATCAAGGGACGTTCGAGCCAAAATGCCTGGACACACGGAGTTTGATGCAATTAAACTCATAGGAAGAGGGAAAGACTGATTCTAGGAGAGAGTTCCAGAGCTCAGCTGTTGAATAGAAAAAAGTTTTAGAGTAACGTTGCACTCTAGAGTTGAAGAGTTACACAGAGTAGGGGTGGGATTGTGTTGCAAGACGGGTACCACGTGCCCTACGTAGAGGAAAGTTTTGAGGAACACTGATTATTATAGCGATAGAATAGCGAGAGAGATGCAACATTGCGGCGGAGAGAGAGAGAGAGATTGCAGAGAGTTGGTGAGTGAACGGGAGTTAATGATACGAAAGGCTTTCCTTTCATTATTATACAAACCGTTTCTTAATGTATGTGATTTCTATGTGCTATCTCTCTCTCTCTCTCTCTCTCTCTCTCTCTGTTTCCGTATTCCTTGTTTATATTGTCAACGTTATTTTTCCCGTTTCTGTGTAGCTCTCCTCTCTTTATTTATTTGCTTTATTATCTCCGCTAGACGAAGTTGGCGGAGATGATGTGATTATCGATGTCGTTATGTCGACGGTTTGTCTGTCTGTTTGTAAACACGAATTCTTAAAAAACTAATGTATTTCATCAGTACATTAATTTGGTACCAGAATATAAATGAATAATTTGTGTCCGAAAGCCGATCACATAATAGATTTGCCCGGATGGCGGAGATATGTGCTCTACTGAATACGCTGGTTCTTGATAGTAGCGATTGTCACTCGTGTTTATGTTTCTAACTGCTTGCGCTCTCTCCATTTCTTGTATTTGCCCTAAATGTTAAATTTTTCGACTTTCACAAAACACTTGGTATCCATTTGTCTTGTTAACCATTTCCTAACCTTTCCCAGTTGTTCTGTTAATGCTATGTGTTCTACTTTATTTCGTTTCCTTCCTCTGTATTGGTATTTATTTTACTTTCAATCCCCCTATTTATTTATTTTGTTCTGGTTGTTATTGTCTCCGCGAAACGACGTGTGCGGTGATTATATTAATATATAATAATAATAATTATACTACTACTACGAATAATAATAATAATAATTAATAATAATAATAATAATAACAATAATAATAATAATAATAAAAATAATAAATACTAATACTACTACTAATAATAAAAATAAACTAGACGTGCCGTTTTGCCCAAAATCAAAACGGCATACCCAACTCTGTGATGGGTTACCATCATCACTAGTACTGTATAGCCATCATCAATAATACTTTTTGTAAGCAGGATATCTCGAAAACTATTGGACAGCTTATAAGGAAACTCCGTCAGTATCTATATTTCATACCACATTACAAACTACAAGCTTATAAGGGACCTATAGCCCCCCCCCCCCTCCCTCCCTCTTTTTTGTTTAAGCTAGCGATACATTGATTAATTCCCATCGTAAGAGAGGATTTTAGTTTGCTCTCTAGATATCTATCAAGCTTATAGGGTAGCGGCCTAGACTGAAAAAATCCTCTATTTTAGGAGATACCCCAACCGGAGGTAGAACCAGCTAAAACTGGTATAATTTTATTCCTTTGGATGTCTACTTTTCAGAAAATGATGCTCTAGTTCCAGCAATTGTGTACAACATGCCAAATTAACCCCTTCATTATGGGCATCCATGAAAAATTGCCATTTTCAATTATCGCCACATTGATTCAAATGAGGCAAGTTAAATTCAACCAAAGCTCTTTATTTTTATTTAATAAGTGTAATAGACACTAGACAACACATTCAAGGGGGTGTAGAGCTAATCTAAGGGTTGGAGGGTAAAAAAATGTAAAATCAAAACAGAAATATTTGTGACTTTTGGTAGCTTTGGACGAATTGTCCCAAATCTTACCCCTAAAAGATATTGCATCAGTGTCAGTCCAACTTCTAATCCTTTTCCTGCATACCCCAGTGATGTAGAACGTGCATTAAGAGAGGCAAAATTAATGCAGTGTGGCAGGTTACCTCTGGTTTGTGATAGTGCCCTAAATTGGTACCTGTGTTTATGTGCCAATCTAAATTTCATCCTGTCCTGCTGGTGTGCCATTTTAATTTTGACATTCTGTGCATGAACAGGCACCAATACAAGCTAGTCCAGGAAGCTGACAAGGACACTTCCTTCCATTGGAACAGTCCTTATCTTTGCAGTACAAGTGAATGAGGTCTCGCACCTCGACTGAAGCCGGTGGCTTTGAGAACATGGTCGGTGTGATGCCTCCATCATCACAAGCACTCCAGCCATGACCAACTGGTTGAGTTTCTTCCTGGTTTGCAATGTGACTTTTACTCCAGATCTGATGCTACTTAGCACGTAGGACATGCTATTTGAACGCATCTTCTGTGGGCGGAAGCATTGACGCTGTTTTGTCAGTCGTTGTTGCCATAAGGTAGCGCATCTCATCTAGAGTTTGAATATCTTTTCCTTTCTTTCCATACAGCAGCAATGCAAACACCTGTGCAACATTCCCATCATTCTCATGGCAAGCATTGGAAAGTTGTATGGAGATGGTGGCCTTCAGAATATCCTAACCTCATCAGACGTGTATTCCTCAGCTACAGCCAACCAAATGCTCCAAGGAAAACAATATGCCTGCGGACTTCGTGGTATCCGCCTGGCTCATGAGACTCTGACAAACATGTTCCTCACATCAGCTGAGGCATTTGCCTGCAACAACTGTCTGACAAAAGCTGACCGATGAAATCAAGCAGAAAATAGAAGTCCTTGAGAAGTCATGCAAGGCAAAGGATGCCAAGTCCTCTGCCGTCCTCTGCCAGGATTTGGAAGATGCCATTCCGCAGAACGTACTTGAAATAGTAGCCCTATTTCGGAATGAGGGGAAGGAACATTGTGCAGATGCATTCAAGGAACTCTGCAACTCAGCTGGGAAAAAGGAAAGGCTTCACGAAGAGCTTGGAGAGAGCCGTTTACCGAGGGACAGAAAAGATGTCCAGAAAATTAAAGAGTACCTTTCCACTCAGTGCCAAGATCCCTTCAACCTTGATGAGGTTTCACAACAACTAATCAACATCACCACAGGCCAAGTACCAAGTCTGGAAGTTGAGTACTCATTAAAGGGAATCCCACATAGGGGGAAAGATATTACCAAGGAATTCATTAGCAAAAGACTCGGAGAGGACCTCACGAAAAAGTTCTGGGATCCAGTGAAGAAAACAACAGTGATGGCTTTTCTGGACATGAAGAAGGCACTACCTAATGACAAAGATAGGAAATTGATCAATGACACAGAGGTACTGTTTCGGCGGCTGTTGGGAGTGGCTCTGAGTTGTGATGTTGACTTGAAGTATGTCATTAGCCATGAACTCGCAACCATGCCACCAGCCCTCTTCCACGACGATGGAAAGATAAGGAAGACCAACAAAGCTGACCTCTCTCAGAAACTGGAGTCCACTTGTTCAGAGATTCTAACATCCCTCCCACAGATTCCAGATTCAACATCATCCGCCTATATCATCGATGGAATGGCCATGATCCAATCACTAAATGAAAACCACTTCTGTACATTCAAAGATTTGGCGGATGTTGAGCAAAAACGAACAGTACGGCTGCTGACAAATCATTCTCTGGATTTGAGCTCTGTCACCATTGTCTTCGACTGCTATGATCATCCATCATCCATCAAAACAGCAGAGAGGCAATGCAGGGGTACCTCTGTTTCAGAATTACCAATATACCAAATCCACGAAAACAGATATATCCCAAACTATCGCAGGTTTCTGAGAGTACCTAGCAACAAGGCATGTCTTGCCAATTACATTAGTGAATACATTATAGATCATGCAGGGGAGTACATCCCACATGATTAATGTATCATTCTGGCAGGGGGATTTACTCATGGAAAACTTGTGAAGGCTGTGACCTCAACAGGCGTGACCTCCTTGGAGAGCCTCTACTCCAGCCAAGAGGAAGCAGACACTTGGATGACTCTCCATGCGTGCAGTCTCTCCCAGGCCAATGGTCGCCTAATTATCCGCTGTGATGAAACTGATGTCCTGGTTCTTCTCGTGTACTACCAAAGCAGAGGACAGCTAACTGACCAAGTATTCATGTTTGCTGAACATTCTGGTAAGGAGCGGTACATCCCAGATCATGAAATTGTGGACCAACTTGATTCGACAGTTTGTGATAGTCTCCCTGCTGCTCACGCCTTGCCAGGATGTAACACGACGTATTCAATGAACAGGATAGGCAAGAAGACTGCATACTCCACACTTTTCCAAAACATTGACAGTTCGCAGATTTGACAACCTCTCATGAGAATGATGGTAACATTGCACTGGTGTTTGCATTGTTGCTGTATGAAAAGAAGGAAAAAGATATTCAAACTCTAGATGAGATGCGCAACCTTATGGCAACAACGACTGACAAAGCAGCGTCAATGCTTCCGCCCACTGAAGATGCGTTCAAGCAGCATGTCCTACGTGCTAAATACCAGACTCGGATCTGGAGTAATAGTCACATTGCTAACCAGAAGAAACTCAACCAGTTGGTCATGGCTGGAGTGCTTGTGATGATTGAGGCATCACACCGACCATGTTCTCAAAGCCACCGGCTCCAGTCGAGGTGCGAGACCTCGCTCACTTGTACTGCAAAGATAAGGACTGTTCCAATGGAAGGAAGTGTCCTTGTCAGCTTGCTGGACTTGATTGTATTGATGCCTGTTCATGCACAGAGTGTCAAAATCAATATAGCACACCAACAGGAAAGGATGAAATTTAGATTGACACATAAACACAGGTAGGCCTACCAATTTGGGGCACTATCACAAACCAGAGGTAACCTGCCACACTGCATTAATTTTGCCTCTCTTAATACCTTGCATTTGTCAATGTTAAACTTCATCTGCCAATTTACTGACCATTCGTGTAAGGTATCTAGATCCCTTTGGAGGCACTCTATATCTCTATCTGAATCAATTGTTCTCCCCATTTTGGTATCGTCTTCAAATTTACTTATCCTACTAGTTATACCTAAATCAAGGTAATTTATGTATATAACAAACAACAGAGGACGTAATACAGATCCCTGGGGGACACCACTTTTGACTGCTCCCCATTCTGACTTCGTACCATTTATGCTGACTCTCTGCTTCCTACCAATTAGCCATGACCTAATCCATCCCAACAACGCCCCACCTATTCCATGCGCCTCAACCTTTCTTATCAATCTCTCATGGGGGACTCTGTCGAAAGCTTTACTGAAATCTAAATATATTATATCATATGACTTGTCATTATCTACTGCTTCATATACCTCTGAGAAAAAACTAAGCAAATTAGTAAGGCAAGAACGTCCCTGAGTGAATCCATGCTGAGAAGAATTTATTAAATATAATGTATCTAAGTGGTTTCAAATTTTACTAGCAATAATTGACTCTAGTAGCTTTCCTATGATTGATGTAAGACTAATGGGACGGTAATTGGATGGTATTGATTT
This sequence comes from Paralithodes platypus, assembly GCA_032716605.1. NCBI lineage: Eukaryota > Metazoa > Arthropoda > Malacostraca > Decapoda > Lithodidae > Paralithodes > Paralithodes platypus. The sequence goes on along the minus strand of CM064547.1, from coordinate 9,232,421 downwards.
GTCACCTTTTTTGAAGATCGGAACTACGTTTGCAAGCTTCCAAGCTTCTGGAACTATACCTGTCTCCAATGACTTGTTAAATAAAAATGTTAATGGATAACTTAACTCATCCCTACATTATTTTAATACTCTAGCATATATCTCATGAGGACCAGGCGATTTATGAGGTTTCAGTCTGTCAATTTCCTTAAGCACATCATTTCTACTTATAGTAATCGCACTTATTTCTATATTTTTCGCTATATTTCCTATTTTCTATACTATCGCTATATACCTTACGGACTTCTGGAAACTGTGCCAAATTTTCATTAGTGAAAACGGAAAGAAATTGACTATTTAATGTACTGCACATTTCTAAATCATTTTCTGTCATTTCTCTTATCGAAGTTTTAAGGGGACCAATTACATCTCTAACCTTGGATTTATATAGTTGGTAAAAAGCTTTAGGATTATTTTTTGAGTCATTGGCAACCTTAATTTCATAATTTCTTTTTTCTTTTCTAATATCCTTTTTTACCTGTCTTGATAAATTCTGATAGTAAGCAAGTAGGTGAATTTCGCCTTTCCTAATTTTTCTATATATTCCTCTCTTTTGTCCTAGAAGATCTAATCGTCTATTATTTATCCATTTTGGTTGGTTCTGTATTGATCTAAATATTCTTTTGGGGATGTATTTATTTAGTGCATTGAATACTGACTCGATAAAATTATCGTATGTATCTACCAAGGTTGACGTCTCTTCCTGACTTAAGATGACAGGTGCCTGAGAAGGGGTACACTCATTTGGACACCTGGATCGACTTAATTTTTTGACCATAGGGTCAGCTAATAGGGCTCTTCTTAACCCACCATAATTGGCTTTTCTGTAGTCAGGTATTAATGTTGTATTCTCTCTGGTATTACCTTTCCATTAAATTGGAAGACATCAAGGTAATCAATCATATCATAGATACAAAATGACTAGACATGAATACACGAGGGTGAGAAGGGAAGAGGAGGAAAACTTTGAGAAAAGTATAATACTCAAAATTAAAGAAGAACCACATATCCTTTATGGGTATATAAAAAAGAAGACAACATTCAAGGACAACATTCAAAGAATATGTACCGATGGCATAGCGTTCGATAAGGAAGAAGATATGTGTTGACATTTTGAATAAAAAATTCCAGTCTGTATTTGTGAATGGGAAGTATCGAATATCCAGTATGCGGATGATGTTGAGGGTTCGGTACCTTCATTGCCAACTATTGAAATAGATATGAGGGGGATTCAGGATAGGATGTTGCAGGTGGATAAAAGGAAATCTATGGGACCAGATGACATATCTGGCTGGGTGATCAAGGAATGTGCAGAGGAACTACAATATCCAGTTACCACATTGTTCATGAACTCACTAAATCAGGGAAGGTTACCTAGAAAATGGAAGATTGCAAACATTGTACCATTTTTTAAGAAGGGAAACAAGGAAGATCCACAGTATTATAGGCCTGTTTCTTTAACCAGCATACTTGTGAAGATCCACAGTATTATAGGCCTGTTTCTTTAACCAGCATACTTGTGAAGATCCACAGTATTAAGGCCTGTTTCTTTAACCAGCATACTTGTGAAGATCCACAGTATTATAGGCCTGTTTCTTTAACCAGCATACTTGTGAAGATCCACAGTATTATAGGCCTGTTTCTTTAACCAGCATACTTGTGAAGATCCACAGTATTATAGGCCTGTTTCTTTAACCAGCATACTTGTGAAGATCCACAGTATTATAGGCCTGTTTCTTTAACCAGCATACTTGTGAAGATCCACAGTATTATAGGCCTGTTTCTTTAACCAGCATACTTGTGAAGATCCACAGTATTATAGGCCTGTTTCTTTAACCAGCATACTTGTGAAGATCCTAAAAAAAAAGTAATAAGAGCAAAGTGGATTCCCCACTTGGAGTACCATAAGCTGATTTCTGACCAACAGTTTGGATTCAGGTCGGGGAGATCCTGTATTTCCAATTTGTTGTGCTTCTATGATAGAGTGATAGACATCATGCAAGAAAGAGAAATGTGGGTTGACTGTGTATTTATGGACTTCAAAAAGGCTTTTGATAAAGTATCTCGCAAGAAGTTACTGTGGAAGATCGAAAAGAAAGGAGGAATCACTGAAACACTTTTGAGGTGGATGAAGGACTTCCTAACTAAGAGAGGCATGAGCACAGTTATACGGGGAAACCATTCTGATTGGCTTAAGGTATGAAGTGGGGTGCCACAGGGCTCTGTGCTTGCACCACTTACGATTTTAATCTTTATAGATGACCTAACACATGGAATAAAGAAATGCATAAACATGGTCGCAGATAATGCAAAGTTGCTAAAGAAGGTGGAAAATCAGGAATCATGTGAGGCCCTTTAAGAAGATATTGATAAATTGTATCAATGGAACCAGAAGTGGAGTATGGAATTTAACCCACAAAGGTGTCATGTTATGGAACTAGGCGATGGAGTGAGAAGACCATATGGAATATACAAAATAAATGGAGAGATACTAAATAAATCAAGACAGAACACATATTTGGGAGTAATTGTGAACCCGAAACTAGATCCTGGTGATAACATAAATGCCTTAGTAAAAAAGGCCTATGCTTGGTGGGCAAATGTGCGAGTTGCTTTCAGTATATTTAGACAAGGACATGATTACGATCTTAATTACCCAATTTCTCAGACCAAGCCTATAATATGCCGCAGTGGTATGGAGCCCGCACTTAAAAAAACACATTGAAAAACTTGAAAAAATTCAAAGGAGCATCACAAGAAGGGTACCCAATTTTAGACCATTGGAATATGAATAAAGACTAAATCACCTCGGTCTCACTTCGCTCCGTGATAGAGGAAAAGAGAGGCGACCTCATAACAATGTAAAAGTACGCCAAAAGAATAGAATTCACCGACAAAGAAGACTTCATCAAGCCAGCTACAGGGAGAACAAGAGGACATACTTACAAAGACTACAGAGGAGAAGCAGGAAAAACATAATAAGATGTGGCTTTCCTAATAGAATCGTTAATGAGTGGAATAAGTTACCGAAACAAGTGGTGTGTGCTCAAAGTATTCATTCATTGAAGCAAAAGTATGATCCATGCATAGCAGACGGGACAGTACAAGATTAATCTCAATCCTGTAAAACACAATTTGGTAAATACAATTAGGTAAATACATGTCAACGCTATGCATTGCATATATACACATATACTATAACACACTTTGAAATAATATTTCCACACACCTCAAAAATAATAAGCTAACCCATACAAAACAATATAATAATACACACTCTCACTCTAGACCCACACACACACACCATACTAACTATGCAGGCACATACACACCCATGCATGTTCAAATATTCAAATATTCTGCAAGTCTTCATAATATTCAAATATTCTGCAAGTCTTCATAATATTGAACTGATCAATTTAGAGTTTATTAACCCTTTGTCTACGAGCGGCCATTCCTAAACAAAATAATATCGCACACCATTAGCCAGAATATATTTATCAGGAGTGTACATCATGCACAAAACCTACGTCGTTGTTACATTAAATATATTCACCTGGTTTGCTCAGACGCTTGCTGATTCGATTGTTCAACAATGCGCAATCACCTACATTGAAAGGTGGTAAACATATCATCGAAACTTCTGAAAAGCCGCTTAACCCATTCTGTACCGTGGACGTATTTCTTATTTCATTTCTGCTACATTTAGACGATTTTATGATGCTAAGGAAGACTGGATGGTAGCTAAAAGGATACATTGAGATAGTCTGTAATATTTTAATGGCAAAACGTTCTTCCTAAGATTAATACAAACGTTCAATAAATGTCAGGATATAATGAAAAGGACGTCACCGGTACAGAATGGATATACATATATTGAAATAATTCCTTTAACCCCTTCAGCACGATGACGCATTTGTTCTCTAATTTTGGCTGACAGTGGACGATTGTATACAATTTATGAAGGACTAATGTTAGTCAGGTGGATTCTTGAGAGAGTATTTGATTCTTTGAATCCAAGCGGTTGCATATACACTGATGAAAATAGTCTAAAGGTAACCAACAGAAGACGCAAATTACGTCATCAATCTGAAAGGGTTAAGGGGAGGTAATTGGTTAATCTGGTCCACCTTCTTCCTCATGTTTTGCCCAATTAGGTTTCAGATTATAAGACGTTCGGTCCATTAGTTTGGCGATTCTAAGACCTTTCGCCCCATTTCTTTGTCAATATTAAGACTTTTCGTGTCATCTAGGTGTCAATTTCTTCCTGGCGAGCGATAGTGAGCCTGTAGTGAAGGAAGGACCGGCCTTCAGCTGGTACATATTCTACCGAAAAACGTACAAATATATCTAGAAGCGGGATCTAGTGGAAGTTCTTTTAAATTATTTAAGTTTGATGGAGGTCTAGGGAAGAAACTAGCAAAATATAATAAATAACTAAATAAATCTACCCTTACTCATTAAACCTCCTTAATTCCTCCATGCAATGAACCAGCTACTGATTCAGGCGACTGTACGACCAAAATAGTCCTCGTAGATTTGATAAGGTTAAGAATGCAAATTTAGTACATTATGTACTTCCCAAGTTTGAATCTAATATGATATACATCTTATATATATATATATATATATATATATATATATATATAAATCACTGAAGGCTGAAAGGGTTAAGTGATAGGATATTACAAAGTCACGGTGTATTGTATAATAATGCATTCATTCCAGGACGAAGCAAATTATAAATACACTTGTTTTGGTGGGTCACATGCATCGCTTCAAAGCAGGGACTCACTCAACTACAAAATCTTGAAATAATACCCTATTCTAAGTAGGTAGTTTAGCAATCGTAAAGCGTAACATTTGTAGCTCAAAAATGGGCTAGAACAAATGTAAATTTCCTCACCTAGTTCCTACCCGACGCTTCCCAAATTGTAGAAATGTTAGCGCATTTACTCTAGTCGTTTGTGAGTTATAGAGGTTAATGTCAATAGTTTAGGTATAAGTACTGTACTGGGAGTAGGGTATGGTGTTGCAAATTCAGCTACTTTCCCTCTACATCGGGAGGTCTTTACTTTGATCTATTGGGCAGCTTTTTCCTTCTAGCGCGATAACATATTATGATATTCTGGAGATTTGAGCCATTTTAGAGCAATATTCTAGAGATTGTGGCATTGTTCTAGCGATTTTTGGCATTTATATAATCTAGCATGCTTTATTTGGTAACCCTGCTTGGAACAGGTAAGGGCTACTGTTCATCAGACGCAAGAACTCCACCTTCTTCTTTTCATATAAACAATTTACATACTATTCCACGATCCTCTATAGCAAACGATAGCGCTAATATGTCATATATCAACTGCCATTACGTTTGGCTCGCTCTGTGCTGTATTTATGTCTGTCAGATGTTGAATAGGGTGGGTAAGTGTAGGACAATGTTTGTATAGCTCATTCGAAACGGATAAATCAAATTTTAGACATTGCTGATACCAATTACTGATCAAAATATATTTGGCCGACTGTACACTAGGTCAAACTGCAATTAAATTGTAGGGTAACTAAATCTCACCTTCATGAATAAAATTATACCAGGAGGTAACATTTCCTCAAATAAGTAACGACTAATTCAATCTGAATAAATAATTTAAAAGAAAATGTCGACGAAAATTAGCAAGACAACAAGAACAAATGAGAGCTAGAGAGAGAGAGAGAGAGCGAGAGAGAGAGAGAGAGAGAGAGAGAGAGAAAGAGAGAGAAAGAGAGATAACGAAAAACACAGGACCAGTTAAATTGAGTAGTGTGGTGTGGTGTCCCCTCGCTGAGTGGTGGAGTTGATTGTTGAGGGAGGTGGGGATTTAGGGAACGTCATTGTATTTATTTATATATTTGCTATTATTATCGGTATATATATCTGTTTTAGTTTGTTACCTAGACCTCCATCAAGCTTAAACAAAAAACACCCCCTAGACCCCCTAGACCCCCTAGACCTCCCTTCGATATATATTTGTACAGTTTTCGGTAGCAAAATGTACCTGCCGAAGGCCAGTGCCTTCTAAAATTACAGGAGCGCTATCACTCGCCAGCAAACAATCAACACCTACATTGCAAGGTCCTATTGCTGACAAAGAAATGGAGTGAAAGCTCTTTAAATCACCAAACAGATGGGGCAAACGTCTTAAAATCTGAAAACTAATGGGGCTAAGCATGATGGAGAAGGGGTGCCATAAAAAAACAACTCTCCCCCTTAAATAATCCCTGCTTATCTGACTGGCTGGCTGGTGTACGTACATCCGGCAGGGTAAAGGGGGCAAGGGACAACACAGAGGCGCAAAACTGACGTTTACGCAATTTAGTTAATTTGTTACGAATTGTAAAGCTAGATTTACAAGTGTAAATTATAGGAACATATATAAATGCTTTGCAGACGGTTGGGATTGGATGTAAAGCATTAAAAAAAATATTGTTTAAGGTTTTGTCGATATGAGTGCCGATGAAAATGAAAGGAAAACCGTTGTTGTGAGGCAAATGCTTTAGGATTTGTAGCCCTTCATATAATTTAAGATAGTTCGAACATATATCATAAAATATTATGTCCTGTTAGTCAAACTTCGGACCAAATATTGTTTGTAATTTATAGTAATAAATGATGATAATTTGGTGAACAGTCCGTTTAGGCTCTGATAGTTAACACCTTAAGAGCGGCCTAGGCGGTAATTTCTATGTATCGCCCAGCGTTTTTTTTTTTTACCCTAAATAGGGTTGTTTCCGTGCTCATTTTCATGCATAAACAAGACCCAGAGCGTAAAACAAGTATCTATGCCTGAAAGGGCGTAAACAGAGCTTTCCAATGACACCCGAACCATCCTTGTACGACCACTGCTTCTCTTGCAACGATCATGCAACACGAGTGCAAAAAAACTAAAATAAGGTATTTCTGTACATAATTCCCTGTGTAGCGAGTGAGAAGAGGGAGAGAAAGTTAGAATACAGTTCAGTACACCCGCGGTGGTCGTGGGGAGCGGTCATAAGGTTACTACGCTCGTCCCACCACTCAGCTCTCTCTCTCAGCAACATTACGTGATGAAAATGGCACTCGACAGCTGTCGTCCACCGCCACATAGTCTAAATTTATTTCACTCGACATATGTTACGCGCCGCCAATAAGGGGTTAAACAAGACATGTTTTGAAACGTTAGCTAAGCTATTGAATTTGAGATGTGGTGCTTATCTACACTGGTGTTATTATTCCTTTTTTATAATGTATATATATATATATATATATATATATTTCGCCAGTATGGCTTTCTTAAGGGTCGCTCTACTGGTGATCTGGTAGTTCCCTAGAACTACTACTCTTGGGAATTCACTTCCCTCGAATTGCTTTCCACAAACTTACAATCTACAAATGTTTAAATCCAGTTGTTACAAACATTTTATGAATGGAGGATGCCTTTAGGCACATGGACCTTTTTGTTTTATCTGTGTTTTTCCTTCCTCCGTTCATTGTCTCTTAAAAAAAAAAAAAAAAAAAAAAAAAAATCGTACTAGCTCTTGGTCATCCTCCATTCGGGACTTCGGTGAGACTTTTTCTGTTGCACTAGACATATCGAAGGCCTTCGATAGAGTCTGGCACAAATCTTTTATGTCTAAACTACCCTCCTTCGGTTTCTATCCCTCCACATGTGCCTGTGTGTCTAATGTCCTTTCTGGCCGTTCCATAGCTGCACTTGTGGACGGCCATCGCTCACTTCCTCATCCTATCAACTCCAGTGTTTCTCAGGTTTCTGTCCTATCTCCTATTCCCTTTCTAATTTACATAAATGATCTTCTTAACTGTACATCCAGATCCATTAATTCATACACAGACGACTCTACCTTACACTACTCAATTAGTTTTCCAGAACGCCCCAGCCAGCAGTCCCTCAAAAACAAACTTAATTAATGAAGCCATAGAACACTTATCCTCTGATCTAGCTACTATTTCCAATTGGGGTAGAGAAAACCTTGCTGCAATTAACGCTTCCAAGACCCAATTTCTCCATCTTACTACCCGTCCGGAACCTTCAGAGGACTATCTCTTATTCTTCAACAATACAAAAATCAATCCTACACCTTCTCTCAATATTCTCGGTGTCACTTTTTCTTCTGCTCTCACATGGAAGGACCATATTACCAGTCTTGCTAAGGCAGCCTCCCAGAAGCTGGGTGTGCTCAACCGCCTCAGGGATTCTTTACCCATGCGCAGCTTCTTGCTCTGTATAGGGGCACAGTGCATCCTTGTATTGAGTATTGTTCCCATGTGTGGGGAGGATCTTCTCACACCGCATTCCTAGACAAAGTAGAAAGGAAAGTCTTTTGTATCATTAACCCTTCTTTGGCGGGGCCTGGCTATAGTCGGAGTAGAGAACCAAGGCCTAAAGAGCGGGGCCCGGCTTTAGTCGCATGCGATGTTGAGCACATAATCGGCTCTGAGAGAGAGTCCGAGCGGTGGGAGGAGCTCGGGTGGGCTCTGACCGTTCGGCATGGACGTTGTCCCGCCACTGACGGTTTCATCACATCCCACCACATCCCTGGTCCCGTAATACAGGGTAAAAACTGACGAAATTACTGTATTTTACGGATTTTCCCTTCGTGTTTCACGATCGTTGTAAGAGAACCTGTGGTCGTACAAGGATGGTTCAGGTGTCATTAGAAAGCTCAATTATCGCCCTTTCACGGATACATTATTGTATTACGCTCTGGCTCTTCTTTGTGCATGAAAACGAGCATGGAATGAAGCTCGCTTAGGGTAAATCTGCCCGCTTGGCAGGTAGTAGAAGTTACAAAACTAGCCGCTCATTGAGTGTTAACTCCCATCCACTCACCAACTCTCTGCAATCTCTCTCTCTTCGCCGCAATGTTGCATCTCTCTCGCTATTCTATCGCTACTACAATAATCAGTGTTCCTCGGAGCTTTCCCAGTGTATACCACCTCCTCTACCCAATCCCACCCCTATTCTGTGCAACTCTCCAACCCAAAAGTGAAACGCTATTCTCAGACTTCTATTCAACTGCTGAGCTCTGGAACTCCCTCCCAGAATCAGTCTTTCCCTCTTCCTATGACTTAAATTGCTTCAAACTCTGTGTGTCCAGGCATTTTGGCTCGAACGTCCCCTGATTTGGGTACTGTCACTATTTCAACTCTATGGGAAGCACTCGTTACAGGCAGTTCTGCTTTTTGTCTCCCTTATTCACATAGAACAAAAATTACATATACATATTATATAATTATTATATACTGTATTTATATAAATAGTTTTATATATACTGTATATATAAATGTATACAGTAGTATATACTGTATATATATGTATATGTATACAGTATATCCCTATATATATATATATATATATCTATATATATATATATTTATATATATATATATACCGTTATATATATATATATATATATATATACAATACATATATATATATATATATATATATATATATATATATATATATACATATATATATATATATATATATATATATATATATACATTGTGTCGCACCCCAGTGCTGGGCAAACGCAACCTGATTGTACTCCTTGGTACTCCACTGTACCGCCCGTGATCTGGCTACCGTCAGCCGCTATGTATATTGAGTGTGACAACTTATAACTATGTTCTTTGTATCTCTGCAAAGGTCTCGTCATGTGCTAACCAGTGGTGGGTTTTGTTTTAAGCCATGTCGAGACCTTCCATTTAATATGTAGTATCAATAGAGAAGTTGATAGATAAGATAATGGGAATTCAGAGAGAGAGAGTGAGTTGGGCTTCAGAGCAAGAGGGTAGTAACACGCCGCGCTGCCGGCCGGGTGGTTGCCAGACGTATGGACTGGTTGGCAGCCTTGCCCTTATAGCTAGGCGCGATAGGGTTGGTAGTCCATTGTTGCCTGCCTGGGCTGGGCCCATGTTGTCGTACAGCACACTGCCTGGAGGTTGGCTGTGTGTTCCTGGACTAGGTTGCCTAGAACCTTTGAGATTCTAACATCCCTTGCTCTCTCTCCCCACTTCTCACGGTTGCACTCTTTCTCTCTGACGACATTACTCTCATTTCATTCTTCTCTCTATTTAAATGCATAACCTTCCCTTGAGGTCCTAAAGGAGTTTCAGCACTCACCTCTCTTATTACTCTTAGGACAAGCATATATTTACATGTATTAGATTTAAGGGGTTAATGTGAACAGCGATCTTCTTGATGAGGATAGTTGGTGAACGTTCTACATGTTCACGAGTTATATGCCCTGCTCATCATCCCATTTGTGACTAGACTGGTGCCATGTGTAAGAGCCCGACCATGCCCAGGAGTTGTCTGTAGAGGGACGAGGACTTAGCCTTGATTTGCATACCAAGCCAGGAGCGAGTGTAGCACCCGAGACTACAGCTCGCTCGTAGTGCCGGTATAGTAGAGTAACGTAATTTATCTGTCCTTGTGTTCTCTACAGTCTTCTCCTGGGTTCTCGCTTTCGGTGCTGGGACTCGTTGTTCCTGTGACTTGGCCTGCTAGCTAGAACACATGGGGATGATGAGTGGGATATATCTTTATTTTACTATGCATTGCAGCTCTCTTTAAGTATATATATAACACTTTACAATACACATTACTCACACACAAGACAACACTATTAATACTTTCATGTATCAATTAACTGCACTGTCGTTTTGCTGCTGTGTCCGGAGTTCTGTTGCGTAGGGCGCATACGGACTCGGAGGGGAGACAGAGTGAGAGAAGCGAAGTAGCCTATGCGGTAGTAGGCTACCGGCGCAGTACTGTTGCCTGCAACCTTTTAGTTATTCCAAGTATAGATTCATTATTATAATAAGTGACTACTGTTTATGTTCCTCCCATGTGTATTATTAGGTATCTACTGGATCATGAACATCTTGTATGCTACATGCTAGTGCATGTTAGTAGGGGACAGTTAGTGTAGTGCACGCGCTTTCAAGTAGGCGTGTACATTTGTCATTTAGCATTTCACTGTCATACCTTTAGCCTGCTTCTATTCTACATTATTAGAGGCTTAATATTAACGTAGTTTCTTGAGTATTGCATTTCTTTAGTAATAACGTAACCTATAAATGTCTGAGGGAGTTTAGCCTCATAGCCTACCCCTGTTGTACACTTTCGCCGAGTTAAGGTACCTCGTTACCGTAGACGATAACTCTGTAGGGCGTTGGTGCTTTTGTTGTCTGGAGCATATAGTATTTGGGACTGGAATCGAGCGTGTCGTTGTCACTTAAGCCATTTCTGTCCTACGATCAAGAATCCCGAATATGTATTGCCGATCCAGCCGTAACAAAATGGCGACCTTGCACAAGATTCAGTAGTATCCTATCACATGTTTTTTGGAGAACTATTCTATGCTACCTAGTAGAGCTGGCTAGAATTTTCTTGCATATTGGAAGAATTTTTATTGTGTCATTATTGTATTGGTGGACTTGCAGATTGTTTCGTTAGGTGTCTAGAGTAGAGTCATTCAAGCATCTTTAACATTTTGTGAGTCGAGACTGCAATTAGTAATAAGCACTTTTTTTGTTTATGAACAGCAATTGTATAACCAGCACTATGTCTAATGACTCATCATTTACGGGGGAGGATAACACGGTACAGCCTAGTGACCAGCAAGAACAGCAGATATTTAGGGAGGGGAGTGTTATAAGTGGAGAGAGGGATGCCCGGGCATTTTTGCAGACACCTTTGACCGAACAGCGCCTGCAGGCTATTGGTTGTTACGGTCTTCGCTGTTTAGCCACGGTTTTGGGGCGGGACTGTCCTGACAGTTGGCCCAAGAAGAATTTGGTGGCATGTTTGTTGGGTGATGGCGATGGGGCGGTGGGTGGAGTGGGGTCTTGGGGGGTTCCCTCCAAGCCTCCATTCCACTCTACCCCTGAGCTGGGCCCTCAGCCAGCGAGTCTTAGCACGATGCAGCAGGAGGGTTCTCAATGGCAAGCTGGCTTACCCGTAAACACGTCTCGGTGTGGATCCCCCATTTTGTGCTCTCCCCCCCCAGGCCTGTCTCCTGCGATGTTATTTCAGCTAGAACTAGCTAAGTTTAAGCTGCAGGAGACTCAGATACAACAGGCTAGTATAGAACGCATAGAGGTTGCTAGAATCCAAGCCAATCAGGATGCAACCAGGTACCAGGCTGAAATGGATGTCGAGAAGTCTAGAGTAGAGACCACGGGGCGTCATCTCGGTGGTGGGCACCGGGTTACAGACTCACTTTCGCATTTAATTAAGTTAGTACCCGCATTTGATGAGACAGCAGTGACTGAGTTTTTTGCTCGTTTCGAAAAGAAGTGTCGTGAGTATGACTGGCCGGAGGTTAAATGGGCAGCATTAGTTTCATCACGTCTAGTGGGTAAGGGGTTGAAAGCCTACGATGCACTGTCACTGGACGAGAGTGTCGTGTATGGACTGGTGAAGGAGGCTGTGCTCCGGGCCTACGAACTGCAACCCGAAACTTATAGATTGAAGTTCCGTGGCGTGAATAAGAAGAGCGACGTCAGATTTATGGAGCACGCACGGGACTTAACAGATGCATGTAATAACTGGTTTCGGTCCGAGCACGCAGAGTCGGCTGAGGAAATTAAGCAACTTTTCTATCTGGAACAGTTTTACAAATGTACTGGAACCGATCTAACGCTGAACATTAAGGAAAAAATGTCCCAAGACAGTAGAGGAGGCTGCCAAGATGGCAGACCTCAGATTATCATTGATTCGTGGTTGCGGTGCCGCTCAGAGGGCTGAGTCAGGGCAGAAGGGGCGCTATACCCCACCCACCAGAGTTTTCGATAATAACAAATCCTATGACACACATAACCACACTAAAAGCATTGCACCTAATAACACCTACAAACACAAGCCTCTCCCGTTTACTAAAGGTCAGGCCCCTTCTTCGCCCGCACAAGGGAAGAAGCCCATTGGGGATGTGAAATGTTACAAATGTCAGAAGCTAGGCCATTATTCACGTGAGTGCCCTAGTAACACTCCCGCTAAGCCGGTGTCATTGGTTCACAGTATCGGTGTGTCTCTGAAGGCTGCAGCAACTGCCCGGGGTAGGTTGTCAGCAGCTGAGGCACACGCGGTAAAGAAGCGTACGGAAGGCTCGACACCTGTCCGGGACACTTTCTGTAGCCATCGGGGACACGGGTTTGTGAGCTGGGGGAGTGAACTACGGAGGGTTGATTTGTTGAGGGATACGGGGGCTTCGCAAACTTTGTTGAGGAACTTCACAGGGAAACCGATAAATGCGGCCAGAGTTGTTGTGGTGCAGGGTATAAATGCTACGAGGTCATACCCACTTGTGAGGTTGGAGTTGAGAGTGGGAGAGGTGTGCAGGGAGCTGGATGTAGGGATCGTTGAGTGTTTGCCAGTTGAGGGCGTCGACCTTCTTCTCGGCAACGACTTTGCGGTGCCCACTTCCGGGACTCCACCCTTAGTCGTTGCCGAGAGGGCGGCCTACGTGGATGGTGAGAATCGGGAATGGGTTGGGAGGTGCCAACAGGATGAGATGGCCTGTGTGGTAACCCGATCTCGCTCTGCGGCTCCTGCACAGCCTAGCACTCAACCTCGGGGACAGTGGAGGAAGGATCAGGAGAAGGTTGCTAAAGGCAGGAAAAGGGACATTGATTCTGCTGCACTTCTCGGTGATTCGGTACTTGGACCTATAATAAACACGGGAGTTGACTCTGGCCCAGAGATGGTGTGTAACAAGGCAGAGTTGGGTAAGACTTCGCGTGAGGCAAGAGCTGTAGCGAGAGCCACTAAGGCAGTAGAGCCTACTAGCCGGGGTAATGTCTTATTACAAAACCATCTTGATGCATTGACGCCCGGGGACATTAGTGAGCAGCAGCTGCAAGACGCTAGCCTAGCTCGTTATAGCAATGGTGCCATAGAGTTGGAGGAAGATGGGGATGCGAGCCGGGAGAGACTTATAGGTTGCATGGCAGCGGCAGGTAATAACTTGGTTAATGCACAGGCGGTCATGAAGCACCAGTATGACGCCAAGGTGAAGCTTCGGGAGTTTTCGGTGGGTCAGGAGGTAATGTTGCTTTTACCTTTGCCTGGACACCCCCTTTCTGCCAAGTTCATTGGGCCGTATGTGGTGGCTAAGAAACTGTCCGACCTTGATTATCTCGTTGCAACACCTGACCGAGGGAAAAAACATCAGTTATGTCATGTTAACCTCATGAAAGAGTATGTGAGACGCCCCTCAGAGCCTCTCACTGTCCCTGTGCTGGCCTGCAGCGGCCAGGGTGGAGAAGGAGGTGGGGACAGTCATGCTGCTGAGGAGGATAGCTGGGACTGTGTCATTTCCGCGGAACAGTGGGCGGGGAATACTGAACAAGAGGCTAGGCAAGTTGTAAGTCACCTGCCTGAGCACCAGGGTGCTGCTGTCCTAGGCCTGTTCAGGTCATACCCCTCTGTTTTCGCCGAACACCCAGGTCTCACTACTCAGGTAACGCACGACGTGGTCGTCGGTGATAATGTGCCCTTCAAGTCAGTGCCCTACCGTGTGCCCCCGGTAAAGTTGCCAGCTTTACGGGAGGAGTTAAAGTACATGGTTGAGAGAGGGATGATCACTGAAGGTTATGTGAAGTGGACATCACCCGTCACGTTGCAGCCAAAACCTGACGGCAAGGTGCGGTTCTGCATAGATTTTCGTTGGTTAAATGGCTTGACCACTACCAACCCTTACCCTTTGCCTCGAGTTGACGACAGCGTGGACAAGATAGGGAATGCAAAGTACCTTACTAAAATTGATCTTGTAAAAGGCTACTGGCAAGTACCCCTGTCGGACCGAGCTAAGCAAGTTTGTGGTTTTGTGGTAGATGGCAAGACCTACCAATGTAACGTAATGCCTTATGGGCTTAAGAACGCACCTGCCACGTTTCAAAACCTGATGAACGATATTTGTGACGAAATCCCTAACTGCACGGTCTACCTTGATGACGTGATAGTATATGATGACGATTTTGAAAATCACCTAAGGCACTTAGAGACCCTGTTTAGGAAGTTGCACGATGCTGGGCTGGTGGTGAACCTGAGGAAGTGCGAGTTTGTAAAGGCTACTGTGCAATATCTTGGCTTTGTGGTCGGGTTAGGCCGGGTGTGCCCCCCCCTGAGCAAGATACAGGCTATCAATATGTTTCCCAGGCCCACCACTAAGCGCCAGGTCATGCGGTTCCTAGGTATGATAGGCTATTATAGGCGCTTCATCCGGGGATACTCTACTGTCTTAGCTCCGTTAACTGATCTACTGTCGAAGTCAGTGAAGTTCTGTTGGCTGCGGAGTGTCAGAGGGCTTTCGACCTAGTCAAGCACCTGCTGTGTACACATCCGATTTTGAGGGCCCCAGACTTCTCCAGGAGTTTTCAGCTGGCGACTGATGCCAGCGGTGTGGGTGCTGGGGCAGTGTTACTGCAGACTGATTCCGAGGGCTTGGAACACCCAGTGAGCTTCTTTTCTCGCAAGTTTAATTCGGCACAAAGGAATTACTCGACTATAGAGAAGGAGCTTCTGGCTATCGTTTTGTCGCTCAAACATTTCGAAGTTTATGTTCCAGCCTACGGCCCGGTAGTGACGATTTATACGGACCATCATCCCTTGAAATTCCTAAATCAGTTTCACAATCGGAATATGCGGTTGACCAGGTGGTCCCTAATGCTCCAAGAGTATAATCTCCACATTCAGCATATTGCCGGGAGTGAGAACGTGATAGCAGATTGTCTATCAAGGGTTGATGATCCAAGATAGTCGTGCACGGTGTGTGGGTTGAGCAGGATTAAAATTAGGCTATCATAACGCCGTCCAAAAAGATTATAAAACAATAAAATAAACGAGAAAACTCTTTCTTTTTTTTAGTTTTGTAACTCTTTATTGTTGTAGCATGATGCATGCAATATTGTGTTTTATGTATAATTCACACTTCAGTTGTTGTGCACCTTTTGCAATTAGTGGCAGCTAAGGGTAGCAGGTCGGTTGGTTGCCTGTCAGATTTTGATAATGCTTCTAAGGTCGATTATCTAAAATCTTGGGGGGGCTGTGACGCACCCCAGTGCTGGGCAACGCAACCTGATTGTACTCCTTGGTACTCCACTGTACCGCCCGTGATCTGGCTACCGTCAGCCGCTATGTATATTGAGTGTGACAACTTATAACTATGTTCTTTGTATCTCTGCAAAGGTCTCGTCATGTGCTAACCAGTGGTGGGTTTTGTTTTAAGCCATGTCGAGACCTTCCATTTAATATGTAGTATCAATAGAGAAGTTGATAGATAAGATAATGGGAATTCAGAGAGAGAGAGTGAGTTGGGCTTCAGAGCAAGAGGGTAGCAACACGCCGCGCTGCCGGCCGGGTGGTTGCCAGACGCATGGACTGGTTGGCAGCCTTGCCCTTATAGCTAGGCGCGATAGGGTTGGTAGTCCATTGTTGCCTGCCTGGGCTGGGCCCATGTTGTCGTACAGCACACTGCCTGGAGGTTGGCTGTGTGTTCCTGGACTAGGTTGCCTAGAACCTTTGAGATTCTAACATCCCTTGCTCTCTCTCCCCACTTCTCACGGTTGCACTCTTTCTCTCTGACGACATTACTCTCATTTCATTCTTCTCTCTATTTAAATGCATAACCTTCCCTTGAGGTCCTAAAGGAGTTTCAGCACTCACCTCTCTTATTACTCTTAGGACAAGCATATATTTACATGTATTAGATTTAAGGGGTTAATGTGAACAGCGATCTTCTTGATGAGGATAGTTGGTGAACGTTCTACATGTTCACGAGTTATATGCCCTGCTCATCATCCCATTTGTGACTAGACTGGTGCCATGTGTAAGAGCCCGACCATGCCCAGGAGTTGTCTGTAGAGGGACGAGGACTTAGCCTTGATTTGCATACCAAGCCAGGAGCGAGTGTAGCACCCGAGACTACAGCTCGCTCGTAGTGCCGGTATAGTAGAGTAACGTAATTTATCTGTCCTTGTGTTCTCTACAGTCTTCTCCTGGGTTCTCGCTTTCGGTGCTGGGACTCGTTGTTCCTGTGACTTGGCCTGCTAGCTAGAACACATGGGGATGATGAGTGGGATATATCTTTATTTTACTATGCATTGCAGCTCTCTTTAAGTATATATCTATAACACTTTACAATACACATTACTCACACACAAGACAACACTATTAATACTTTCATATATCAATTAACTGCACTGTCGTTTTGCTGCTGTGTCCGGAGTTCTGTTGCGTAGGGCGCATACGGACTCGGAGGGGAGACAGAGTGAGAGAAGCGAAGTAGCCTATGCGGTAGTAGGCTACCGGCGCAGTACTGTTGCCTGCAACCTTTTAGTTATTCCAAGTATAGATTCATTATTATAATAAGTGACTACTGTTTATGTTCCTCCCATGTGTATTATTAGGTATCTACTGGATCATGAACATCTTGTATGCTACATGCTAGTGCATGTTAGTAGGGGACAGTTAGTGTAGTGCACGCGCTTTCAAGTAGGCGTGTACATTTGTCATTTAGCATTTCACTGTCATACCTTTAGCCTGCTTCTATTCTACATTATTAGAGGCTTAATATTAACGTAGTTTCTTGAGTATTGCATTTCTTTAGTAATAACGTAACCTATAAATGTCTGAGGGAGTTTAGCCTCATAGCCTACCCCTGTTGTACACTTTCGCCGAGTTAAGGTACCTCGTTACCGTAGACGATAACTCTGTAGGGCGTTGGTGCTTTTGTTGTCTGGAGCATATAGTCTTTGGGACTGGAATCGAGCGTGTCGTTGTCACTTAAGCCATTTCTGTCCTACGATCAAGAATCCCGAATATGTATTGCCGATCCAGCAGTAACAACAGTATATGTATATATATAACAGACCTGTAATACACGATGAACACAACTATACCGTAAATACGAATATAAGAAAACAGGAGTCAGCAGAAAACCGCTTGGCCTACACAAGGCAGATCACTTTCAAACTTTTATCTAACTAATGTAAATATGAAGAAATACATATACCTGTAGATATATATTAAATTACATATTCATACACGTATACATACATATACACGCATACATTACATGCCTACAAATCCAAATTACATATACAGTATAAGAACATTAGAAAATGGGAGTCTGCAGAAAGCCGATTGGTCCACACAAGGCAGATCCTTCTCACACCCAATCCTAATTATAAGGCCGAATTATAGGCCCAACTCACTAATACTATGGGGACTGACCTCAGCAAAATGGTCAGGTCAACATAAGGAAAAAGGAGTCTGTTCAGAGCCGAATGGCCCACACCCGGCAGATCCCCCTCAAAGTAAACAGTTTATATATATACACACACTCATACATACTCACACCTACATACACATATACACATATTATGCAACCATCCCCCCTGAACTTGGAGAGTACTGTCCAAAACAATAACATTACCTGCAGTAAATCTCGTTCCCGTAATTACTCAGTCATATTTGTGTCCAATTATCTAACTCCACAGCTGCTACATTATTGCTGAAATTCTAACATCATGAAAGTATCCTCTAGGATGTTTTACACACACACACACACACATACATGTATATGTATATATAATATACACTGTATACAGTATAAAAATATATAAGTTATGCCAGATTTTTTACTGGAGTTTAATTGGACAATGGTAGGTTCTTACTTGACTGGAGAAAGTAAAGCCAAACTATACATGCACAAAAGTTGTAAAGGATAAATATAATACTAAATACACACATGAGTTTGCTTATCAATTAGTACAAAACACAATAATACACCTTACAATGATACATGACATAATTATAATACAAATATGCCTAGCACGGGCGAGGATCCACGACAGACATATATAATTCACTTAGCACTCCAATTCTAACACTTGCTAGATTTTGGAGACACCTAATTAACACTGGTGGTTGAAGTAATATAACTCCCTCAACACTCCTGTCTAATACTGAGTAGATTTGGAGATACTGGCACTGGTGGTTGAAGTGTTGATTGCTGAGTCCTTTCTCTGATCCTGTCGAGCCGCTTAGGTGGTCCTGCCGTGTGGTAAATGGGGTAGGGATACAGATGGACTAGTTGGTTTGGGTCCTTTAATAGTAGTTCCTTATGTCATGACACAGGGTGCGTACTACCGGATGAACGCGAGCATGAACTTAGACATGTCTAAAGCTATGGCTGCTTGACTATCCTGACCGCTATACTAGTCGTTGGTGAAGTTCTATTTCGGCACTCTTGGTGTAGGGTCTTTAATACAGAGTCGCTTGTGTGATGACAGAGTAACTAGCTATCAGGCTAACGTGGAGAAGAAGTAAGATCATGATCGTACTAACTTTCCCAATCTGCTTCTGACCTTTATAAGAGTGTTCAAAGAAACCAGGAGTCGGTTGTTAAGCCTTTCTACAAACATATGTCCTCGACCATGGTTCTGGCCATATGCAGTATGGACTTCATATTCAGAGTGTCATTAGTTAAACGGTGTCTCACAAAGCCCGAACTATTGGAGACGTCTTGCCATGGCAAAGACTTTTTCAAGAGTTTTGGAGAGTACTGGATTGATCCTGAAAGTCTGTCTGTGGCATGTCCTCGGTGCTACTTTCAGTGTCAAAACTGCAGCCTAAGAGAGATCCAAATATTAACCCTACACCATGGTGTAGAAGCACAAAAGTTCTGTTATGTAGGTGTATTAGTTCACTGTGTTGTGAGTATAATGTTATGGTTTCATATAGGATATTCTGTATAAGTTTATACTAAATATTATGCTTTGCATTGTACTAATTTTCTTAAGTTCATTGATTTGTATCAAATTGTATATATGATTAGCTTAGATTGTATTGTTCGGTCAATGTATTTGCATAACTGTATAAGTATAAATAATTTGAATGACATTAATGTAGTATGTAAAAGAAGGATATTCCTAAAAATATGGCAACAGGCAGTAGGATGGCAACATTTTTTATATTGATATGCTAGTTAGCAACTCACAGATAATTTAGGACGGGTATTTAATTAAGCCTCACTCTCCCCATGTTTTCTTCACACAGAAGGGACTGGAGTTGTCGAATGGGAGCTTTAGTCGTGGTCGCGAATAAAGAAGACGTCTGGGGTTCCCAAGCAGGACAACCTCCGGGTTTGTATTCCCAGTATACCCAGTGGTATAAACTTGGAGGGTCTCGGGGACTCCGGTCACGTTCTTCCTGACTTTAAGGTGGGCTTAACCCTTAAAGATCGGGGTCGGACTTAAGTCCGGTTGCATTTTGCAGCAAGTTAGGAGCATTATTAAAGCTTTTAAAGGGTTAAAATCGAGTGCAAATGGCCGGGAGCGCAGCGGGCCAGACAGCCGACTCCCAGGGCTTACCGCCGACCATTAACTCATGTTCCCTGTGTTCTCGAGAGGCCGGCAGTGTAGCCACTAGTGAGCATAGCTGGGAAAAATATGCCACTATACGCTAAACTCCCATATTACTGGTATCACTGTATGAGAACCATGAGTGCTACGTAGCTCGTTCTGGTCTCATTTTGAAGCTTTTAGCGCCTAGTCTTTTGCTAAATACAAATTTGTTCATGCAGATACTTGATTTTTCATGCAGGAGGGCCTGAATATGCCCAAATAAGCCCAAAACCCCCCGCTAGACAAGGGTTAATAACCTTCATGGGTTGATAGCCTCTAAATTCCTATGTTAACTAACTACCTAACTAACTGTTTTCTTGTGTTACCCTGAATATGTCGTGAGAGGGTAGACGAAAGCTTGGTGTTCCATTGTTTCAATTTTCCTAGCGAGTTTTACTATATATATATATATATATATATATATATATATATATATATATATATATATATATATATATATATATATATATATATATATATATAAAGAGAGAGAGAGAGAGAGAGAGAGAGAGAGAGAGAAGGGGTTGGGAACAAGCTCTTTGAAGTCTAGTTTGAAAACGAAGTTAATTAGTGTTGCATAATCCAAACTATCCAGCCTTTCTCAGTATATAGATCAAATACACCACCAAACTAGACTTCAAAGAGCTTGATCCCAACCCCCTTCTCTCTCTCTCTTTCTTTATATATATATATATATATATATATATATATATATATATATATATATATATATACTGTATATATATATATATATATATATATATATATATATATATATATAGGAAAATTGAAACAATGGAACACCAAGCTTTCGTCTACGCTCTCAAGACATATTCAGGGTAATACAAGAAAACAGTTAGTTAGTTAGTTAGTTAAAATAGGAATTTAGAGGCTATCAACCCATGAGGGTTATTAAGCCCACCTTAAAGTCAGGAAGAACGTGACCGGAGTCCCCTAGACCCCCCAAGTTTATACCCCTGGGTATACTGGGAATACAAACCCGGAAGTTGTCCTGCTCGGGAACCCCAGACGTCTTCTTTATTCGCGACCACGACTAAACCCCCATTCGAGAACTCCAGTCCCTTCTGTGTGAAGAAAACAGGGTGATAGTGAGGCTTAATTAAATACCCGTCCTAAATCATCCGTGAGTTGCTAACTAGCATATCAATATAACATTTTTTGACATCCTACTGCCTGTTCCCATATTTTTAGGAATATCCTTCTTTTACATACTACATTAATGTCATTCAAATTATTTATACTTATACAGATATGCAAATACATTGAAATATGCCCAACAATACAATCTAAGCTAATCATATATACAATTTGATCCATATCAATGAACTTAAGAAAATCAGTACAATGCAAAGCATAATATTTAGTATGAACTTATACAAAATAGCCTATATGAAACCATAACATGATACGCACAACACAGTGAACTAATAAATCTATATAACAGAACTTTTCTGCTTCTACACCATGGTGTAGGGTTAATATTTGGATCTCTCTTAGGCTGCAGTTTTGACACTGAAAGTAGCACCGAGGACATGCCACAAACAGACTTTCAGGATCAATCCAGTACTCTCCAAAACTCTTGAAGAAGTCTTTGCCATGGCAAGATGTCTCCAATAGTTCGGGCTTTGCGAGACACCGTTTAACTAATGACACTCTGAATATGAAGTCCATACTGCATATGGCCAGAACCATGGTCGAGGACATATGTTTGTAGAAAGGCTTAACAACCGATCCCTGGTTTCTTTGAACACTCCTATAAAGGTCAGAAGCAGATTGGGAAAGTTAGTACGATCATGATCTTACTTCTTCTCCACGTTAGCCCGATAGCTAGTTACTCTGTCATGACACAAGCGACTCTGTATTAAAGACCCTACACCAAGAGTGCCGAAACAGAACTTCACCAACGACTAGTATAGCGGTCAGGATAGTCAAGCAGCCATAGCTTTAGACATGTCTAAGTTCATGCTCGCGTTCATCCGGTAGTACGCACCCTGTGTCATGACATAAGGAACTACTATTAAAGGACCCAAACCAACTAGTCCATCTGTATCCCTACCCCATTTACCACACGGCAGGACCACCTAAGCGGCTCGACAGGATCAGAGATAGGACTCAGCAATCAACACTTCAACCACCAGTGCCAGTATCTCCAAATCTACTCAGTATTAGACAGGAGTGTTGAGGGAGTTATATTACTTCAACCACCAGTGTTAATTAGGTGTCTCCAAAATCTAGCAAGTGTTAGAATTGGAGTGCTAACTGAATTATATATGTCTGTCGTGGATCCTCGCCCGTGCTAGGCATATTTGTATTATAATTATATCATGTATCATTGTAAGGTGTATTATTGTGTTTTGTACTAATTGATCATCAATAAGCAAACTCATGTGTGTATTCAGTATTATATTTATCCTTTACGACTTTTGTGCATGTATAGTTTGGCTTTACTTTCTCCAGTCAAGTAAGAACCTACCATTGTCCAATTAAACTCCAGTAAAAAATCTGGCATAACTTATATATTTATATACTGTATACAGTGTATATATACACTGTATACAGTATATAAATATATAAGATATTATCTTAATAAATAAAGGTCAATGTTTGTCTGTTTGTCAGTTACCCGACCTTTGTTACTAAACTCCTCCCACAGTTTTGGTGCCAGGTGGGAGTGTGGGGCACCGTTGGAAAGCCCAGGCTTTGGAGATGGTTTTAGGCGAGTTTAATGGAAATCAGAGACACTTTTGTTTAATAACATTTTCGGCAGAACTTATGTAGTATACGGGAGCGAAAATAAATGCGAAAAAATGGCCGTTTGGAGCAGAAGGAGGCCTCCGATCGAAAAGGTGTAAGGAACGAAAGTTGTTCGCAGCTCCCCAAAATGGGGGTACGGATGAGGTCAGACCCAAAATCGGAGGTCATTTAGCGGCCGAAATCGAGGTCGCCGTTTAATGAGGCACAGGGAGGTCGAGGCCGGTGATTATGGTAGTAGTAGTATTGTGATGATTGTGGTAGTAGTGATTGATGATGGTGATTATGGTAGTAGAATTTTAAGCCGGGCAACAATTAAACTCCAGTAAAAAATCTGGCATTACTTATATATATATATATATATATATATATATATGTTAGTAAAGCCAGGTAATAAATTTTCTTTAATACATACGAGGTTGAAAGAAATGGCAATTTCTGCGTTGGAAATTTTATTATTCAAAGTTTCCAGGTCTCTGATGAGTTTTCGCTGGGAGGCAGGAAGTAGATGAAGGAGATGAGCAAAATTCATGGTGGTACAGGGTTACATAAATGTACATGATGATACAGGATATACGACGCGTTTCACTGGACAACCAGCATTATCAAGTAAGGAAGGAATGATATAAAAAGGTAAACAGGAAGGGTATATATAGAGGGTGGAGGATCAGAGGAGGCGGAAAACAGGGGGCAAAAGTCTGCTATTGGTGGAAGCGTAAACTAGGAGAGAGAAAGGGGTTAACCGCTTCACGCATGCGCACTGGATGCGGGATGATGGTCAGTAGGAGGGGTCGAAGCTGATTGGCTGCGTGTCGAGGGGCGTGGCCTAAGTTGTGTGGCACCTGCAGAAGACGAAGCTGAAGGAGGTAGCGCGGGGGGCTGCGTCAAGGGCACCGGGGGCGAGGAGGGGTGTTAGGTCCTGTAGGGTAGTGCCTTTTGGCAGAAGGAAGGATCTGAAGGTCCAGAGTTTGGTTGTTGATGTTGGGATGTAAGGCTTGGATATATAAAGCTTCGAGTATAGGTAATCTCCTTGGGTCACTTTCTTTATCGAGTATGGTGGTGTGTTTCTCTAACTCGTTGCGTGTGAGGTGAGGGTGGTTAGGGGTGAGATAGTGGTCTTTGAAGGCTCCAGCCTGAAGGTGAAGAGTTAACCGACGTGAAAGACGAGTCTGCGTCATACCAATATAGGAATGAGGTCCACAGTCCTCATAATTACAGGTATGTTAGTAAATGACGTGATCGTCGGTCATCGGGCTCTTTATCTTGGTGGAGGCTGGTTTGTTGCGGAGAACGAGGTTGGAGGTCTTGGGGGATTTGTAATAAATTATTAATTTGATTTTGTTTTCCGGGTTGGATGGGTGGGACATGCTTGGAGATTATTTCTTTTAAGACGGCCTCGTCATTTTTGTGTTCAGAGGACATGTAATTGCGGTAGAAGATCTTAATTTCATTAGGGGGGTCAATGTTGGGAGGGCTTTGGGTGTACCATTTTTCAAGATGGTGGTTGATGGTGCTGGAGATGTCGGAGTTGGAGTATCCGTTATTTACTAAAACTTGGGATAGTCTTTCTAGTTCCTGGTGGGTGTCGGCCCAGGTAGAGCAGTGCGTGAGGGCTCTCCTAACATAGGCGGAGATGGAGGATAGAAGATAACGGCGGGGGCATTCACTATCGCCGTTGAGGCATTGTCCTGTGTTAGTAGGTTTAATGTAGACGGTGGTTTACGAGACGCCCCCCGTAACAACAACCACACTATCGCCTCTCTCGACGTAGAAAGCCTGTTCACCAACGTGCCAGTGGATAGGACCATTGACATGATTCTACGTCGAATTTATCATTGCCCTGATACACCTACACTGGACATCCCGGAGAAGGCCCTGAAAACACTACTGGAGCTATGTACCAAGGAGGCCCCCTTCCTTTGCCCCCGGGGCAACATGTACAAGCAGATAGACGGTGTGGCGATGGGCAGCCCCCTAGGAGTTCTTTTTGCGAACTTTTTCATGGGTACCATCGAGGAAGAGCTCCTAGCTGCCCAACGACCAGCCGTCTACTGTAGATACGTGGATGACATCTTCGTGCAAATCAAGGACCTCCACGAACTACAGGAACTCCAGCGTCGCTTCATGACCTCCTCCGGACTTAACTTCACCTTTGAAAAATCTAACAATGGACAACTCCCCTTCCTCGTAGCTCTGAACGACCATGGGTTCAAAACCACCGTCTACATTAAACCTACTAACACAGGACAATGCCTCAACGGCGATAGTGAATGCCCCCGCCGTTATCTTCTATCCTCCATCTCCGCCTATGTTAGGAGAGCCCTCACGCACTGCTCTACCTGGGCCGACACCCACCAGGAACTAGAAAGACTATCCCAAGTTTTAGTAAATAACGGATACTCCAACTCCGACATCTCCAGCACCATCAACCACCATCTTGAAAAATGGTACACCCAAAGCCCTCCCAACATTGACCCCCCCAATGAAATTAAGATCTTCTACCGCAATTACATGTCCTCTGAACACAAAAATGACGAGGCCGTCTTAAAAGAAATAATCTCCAAGCATGTCCACCCAACCAACCAGGAAAACAAAATCAAATTAATAATTTATTACAAATCCCCCAAGACCTCCAACCTCGTTCTCCGCAACAAACCAGCCTCCACCAAGATAAAGAGCCCGATGACCGACGATCACGTCATTTACCAACATACCTGTAATTATGAGGACTGTGGACCTCATTCCTATATTGGTATGACGCAGACTCGTCTTTCACGTCGGTTAACTCTTCACCTTCAGGCTGGAGCCATCAAAGACCACTATCTCACCCCTAACCACCCTCACCTCACACGCAACGAGTTAGAGAAACACACCACCATACTCGATAAAGAAAGTGACCCAAGGAGATTACCTATACTCGAAGCTTTATATATCCAAGCCTTACATCCCAACATCAACAACCAAACTCTGGACCTTCAGATCCTTCCTTCTGCCAAAAGGCACTACCCTACAGGACCTAACACCCCTCCTCGCCCCCCGGTGCCCTTGACACAGCCCCCCGCGCTACCTCCTTCAGCTTCGTCTTCTGCAGGCGCCACACAACTTAGGCCACGCCCCTCGACACGCAGCCAATCAGCTTCGACCCCACCTACTGACCACCATCCCGCATCCAGTGCGCATGCGTGAAGCGGTTAACCCCTTTCTCTCTCCTAGTTTACGCTTCCACCAATAGCAGACTTTTGCCCCCTGTTTTCCGCCTCCTCTGATCCTCCACCCTCTATATATACCCTTCCTGTTTACCTTTTATATCATTCCTTCCTTACTTGATAATGCTGGTTGTCCAGTGAAACGCGTCGTATATCCTGTATCATCATGTACATTTATGTAACCCTGTGCCACCATGAATTTTGCTCATCTCCTTCATCTACTTCCTGCCTCCCAGCGAAAACTCATCATAGACCTGGAAACTTTGAATAATAAAATTTCCAACGCAGAAATTGCCATTTCTTTCAACCTCGTATGTATTAAAGAAAATATATATATATATATATATATTGGTGTGTGTGTCTGTGTGTGTAAAACATCCTAGAGGATACTTTCATGATGTTCGAATTTCAGCAATAATGTAGCAGCAGTGGAGTTAGATAATTGCACACAAATATGAGTGAGTAATTACGGGAACGAGATTTACTGCAGGTATTGTTGTTGTTTTGGACAGTACTCTCCAAGTTAAGGGGGGATGGTTGCATATGTGTATATGTGTATGTAGGTGTGAGTATGTATGAGTGTGTGTATGTATATAAACTGTTTACTTGTGAGGGGGATCTGCCCGGTAGGGCTATTCGGCTATCATAGTCTCTCCTTTTATTTCCATTATTCTCTTCTGGTTCCAGCTGGACTGTTGTAGAATGGGGTGGATCTTTATTTCTGGTATTTTAATATATAATATATATATATATATAATATATATATATATATAATTATATATATATATATAACTATATATATTGTTACGTATCTTGATCCTCAAGTGGTTAACTTCATGAATCTAGATAGCACAGAGATATATATTAAGGTATCAGTCAGCTGAAGGCAAAACAAAAGTAAAATCTAATAAAATTATTTCCTGTTGTTGCTTCCTTTCCTTTTGGATCTTAGGACTTAGTTCCTTTATTGACTGATACTCTTTACTTATGAAAAATACTGAAACTAATTAAAGTCATGTAGTATTTATAAAGAATTATTAATTAACCGAAGCTTAGTAGGCTATGGTTATGAACCGAATAAGTTATAGCTAAAGAAGGACTATTAATTCTATAAAAAGTCTTGAAAGATAAATATTAAAGTAAGAATATTTCTGTCTCCTACCCTTTTTGAAATGAATAGATAGTTTTCTTATATGTCCTTTTATTTATATTTAATGTAATTATTCTTGGTTCTTGTCTTACGTTAATAGTATTATATTATTATTATCATCAGGATTAATATCAAAGTCACATAAAAAGTTAGATATATATTTAATAATTAGTTAAATGTATTTCTTAACCACGTAACATTGAGGTTTGATTATGAGTAAATAAAGTTACAGGATCGCTTCATATATTCGATTCAGGTCTCACTCAAATAATATGAAAAGCAAAAATAATATTTTGAAGCTAAACGAATTTTCTTCAGCTTAGGAAATCACTAGAAGTAATATTAACACAGCCATGTTAGTCTAAGGCGATATTACTAATACGAGACAATAGCATCACCGTACTAAGCACCGTTAAGCAATGTAAGCTTAATTCAAAGAAAATGAAAGCACTCGTAAGTATTAATATAAAACAATAGTATTACTTTCATCATAACCCAATTACTTAAAGAGTTGCTTTAGTCCACAAGTTAGTCAACTAAAATAGTTAAGTACATAATAGTAGCGTTAACGTTATTTCCCAATCAAATAGTTAAGTACATAAATAGTAGCGTTAACGTTAATTCGCAATCAAATAGTTAAGCACATAATAGTAGCGTTCACGTTAATTCGCAATCAAATAGTTAAGTACACAATAATAGCGTTAACGTCCCAATCACATATCTCACTAACCAACATAACGTAAGTGTTTACACCGAACACACTTAACACACACTTATGTAATCTGACTGACAGTCACAATCCCATTATAATACTTCACCCCGTCTTCCTCCAGCTGCAAGTTCACCTTCCCCAACTCCAAATGAGACTGATTTGAATGCCCACAACTCGGGTCTTATATACTAAACAATGATGGTGTAGGAATGAATCAGGAGGCGGGGGGTGGTGCCCGCTCCAATCACAGCTCCTCGAGTTGCATAACAGGTGCCTGGTCCATTCACAGCTCCTGGCGTCGATCATACGTCATAGCGTCGGGTAGTTTGCAGGGTCCCCTATGACGCACGCAGGTGTGAAGGCTTGTTTGCTGGTATGCGGCGAGCTACTTTCCCCACTCGCTAGTTCGCTCGCTAGTTTGCTTCGCCGCTTGGGTAGTTTGGCTCCTTCAACTCTAATTCTAACTCTTAAATTAACATACAGGGCTCCGTATGTCAGAATATATATATATATATATATATATATATATATATATATATAATGTCACTCCCAACTGAGTTTTGTAACCTGTGTCAGTTGTGAGTGAGTTACTGTTTACATAGCCTTTGTTATATTGAGGGTGAAACATGTTTTCTCTCTCTCTATCTTCTTTGTATCTTTTGTGTCCAGTGGTGACGTCATGATTGGACCATCTTGGGCCTCTCTGTTGAGAGGCTACAGAAGCTGTCTCAATTCTCCCTACCAACAATAATTCCTTTGAGACATCTGGTGGACGCTTCCGAACTTGCACCAGAGCTACGACTGTAGACATCACTATATCCAACACCTAAGATATGCACCGTTTATCTCAATTTTTGTGTGATTCTACTCGTTTTTATTATACAGTATACGACTACACTAAGTGTTTATATAGTATAGTAATAAAGGGAAAGTCCATATGCAGCTGATAATGACTACCAACATAATTATAAGCTGATTAATTATCATAACAAAATTGGCGGGAAAATACCTACTCACTTTGTATTGTAAATAAATGTTATTTATGAATATGGGTGATTTTAAAATATATAAAACAAAAGTATGCATAGACCAAAGTATGTGTCAGCTACAGAAATTTCGGCTAAATGCATATATTATAGAATTGTTGAAGGAGAGGGAGGGTGGATAGCCCCGCAATGTCGCCCATTTCCCACAATGCACCGCGGTAAACCTTGCGTTCAGCGCCTCATCGGACACTGTAGGCATTTACTGGTAGGGAGAATTGTTGCCACGAGAGTCATTCAATAAGTAGTTAATTTATTTAACTCCAGGGTGGGATTGTTTTAGTTTATCATAAGTGTTCACAACGATGTCTTATATTTCTTTGATTATTTCTGTATAGTTAATGAGAGCCTAGGAGCTTAGACTAATTGTTGAGTCTGGCAATGTCTGGAGCTCTCCTCCCCTCCCGAGACTCTCGTGTTCGCAGGACCGTCACTCGAGCGACAAGCCCCTTACTGAGTACATATGCTGAGGAGTCTGTCCCAGGCTTGCTTCAATGTTTCCCTAAATACTGCTTATGTTTTCATTGTTCCTTATTGAATAGTAGCAGAGCAAGTCTGGGAGTCATTCCATTATAAATATAGTGTTCTATTTTAATTATCTTGCATACAGGCGTTTTCTGCATTTATTAAATAGAAATACTGCATCTTCTTTCCCTGGCAATCTAAATTATAAGCTTTGCCCTATTCTTCTTCCATTTCGTTTCCTTTATTCTACTATATTGCTTATTATTATTATATGTATGTATTCTTTTTTATTGAATTTGGTATTCACAGTGGTTTGGTGTGTGCTCTGGGTAGCCTGCCCCAACCTACTGGAATACCAACTATTATGTTTCATGTGTAAGGATAGTGCTTTAGACTTTCCCATGGTTTTGTTCATATGATTCTCAATTCCTAAGCGATTGGGCATTATGTGGTTTATTCTGGGAGTCTAACAGCATTTTAGTTACCATTGTTTTGTGCAGTTTAGAATAACCTTAGCCTTAGAAGTACTCTCGAATACTAGCAGCACTATCAACCAAACTCGGGGACAATAGATATTTTTGTGTCTCCTTGTGTAACTGCTTCCATAGAGCAAAGAGGAAGATAACCCCTTTTCCTAGAGAGCCTGCGTGTCTTGGTGTTTGAGTCAGATATTAACACTCAAAGAGCGGGTGGTGGAGCATATTTGACTGTGCCGCCCAGCGGGGGGGTTTTACTGTAAACGAGCTTGTTAGCGTGCTCGTTTTCATGCATAAACGTAATACAAGTATGTCCCTGAAATGGCGTTAAATGAGCATTCCAATGACACCAGAACCATCCTTCTACGATCACTGGTTGTCTTGCAACGATCGTGCAACCGAAGGGCAAAATCGGTAAAATACGGTAATTTCCTTACATTATTACGTGTGAAACGAGTGAGGGAGGGTGGAGTAGGGCGGAGTACATCTCAGTAGCTCCACGGCCACCGTGGCGAGCGGTCATGAGGTAACCTACGCTCCTCCCACCGCTCCGCTCTCTCTCAGAGTACATTACGTGCTCAAAATTGCATGCGACTATAGCTGGGCCCCGCCACATAGGCCACATTTATTTCACTCTACTATAGCCGGGCGCCGCCAAAGAAGGGTTAAGAACGTGTCTGTTGCAGGGTAGTGTAGTACAGTGGGTAGTATTGGGTGCATTGACTACAGCACTGGTGTCTTTTTGCTATGGCATTTCCTTTTTGACCGTGCTGTGGGCTAGGCTATTAGAGCATCTGTTTCCCCGGCTCCTCTCGTAACAGTGGCAACCTCAGGCCAGGATAGTGTGATAGTATAGAGTGCTTGTGGTGTGAAGTAATTATATTTAGATTGTTTAGTCATTTTCCTTGCAGTTGATAGTCCACGGACATAGTATTTTCATTTATTAACCTGTGTCCACAACTATTGCTAAGATATCGCATGTTGATTACATTCCTATTCATATCATGGGGAAGGAGGACGTTTGGCAGTTTATTAGAACCCAACCTAGCCAAGAAGAGGTTGCTAGCAGGAGTAGTTATGAATTAAGATGTGTGTTGGTGGTGTATGGGTGGAGGTGCAGTGGTATGTCTAAGGCAGAGTTAGTTCAAGAGGTGTGCAAGTTGGCTGCGCAGCCTAGTGGTCCTTATGTTGAAGCTAGTACCTGTATTGTGGATGATGGCACCATCCTGCATGTGCCGCAGCGTCCTAGCAGTCAGGCTAGTTATTATTCTACTGGGGCCCGGAGTCGAGCAACAACTCCAGAAGTGCTAGGTGAGACTGCAGTTAGGCAGTCTCCCCCTATTACCACAGTACCTGCCACCATGCCTCCACAGTCAGTTTTTACATGTACGGCCCCTTTATTTTCATAGGGCTTTGTTTATGCCCCAATGGCCAGTACCTTTGTTTCGAGTTATGCTAGCACTCCTCAGTATCCTCCTTCTTCCCTCCATGTGTCGGTGGCCACACCCAAGCAGTTTACAAGCATAGTTGAACGGGACATTGGGGCAAAATTAAAAGAAAAGCGGTTTTAATCAATAAAGGAAGCAGCAGTTTGGGCTGATGACTTTGCACTAGCCCAGCGTGGCACGTGCATTGGGGAACATTGGTGACAGGAGAGACCGACCTGTGCACCAAGCAGCCACGGTATCAGCTCGCCCATCATTACCCAAAGTTAACACAAATAAGACACAACATTATACCAAGGCTGACAACCAGCGAGCTTCTACGGAAGTGAGATGTTATTTTTGCAAGCAAGTGGGTCATATTAAACCTCAGTATGCTAAATGGAAGGCTACCCAGGAACTCAAGGCTGTCCAGGTTGGTGGCGACACTAGGGGAGGTGCCTGTGAAAGGCAAGCCAGGTACTGGTGAGTTTGAGGGGGGCAGTGTTGGCCAGCGCGAAGCAGGGTAGTAAGCACTTTGCCGCCCCAGATGGTATTACCACCTGAGCATAACCAGACTTCCACTGATTGGTGTCGGCCATTCATTCATGATGGATTTGTATGGGTTGGGGAGCAGACTTACCGTCAAGGTGTTTAGGGATACTGGTGCGCAACAATCCATGTGTCGCAACCTGACAGGGGGACCTATTAGTACGGGAGAGTTTGTAATGTGCAGGGGAATCAACAGTGAACAATTCTGTGATTTAGTTCTGGTGACCCTAGAGTGCCTACTGTTGACTGCCGAGTGTAAGGTGGCTATGGTGGACACTCTGCCAGTTGAGGGGGTGGACTTTTTGCTCGGGACTGACTTGGCAGGGAGTGTAGTTTTCCCGCCTCCTACAGTCATCGTTGAGGCTGCTTCTTAGCCCCCTGGTGGTGGTTGTTTGCAAGAAGATAACATGGACTCTGTCTACCCTAACTATGGACAAACTCTTCCACTTTATGTTAGTACCCCTGTCCCATAGCATGGGACAACATTCCTTCATGATTTATGATCCCAAAGAGACCAAGTACGATGGATACTTGTGGCTCGATTTGCTTACTTCTCTGAGCGCTTCCATTGATTGCAGAATGAGAACTTTGAAGTTTTCTCCCCCACTTCAAAAAAATAAAAACAAAATAACGGACCCTCAGAAGGTTAAAAAGTCAAAAGTCACACCCCTCCCTAAAACTTTGAGTAACGTAACCCCTACCACCAAGTCTATGATTGTTCAAGAGAAACAAAGTAAACTTACCCTGTGTCTCATACAGACAACCCAAGCTGTCACTTCCAAGTTAGTGAAAAAGTCTAAAGTCACACCCACTCCTAAAACATTTAATAACATAACCCCTACAACCAAGTCTATGATCACTCAGGAGAAACAGAGTAAATCTACCATTTGTCTCCTACAGACAATCCAAGCTGTCACTTCCAAATTAGTGACCCTCCACCCTCATCATGAACAATGGGTACCTATAATATCCACCTTGCCTGGGGATGCAATTATGACCCCTAACCTCCGATGCCCTTTTGATAGGGATAGCCTGACCGCTCCAAGCCTAACCTCTAATAAATTAAATTGCATTAGAATAGCAAATATCTCCGATCAACCTATCACTTTGCCACAAGGGTTAACCATTGGAGAACTTGAACCTTATGCAGAAGAACTATCTTTACCTTCAGAAGATACCTCTCAAACTTCTTTTCCCCTACCTGATATTCCTTCCCATTTAACTTCTCAACAACAAACTGACTTACGTGACCTAATAACTACCTACCAAGACATGTTCACCACCTCCAGCCGAGATGTCGGAAAAACCAACGTACTGCATCATCCCATACACACTGTAAGACATCCGATCAAACAACCGATCTGGGGGAAAAATCCAATACAGAGTCAGGAAGAAGAATCTCAGGTAAAAGACGTGCTAGCAACTGGAGTTGTCCAACATTCCACTAGTCCTTGGTCATCTCCGGTGGTACTCGTCCAGAAGACAGATGGATCCACACGTTTCTGTATCGATTACCGACAGTTGTATGACGTAACCATTAAAGACACCACCCTATTACCCAGGATTGACGACTCTTTAGATTCCCTGTTAGGAGCTAAATGGTCCACCACCCTGGATCTACAAGCCGGATACTGGCAAGTACCAGTACTCCCAGAACACCAACAAAAGACGGCTTTTGCCACAAGTCAAGGACGATTGTACGAGTTCACAGTATTGCCATTCGGTTTATGCAACGGACCTGCAACTTTTTCCAGGTTGATGGAATCTGTCCTACAAGGATTAACCTGGGAAACTTGTCTGGCGTACTAGGATTACATAATTGTGTTTGGGAAAACCTGGGCTGAACACCTACAAAGATTAAGTCAAGTATTTCAGAGGATTCGGGAAGCAAACCTGAAACTCAAACCCTCTAAATGTAATCTGGCCAAGAAAGAAGTTCAATATCTTGGCCACATAGTCTCAGAACACGGAATTTCCCCAGATCCAGACAAATTAGATGCCATCAGTACCATAGCTCCTTCCACCAATGTAAAAGGAGTCCGAGCCTTTCTCGGGCTAGCTTCTTACTATCTCCGATTTGTGAATTTATTTGCCACTATTGCCAAACCCTTACATGACTTAACAAGAAAAGAAGGACCATTCTTGTGGACAGACCAACGCCTAAATGCCTTTAAATCTTTAAAAAAAACTACTAGTAGCATCCCCAGTAGTATCTTTCCCTGACTATACCCAACCATTCCGCCTATATACCGATGTCTCACAATTCGGTAAAGGAGCCGTTCTAGGACAAACTAGAGAAGGGAGGGAACATATTATTGCATGTGCCAGCCAGACCCTACATCCAGCAGAAGTCAACTATCCCGTAACCAAGGGAGAATGTCTGGGGATAATTTGGACCTTGCAACATTTTAAAGCTTACCTAGCTGGTGTCAAGGTCACCATCATTACCGATCACCACGCCCTCCAATGGCTACGCAAATCTGACATTAAAAATGCCTAAACAGTCAGATGGCGAGAATCACTGGAAGAATTCACATTTTGAAATTGCACATCGACCAGGAAAACTTCACACTAATGCTGATGCCTTGTCCAGACTTCCAACTACCTCCATCACTGACACCTCTAGCCAAAATACTGACCCTCAACCGATCTTAGCCATTCACCATGAAGACTCATTAGATCAAGACCAGCAACAACTACTTCAACAATTTCAACAAGAAAAAACAGATTGGATGCCTAGAAGTATTTTCTCCCAACTCACAAGAAGAGGAGATCATTTGTATACTCCAGACGGGAAAATTGTGATCACACCTAATTCGGCTCTCTCTACCATGCAATCCCTACATACCCACAATGGCATTCATTTAGCCCAGAGAAAGTTAACTGCTACTTTCCAGCAAGTGTACTGGACTCCTCTTTACATTACGGCAAAAAGAATCACGGAAGCCTGTAGAGCCTGTGCCTTGGGCTAAGACAGGACCCGTACAGCCTGACCTGCAGGAAAATTAGTAGTGTCCAAACCATGGCAACTTTTAGCAGTAGATGTGAGGGGACCCATGGAAGGAAATCAAGGGTTTAAATACATTATCACCTGTGTGGACACATACTCTAAATATGTACTTGCCTGTCCAGCAAAGTAACACTCAGATTTAGCAGTGGCTGAAGCGATGATACAGCAGTAACAGCACGTCTTCCCCTATTTCGGATTACCTGAAGCTATTCATTCTGATAATGCCCCTGAATTCACCGATCACATAATTATGGTCACAACTATCTCAGATGTGTGGATTCAAGATTAGTCACTCATCCTCTTATTGGCTTCAGGGGATCTCTATTTGTGAGAGAAGCTACCGCACGATTACTAACCAAATAAGGACACGCCTGCAACAGATGAACACCACTGATTGGCCCAGTCAAGTCAAAATAGTACAGTGGGGAATCAATACTTGCCCCCGGAAAGACGGAATTTCACCCCATGAACGTGTATTTGGAGTACCAACTCTGCTCCTACCTCTACATCACCTGTCTGTCCCTTACAAGCCCTCCTCCAATTATGACCGGTCTTTAGTCCACCTGAAAAACCGCCTTCGACAGCTTCAGTATATCCAAGACCTGCAACCTGACGAAACAGCCAAAGTAAGTCCCCACCATGTCGGCGATCTTGTCATGGTTGCTCAACTGCCAGTACCATCCAAACTCAAACCCAGATTTTAAGGTTGTTACGACTGGGGTTCAAATATATCAGGGCTCTTATTCATTGGACTAGTAATGGCATAAATGTTACAACGGAAAGCGCTAGCTCCAACCTCTGATGTATATTCCCAGTGAACAAAGAACACAAATACTCTACAGAGTTCTATATGCAATAATAGGCTATCAAACTCTCAATAAATGTGCGTGTACTCTAGGCTTAATGTTATGTGAAAACAGCCTATTACTACCTATAACCGAAGGTGCTTGGTTATGGTATGCAAAGTAAGGTGGTAAGAGAAGTTACAGCTTACGTTACTTTAATCAATAAATGTCAGGCACTCCTGCATGAAAGAAAGTGCACTAAAGTCCTTCAACACTAACAAGGAATCTTCTTTAAATGTTAGATGCTATAAAGATGCTCGTATCGGAAATGGAACCCAAAAAGGCAGGCAGCGGAACAATGCTCGTGCAGGCTATGCACACAAAAAGGCAGAATATATAATGCCGTCGGAGCCAAGAATATCCTAAACACAACAACAATAATAATAATCGCCACGACAATGCAGTATTCCTATCAACAAAAAGAGCCTAAGTCGTTTGTGTCTCAATACATCAAACTAGGCTGCGAAATGCTTGTGTAATAATAAATGGGTATGCATAAAAAGAGTAATTAGGTTAATATACTTAATGTCTACTATGATTGATAAAGTCTAGCTAGAGTCAATGATACGAGATACTGGTGCGCATGGCATGCCGCATAGCCTAGTGCAAATCTCAAGTCTGTGCGTCAAATATTACGTTATAATGAAGGGTAGCTCTCGAGAAACCTTAATACTGAAGTATTAAGCGTTCTCCTGGCGTACCTCAAAGACAAACAATCGAGACTAGAACAGTGCAGAACGGTATAGGCAAAAAGCCCTCATTCGTGCATGCTCTACTCTCAATGGCACACAGACTAGAATTTACTCAATCAACTCCAGTTCTCAGGTATGTCGTGCAGCTTTTAACTAAAGCCAGCACTCATAGGAAACAATACCTTATAATATCAGACTCCTAGTCTAGCATTATCTAATCCAGCAGAACACTAATAATTAAAGGAAGCGGTACTATGAAAGCCAACCAATGCTTCGTGATCAACTTATCTTAACACTAACATACATGGGTTATATCAGACCTTAACGCACAATACAACTGGCCAGCATGAAGCTGATTTTGCAGAGTTAACCAGAGGGGATATAATATTAATAAAAGGTGGTGAAAGATATGGAAAATGAGAGAGATAGGCAGAGGAAAAGATTCTCAGGTGCGAAGCGGGGGCAGATAGCAAGGGAAAAAAGATGAATGCGTTCTAGAAACCAGATCTGAGGGAGAGAGTGGCGAGGAACTGTATATATACTCACACTAGCTCGAGGTGCGTGGGAAAAAAGCAGTTACAAGTCCTCTAGCCACTAGCAAGAGCTTGCAGCATGGTAAGGACCTCTCTCCACCAACCCCCGGGAGGCAGCCAGCCGTGACGTCATCGAGCGGGACAAAAACACTACGCGCTCCCTCTCACTCTGTTCTACTCTCTCTCTCTCTCCCAGATCCCATCATTACTAGTTAATGATAAAACATATACTTTACAATTAAATATATAAAGCCTTGACATGGGTGAAAACAAAGAGCCTTTCTGGACTGCCCATGACACAAGCTTTCATATGAAATAAAGCACACTCTAATACACAAACTGTAGCCCCATCCACTGCCCTGGCGATCCTAGCGAGTCACTGTAGGACAAGCCATGCGGTTCTAACGGAGTGGTTAACGTCACAAGGTCCTTTCGAGATTCTAACTGTACCAAACTGTTACCAGGTTACCATTAATTACTTTGGTGAGTCACGCACCTACCGAAATAGATATGTATGTAGGTGTCAACCCATTGATAACAATATGGCTATGCTTACTGATCCAAAAGATAATGACATATTGCCTGCAATTGATAAACAGAATTTAGGATCCACAGAACCATTGACACCTCCTATTCTTCCACCGTCTCTCCTACTCAAATAGTGATACAAAAACTTGAAACACCACCTGTGCAAAGAGTAACTAAACCTGAAGTCGCCAATCCAGACCGAGTTCTTATGCCTCCATTCAAACCTTATCGCACCAGCTTTTCTGAAGATCCTCCAACCCCTACTGGCAGTGCCTCTGCACCTCCTCAACTTCCTACACAATCTAAACACTACTGTGACTCAGCTAAAATCAACTCATCCTATTACCTCACCTGCCACCAGCCTACCTATTATTCCTGTCTCACCCTGTCCTTTGCCTACGACTCCAGAAATCAATAATATTCCATTTCTAGAAAGCCAAAATTCCCCTTCTTTATCTAACACGTCATCTAATTCATCCACTCATCAAATCATCAAGCCAACAGGTTTACCTGTCCAGGGAAACTGTTCGACTACACCTAACTCTAAACTTTCTACTCAACTTCCTATACCTCTCAATAAATCTCCTCAACTTTCTACGTCTAAACATAAATCTCCTACACTTCCCCCTATCCATTCCACAACACCTAAGCGCATATATACTGTGACGCCTACCAGCGTTGGCAGAATCGCCTCCCGGTAGCCACTAGCGCTCGCCAGGGCAGTGAAATGGGCTACAGTTATCAGAGAATGTTATACTTTCTTTCTTGTGAATCGTCATGTCACAGGCAGTATAGAAGTGGTCTTTATTTTCGTCTGTGACAATGCATTATATTTTATATCATCAGTTATAAGTTTAATGTATAAGACTGAATGATACAGCTAGAGAGTGTGAGTGAGTAAGTGCAGGAGGCAGAGGGTAGTACGCGTAGTGTTACGTGTTGTCTCGGTGACGTCATGCCACGGCCGGGCCCTCTGAGTGGCTGGCCACTTTACCGCCCTCATTCCGCAGCAGGAGGTAGTCCCCCCGCACTCCCTGCTGCCTTTGTGCCTTCCTTGCTCAGAGCTAGCCTGACCAGCATAACCTTCACACCTCCCTTGCCATCTGTCCCCGACTTTCACCTATAGAACACTTTCTCTCTCTCTCAACTTCTTACCTCTTATTCTTCTAATCTATTTAATATCATAACTCCCCTTTGGTTCTGCACGATTTCATATATCGGCCATCGTATTATATGCTGAACCTTTCAGATATTTCATGTTTAGTTACACATTTTGGAGGGGTTAACATTTTGTCTGTAGAGGTTCGACACACTCGCGGTGTCTCCCTACCTATTTCTTGGTTGTCTGCTGGGCTATTTAATGCTAGACTGGGGTGAGGCTATTGGTGTTGTGATTTCCGATGTGTACCAGGTTTTGTTGAACTTGTACAATCGCAACGGATACGTGGGAAGCCTAGGTTGTCTTTCTGACTGTGTACCTTGTGAGTTTAGCACTGTGTTGCGAGT
Organism: Paralithodes platypus; assembly: GCA_032716605.1. Lineage (NCBI taxonomy): Eukaryota > Metazoa > Arthropoda > Malacostraca > Decapoda > Lithodidae > Paralithodes > Paralithodes platypus. The sequence goes on along the minus strand of CM064547.1, from coordinate 9,193,019 downwards.
GAGGGCTTTTGCCTCTGCCACCCAACACTGTGCTAACTCGTTTTGCTTTGACTTGAAGAGGGTCGCCAGGAGAGAACCAGATACTAGTGATCTGGATCTCTCAAGAGAGCACCCCGTCATTTAACGTAATTTGGCCGTACAGTCTTAACCCGTGGAGCCCCGGCTAGTTTTGTAATGTTTGTTCACCAGAACCTGGCCGGTTTTCAAAAAATGGTTTTATTCCAGAAACAATATCGAAGGGGTTAGGAATGAAGGAAAAACCACGAAAAACCGCTCAAATAGCTTAAAGAATGGTCCTACAGAACCCCCGAAAACGTATTTTACAAGAGAAAAAAATTGAAGGCAATTACCCCAAAAAAACAGGTTATTGCGCGCTCACGCGCACGCACGTGGACTTTGAGAATTTTCAACCATCGGCACGGTTGTGTGGGATACGTACACAGTTCCCATACAAATCTGAGCCCTCTCGATTGGCTACACCTGAGGTTACGGTCGGAGTAATTAGGGTGACTTGTCAGACGCGTCGCTGGGGCTGTGCGTTACATACATTGCCGACGCGTCAGACGCGTCGCTGGTGCTGGACGGGTTAAGGACCTCGCTAAGCTACGAGCCGCTTGCTCAGCCATTGTTTCCTAGCCTACGACATCCCAGCTAGACTTTATTCGCCTAGCAGACACCCGATTAGGATTATAAGCTCTTATGTTATGTATGCAGCATTTTTATTCACGTTGATTGTAAGCCTTGGTTGTTGTTGAGTTGCACAACCCGAGCAGGCTTTTGCGTTGCCTGAGGAAGTACTTCTTTTGTTGTTGGAGATAATACTATTGTGCATGCCAGTTAACACTGTATGTCCCTACACTTGTCATATCTTGTTCCTGCTTTATATAACAGTTCAAAATCCGATTCGATCATCTTAACCCGCTGAGTGCCAGGGACGTATATATACGTCCTAGGGCATTGTCACGCCCAGTGCCAGGGACGTATATATACGTCCTCGCCGAAAAAAAATCGTAGCAGCGAAACGACTGCACCTATGGCTTTCATATTTTTACGACATGTACTTTACCCTTTTGGCTACTCATCACAAAAATCCCAAAAGCCTCCTCCCACCCACTCGCTGACTGTCGGTCCCGTCAGAATGAAAAAAAAGGAAAATCTGTGGCGGCGAAACGACTGCACCAATCGGTTCCATATTTGTGTGACAAGTCCCTTACCCTTCTGCCTTCCCCCCACAACACCCCAATCTGTCTCCCATCACCCACTTCCAGCCTATCCGTACGAAGAAAAGGAAAAAAAGGAAAATCTGTGGTGGCGAAACTACCTCACCAATCGGCTTCATATGTGTAACACAAGTCAATTCCCCTTCTACCTTCCCCCCACCAACCACAAAACCACCCTCCCACCACCCTCCCACCCATACATTCCGATACCATAAAAGTCTCTGTAGTCTATAGTGTCTTTTCAGCTACTTTCGGGACCATCGGGGACCTGATTTCTGGCGAGGGGAGTGTTTTTTTACCATTATCCTTCCTTTCTCTCCCAACTTGATAGATTTAGCCAAAAAAAAAAAAAAAAAAAATCTGGCACTGGCAGAAGCACACCGTGAAAATTGGCTGGCACTCAGCAGGTTAAGCAGCATCAGACTTTCTTCAGAAGATTCCTGTTCGATGCTTTAGGACTTTCATTCACTTTCTTTAATATAGGAGTGACATTATATTTTTGTTTAGAGTAACTTTAATTATACCTTCTTGTTTGCATTAAATCATTCCAGTGATATAATTAAGCTCTCTAACTTTTTCCTTGTATACATTATTAACGTAATTGTATGTTGTTGTGATCAGGCTGTATCAGAGATCATCAGCCTGTAGTAGTAGTGCATTTATACCGAGTTAGAGGATACCCCGCTATCGCAGATTTAACTCTGGAGGGTATAGGTGTTTTTGTGCACCGGCATTATAAGTTCGAGGGTTGGATCTAGTGTTACCGTTGTGGCTGTGTGCCTTTCTAGTCCAATGATTAAGAGCCCTTGTTTTATACGAGTCGAGTCGCGGTCGTAACAATACCTCCCCTCATCCTGTTTCACACATGCCAAAGATTAAATTAAGGTCACCTTCGTTAATGCAACCTTTATCTAATCCTACATGTCGAAGATCTGGCCGACGTGTGACTCCACCTAACCGATGGGCACCCACCTTGAAGCCAACCAACAAAAGGCGGGCTCCCACCAAACCTACCTCCTCGCAATCTACAAGGGTCGCCGCCATACCTGTTGCGAGGTCACCTACCCAACATGTTCCTCTGGCCACTGTGATGTCACCTGACCTAATGACAAACCTCCAAAACACCATGCCCCTCCCACCTTGGCCAAATAGACCAACTAATTCCAGTCCAATTAGTGTTTCACCAGATCCCCTACCAACCACATCTCCCAGTGCTAGTCCTCCTGTTAACATCATGAAGATTAGCAGCTTGTTCGCGTCCTCCAACAACACCACTATCGACATCAACTCTCCTGCCCATTTAATTCATATGGCGAATTTATCTACTACTCTCCTCCAGCTAACCCTGCAATATGATACCGATGCCCCTAATGACATCCCCACATCAATTTGGTGCTTAATTCTGCAGCACCTCACACCATATCTCATCACCAAAACCTTCCGAAGATATGAACTTAAGATTTTGAAAGACGGTGGTGAGATGATGGGGTTGCAAACTAGGGGCAAAGCAATTCCGGTAAAAACACTGACAGTGCGGGAAGAAGAACAGCCTACCAGAGCCAAAATAGCTGCAGTGAAGGAGACCAAGCAAACAAGGAGGAAGTTGTATCAAGAAAGGGAGAGGGACACCACAAAATTACCAGTTTCCCATGCTCTAATACCTGCCACAGTGAAACAGTCTACCCAGCCAACAAGACCTGCCCATGCTCCAATCTCTGCAAATATAGGAGAGTCTGCCCGCCATAACAGTTCAAGCATGGGCCAATCACGAGGATACCTGCCAAGCCATTGGCAGAGCCTGGGACAAACATCCAAGGTGAATACTCAGCCCCAGCCAGATTTGCAATACATTGAGGAATACTTTATGCAAATACCACATTAAGATACAGTGCAATACCTCTACCGATGGGAACCCGAGAATCACCGCTACAGTACCTCACGGGAAGAATGGAGATAATAGAAACAGAATGACAAGAAAAAAAAGCATGGCCTGCAAACTAGAAAAGGCCAGAAATAGTGATTAACAGAAAAACATTTATCATGCAGCCTTGCAACCCTTATACTGTACATATATAAAGAGGGTAATATTGAGAGAAAGAAAATCTCCTTATGTATGTATTATTAGGATAAGTATATTTTTAGAATAAGAATTGCCTTCACAATAAAGAAAATAATAATATCCCCATGTCCCTACTATATTGAAACAGATCAAATTGAGTTCCAAATATAACCCGAATATAGTCTGACTAAAATTGAGGGAATGTATGCAAATACGATTACTACCTTCCACTGGTCAAGCTGGTTGTGGGTGGAAATTGTGTTGTAGACTCGGCTATAGGACATGACAGTCCCTGTAGTAAAGTCTAAACGAGAGAGTGTAGAGGAGCCAGGAACAACCTTCTCAAGTGTCCGTACGAGAGGTAGTTCCCCCTGATGTCCAGCCAGAAGAACTACAAGTCCTACGTCGTCCAGATTCTCGTTCATGGCTAACACCTCTCCTCTACCCTGTACCCTAAGTGTCTTTGCGTTTTATAAGTTGTGGGTAGTATTGTAAAGGTAATATAAAATATGCCTGTGTTCTATTTAACTTATTTATAGATCTGTGTCTAAGATCTACCTTGTCAACTTCATACATATGTAAGAAATTATATATAACTTTGATCCGTACAGTGATTCTATAAGTATGAGATATTGTCAATATAATTTGTGTTCAAACCTTCAGATCATTACTTGTACGTACGTTACATAGTCATTTCTACACGTGTTACCTAGTGAATGCTCTCAGATTGTATCCTTATGCGTTATTATTCTTTGTGTGTCTTAGTCGAAGTGAAGTGTATAACGTGAGCTATTTTCCTTCTTAAATGTAACATCTAAAACATACGCTCAAATTCAGGATCATATTTTCCGTCTATATAATTAATACCAGAGAATACTTATAATACCAGTTCGCCCCCCTTCGAAAGTAAAGAACCCATCCGTTGAGTTAGAATTAATCTATATTCAAGATATCTAATTTCTATTAGTTCTTGTGAATAATCTAATCATGTACGTTGTTCGGGTCATGTAATTCTTTCATCACAGATCTAGGAATTCAGATTTTACATTCGTTTATCGATTTAAACCTACCTTTTGGCTAATTATTATATTACTGGTTCATTCGGTATTATATTCATTATAACAATTGTTTAAGTTATAATACAGCACTACTAAGTTCTGCGTTCTTACAGGAATTTGTTAATATATTCAAACCTCCTTTTATGCCGTCATATTTGGATATTTCATAAGTACAAATTTGTTTTGTATTTCAATTCATTATAGTTAATTTTAACCTATAATACAGCACTACTCCGTTCTGTGTTTCTTCAGTAGTTGGTTAATTTATTCCAATCTATACTAAATTATATTTATTAAAATATTCCAATTCAGTCACTATATTTACTGTGAATCTGATTTCCCTTACTCTGTGTAATTTGACCTCATCTACGATCGAATATTATTTGTCGTGTATCGTGTGAGAGATTATTTGCAATAACTCATAGATAGTTAAATTCAGATATAAACTATCTTTCCTCCTAACCTAAAGTGAAGTTCATATCTTCCTTCCCCGATTTAACATCGCATTAAAATAAAATAGTATTTCCAGTGACCGCAGTCTAACTGACCTGTACCCCCAAGAGCGGTACCTTTGTGGGCTCACCTGAACGCGACCCTAATTGTTTTTGACCACCGCGCAGCCTTATGCGCAACTGAGTGATCGGCCTCAGTTGCCTTACCTTGTGATTATTATTATACCTCGCGTTATACACTTGGCCCGCTCATATATTGTTGTCAATGTTTATTATTATACCTCGCGTTATACACTTGGCCCGCTCATATATTGTTGTCAATGTTTATTATTATACCTCGCGTTATACACTTGGCCCGCTCATATATTGTTGTCAATGTGATCGGCCTTAGTTGCCTTACCTTGTGATTATTATTATACCTCGCGTTATAAACTTGGCCCGCTCATATATTATTATTATACCTCGCGTTATACACTTGGCCCGCTCATATATTGTTGTCAATGTTTATTATTTGTGTGTATATTTCATATAATTGCGTATTTCCTATTTTCATTTACTTTGTGAGTGACAACCATATTTCATTGGAGAGTTAAACATAGCCAACTCTCTACAAGTCACATTATACTGTATATTAGAATCCTACTCTATATAGTAGATATTTTGATACCCCATACATGTTTCTACAGTATGTTATGAAAATAAATATGAGTGTAATCTATACTGTGTGTTTATTGTGTTGTTGATAGACCGATTGAGTAAACAATTAATCATACTCATGAAGCTGGATGTGTTCCTGTTGAGCATATTCCAATTCTGAATATCTGAAACCCGGATTGACATAGAAGATATAACGAAACGAGTATGATTACAACCCGGCATAACAGTATCCTTATCCAATATTTTTGAGAATTATGTATAAACTTATTTATAATGAAATTAATTACAGGAACTGGTACCAAAATGAATCGTACTGAACCAAAAACATCGGTCTGGTCAGTGGTCAGGTGAATGTATTGAGGAATAAGCCTTTACAACGGCATCTCGTAGCTACTTTCTACTTTTCCTATTTTTCTGAAGAGTGTAGAGATGGGTGAAGGGTTGCTGGAGAGAGAGGAAGCTGTTGGAGTGGCTTTGTTATGTGTGTTATTAGTATGTGTACGTCGTCAAGGTGTTCCCGACTGGGTGTGAGCATGTGAAACATGCTAGGACGTACTACTACACCCACTAAATGTCCGCCTGGGCTGAGATCGAACCTAGGTCAAGCAGATTTACACGTGAGTGTGCCGCGGCTCTATCAACAGGCTTGAATGTTACGTTGACACAACAAACCCGGTCCTAAATTTAAGCGAATAGTACAGTAACAATTTATGTGGGAAGATATTTTCCACAGACGTCTTTTTACTTTTATTCTAGCTATATTTAGACGATTTTTAAGAATGATCTGAGGTAGTAAAAAGCGTTAGTTGAGATAGATCGAAGCCTATTAATTGCTAAACGCCCTTCTTAAACTAAATATAATCGTATTATAGTTGCCAGGATAAAATGAAAAGGACGTCACCGGTACTTAATGTGTTAATTACTTAGCTACCCGAATATATGTATTTAAATATATTTTATTATTATGGCTAATTTAGATAAGTGGACTGTATATTATTATTATTGAAGAAACATTAACCATATAGAATATATAATTACCCTTAGATGAACTCAGCTGGTGATTGGAGGATGGCGGAAAATAGGCTAAATGACTGGAAGTGGTTAGTATAGTAAACAAAGTATGAAAAGAGGCTACAATAGGCTAGGATAGGATAGATATTTACGTTAAGTTGTGCTAAGTAACAAAGATGATGATTTAATGACTATATGGAGTATGAGATGAACGTGAAGCGAAAACACCTGATTATGAAACTATAGGAAGAAGGCTTAGCGTGTGTAGCTGGGACGGAGGTTGGTTGGAGAGTGGCGAGCGCGTTATGTTCGTCTCTGTCGTGACATACCGCGCATGCGCATAACATATGGAAAATGTATCCCATCTTCTTTACAATGAGATACTTATAAACAATCTTAAATAATACAAATATATATATATATGGGAATTATAATCCTACAATACTTTCCCATATACAACTATAGAATAATATATTCTACCCAATCATGGAACGCTCGACCAAGGTTATGGAAGCGTCCAACTTAAGACTACGGAAAGATACGTAACGCTACATCAACCCAGATTACGTAACATCGAGACTGTTCATACTAGTTTGAGTACACTAAGTATGGACATATTCCCACCAACAGAAAATATACAAAATTTACATGATTAGATTTGCCCGGAGGCAATCTTATCCCGCCAAGCTTGGGAGGATATCTGGGCTGCCTGTCGACGTGGGCGTTCGCCAGACGCGTCAACAGGCTGCGCCGAAGTAGAAGCCAGAGAGGGGACTTCAATGGATAACTGATCCGAGGGGGTGTCCTTGCGATCGAGGTCACCCTCAAGAGGATATAGTCGGACTGTTGGCCGTGTGATTACTCCAGTCCTGGTGCGAACCTTTGCTACCCGAACCTCACCATCACGACCTGGTAATAACTCCTCTATCCGACCCAATTTCCAAAATGCGCGCGGGCCCTCCTCATGGATGGTTACCACGTCCCCTACCCTAGGCCAATGACCTTTTAATGGTGTTAGTTTATTCCTTTGCGCTTCCCTTAAAGTCACCAGATATTCTGTTGACCAGCGATGCCAAATATCTCGCGATAATTTACGAATGTATTTGTAGCGGGCCGATATCACTTCCTTACTTATGTAGTCTGGATCTTCCATAGTATCCTCATCATGCTCTTCAGGAAGATCCCGCAGTCTGTATCCACGTACCAGTACTGAGGGTGTGATTGGGGTAAGGTCTTCCAAATCACCAGAAGCATAGTATAGAGGGCGATCATTTACGGTGGCTTCAATCTCCAAGAGAATGGTGTTGAGTTCCTCAATCGAGATGAGAGCTCTACCCAACACCTTCTTCAGACCCGCCTTCACGATGCCTATGGCTCTCTCCCATATGGCGCCAAACCAAGGCGCTCTGGCGGGAATGAAACGCCATTCGCATTTTACATCCGCTAGGCAGGTCTGAATCTTAGGATTGTTGCTCACTTCTTTGAGATATGTAGATGCCCCTATGAAAGTCTTTGCATTGTCACTCAGCATGATACGTGGATATCCCTGTCTACTGCAGAATCTTCGGAAGGCATGTAGGAAGCTATCACAAGTGAGGTTGGTGACCAGTTCCAGGTGAATTGCCCTGGTAACAGCACAAGTGAAAAGTATCATATACACCTTAAGATTGGGTGAATCTTTCACAGGGATTGCTCCACTGTAGTCAACCCCGGTAACTTTGTAAGGGTCACCTGGGGTAGTTCGCAGGTTTGGTAAGGGAGGAATTCCGACGGGATCATAATGTGTTCCCTGTACTCTTCTACACTTTAAGCATTTGCGAAGGACTTTCTTGACCACCTGCCTGATTCTAGGCACCCACCATCGTTGTCTTACATAGGTGACTATATGACCAACCCCATAATGACAACAGAGTCGGTGACACCTATCGATGATAAGATGGGTGAAGGGATGATTGGGGGGCAGTAGTATTGGATACTTACTTGCCTCAGAGAGGGCTGCCAATCGTAATCTGCCTCCGCAATGTATCAAGTCCCCCTTCAAGTGTAAGCCCAATTGGTTGATCAGGTTATTCCTAGACTTTGTTCCCTTAACCAGTAATTTATATTCCTGCGTATATATTTCTTGTTGACAGAGCTTATGTAATAATTGATCTGCAATTCTGATCTCCTTCACATTGAGGTAAGCACTACCTGTGGACGGTGTGCCTTTAATTTTTGCTTTTACATTTTCTACAAATCGTATCACCCATGCTGTAACACGTTGTAACTTTTCATAGCTGCTGAATCTATCCCACTCCCATAACCGTGTGTCTTCGTCAGGCACCGAGTCAATTACCGGTGCCACAATAGCAGTGTGTTGCTCGCTCAAATCTATATTCTCTGGCCATTCGTTGGGATCATTAAGCCAGCATGGGCCATTCCACCACAACGCAGAAGATTTGAGAAATTTAGCAGAGACACCACGAGTAATGCAATCACTTGGATTCTCTTTGGTAGACACATACTGAAACTGTGCGGTTGGGAGCAGGGTACGAATTTCGTCGACACGGTTGGTGACGTACACTGGTAGCTTCTTACGGCTATGTAACCAGTAGAGCGTAATTTGGCTGTCACTCCATACAACTGTCTCCGAGACATTTAGCAAATTTGTAAAAGTTTCCTCTACAAAGTGAACGAGTCTAGCAGCCAACAGAACTGCAGTCAGCTCTAATTTTGGGATGGAAGGGGATTTGATCGGGGCGACTTTCGCCTTCGCTATGACGAGACGGCTGCCACTTGTGTCAACAAAGAATATGGCGGTGCCGTACGCGACTTTGCTAGCGTCTGAGAAGGCATGAATGGACACAGGATGGTCCATGACAACTCTCCGAGGAAAATGAAAACCCTTACAGAGACGAAGATCCGAAATAATGTCATCCCACTCCTGAACCAGATCGCCAGTCAAAACTTCATCCCATCCTAACTTTATCCTCCATAATTGCTGAAGGAATAATCTCGATTTGATCGACACCGGTAGAACTATCCCCAAGGGGTCAAAAAGTTTAGCTGTCATACTCAAGCAAATTCGTTTTGTAATCTGCGAATATTGCGCGTACTGAACGCCGAATGAGAGGGTATCGGTGTCCGTTTTCCAAAACAACCCAAGCACTCTAACATGTTCCTGCTGTACAGCCGCCACACCATCCCGTTGCAGTACAGTCCACAAAACAGAATTATTAGTCGCCCATTCACGCAAATGTAGATGGGCGTCATTCATAATCTCTCGGACTACAGCGTAGGTATCAACCAGGAAATCTTCTTCATTTCCTGTACCCAGTAAATTGTCTATATATAACCCTGACCGAATCTGATGAATAATCTGCGGATCTGCACTGACATAAGACAAATGTTTCAAAATGGTGGCGTTTAAAAGGAATTGGGAACAAGTCGCTCCAAATAAAACTGCCCGGAACCGGTAACAAATTAGGGGAGAATCCAGTTTCCTCGGATACTTGGGCCACATAAATCGCGTATAGTCCTGGTCGTCTTCATGGAGTCTTAACATTAGAAATGCCTTCTCAATATCAGACACCCAGGCATACTTACCGAGTCGAAACCGAAGCAAAACCTGCGCCAAATCTGGCACCAGTGAGGGTCCAGTGTACAGGCAGTCATTAAGACTAGGATGACGTTCACTCATCTTGGCGGAACAGTCGAAGACAATACGCACTGGCGTAGTTTTGCTCTCCTTGACTACACCATGATGAGCCAAGTAATGCCCGGTATCTGATTTATCAAAAGGCACCTCTTCAATAAAACCCCGGGACACCTGTTCCTTTATGACTTTTGAGTATTCCTCGCAAAAGTCAGGCTCCTTGAGGAATCTTTTCTGAAGTCCCCGAAGACGGCCTATGGCCAAACCCTTGTTAGATGGCAGCTGATCCTTGGAATTGTTCCAGGGCAGTCTCACTTTATACTGTTGGCTGTCGGGATCGTAGGTAACGGTATCCTCGTACGACGATAGTGCTTGACGCTCAACCAGTGAATATTCCTTAGGGGTTATCCCGATATGATCTAATTCCCACAAAACATTTAAGTCATTTTTGCATGGTGGAATATTGCCAGTGGATATGTATTCGTCCATTGGTGTTACTGCTACTTTCTATACAGTAATTACTTCTGTGCTGGAGCTTGTAGGCTGTGTCACATATGAACCACTGATGGCGTACCCGTACTTGGTAGGAAGCAGAATTAGGCTACCTGACCTTTTATACCCAGGTCGCACTATATCGTAGTAGTGATCCGCTCCGATGAGCAGCTCCAGCTGATCTGTGTCCGTTGCGTGAGGATCGGCTAATTTTATGCCTTTACTTTGTAAACTAACCAGTTTAGACTTTAGGTTAATTTCACCTTTATGGTCTGGCAATTCATCAACGACTATTGCGTCTAGATGATGAAATTTACCTCTGTGTTTGTATTGCAGTGCCACAACATTATATTCCCTAGAGGCCTGTTTCCCGGTAAATCCGTGAAGACATAACTCCTCAGTTCCTTTAGAAATGTAGGAAAGGGAGGATAGAACAGAAGACTTCACAAAGGTCCTCTGAGAACATTGGTCAAGTAGCGATCTGATTTTAACACAATTATTATCCTTACCCTTTACCGGCAGCTGTACGGTGGGCAAGATTACTGTATTTTTACCTGTGGCAACGGACATTGTAGTTGAAGTAGCAGCAGTATGCTCTCTCTTGGTGTTATCCTCCGCTGGTCTACTTTCTTTCCCTTGTTTTTGTGTACACAGGGAATGAAAGTGTTTGCCCTTACAAAACTTGCAGCTTCTTATGTTAGGATTAGTACAACCCGAATGGCCATGGTCTTTTGACAAGCACCCAGTGCAGAGACGTAGTTGACGGGCTCTTTTAACTTTAAGAGGCCCTGTCTTATACTTCATACACTTGTACCATAAATGATTGGTGCCACTACACAGAACACAGTTGAATTTCCTGTACTCACTCTGGGCGGTAAATGTTGCCGTAGCCATGGGTGTACCCCCTACTCTGTCTTGACCCGCCATATTGTACACTTCAGCCTGGAGGCAATGAGTGAATTTCTTATAATCCAGGCTCGAGTCTCCCATTTCCCGTTTTATGGTTTCTTTTAGTGGTGATGGTAACTTATTGACAAGAGTCACCACACAAAATTCCTCCAGACAAATACCATGGCTAATGATTGACCTCATCACACTCTCTGTATTGGCATAGAAGTCCTTCAGGTCAGCTGTTTGGTGTTTGGGTGACACTAATTGATTGAATTTGGTAACATAAGCTGCCTTGATTCGATCTGGATGCCCATATGTCTCTTGCAGGAGCTCAATTGCTGGGGCATAGCTTGCACTTTCGATTATGAATCCTTCGACTAGCTTATGTGCATCACCCTGAAGCTGACCCTTTAGATAGGTGAAGCGTTGTATATCTGTTAGGTCGGGATTGTCATGGATGGTACACTTGAACATCTCCCAAAATCCCGACCACATGGTGGCATCACCTTCAAATTTTGAGAGAGTAAGATGGGGTAATTTGACTGCGGATTTCTTTGGCTCTTTCCTGACCTCCTTCTTGACTTCTGTAATCAGGATCCCCTTCAGTGTGGCAACGATTACTTGTATGCCCTCCATATATAGGGTATCCTCTCAGATCAACTCGATATACTCGGCGTCCTCGCAAGTGTCGGCCAGGTCCTCCTGTGTGACCTCATACTTGTCAAGTTGCTTTTGAATACTGAGCAACCTGGCCTCCACCTCCACTCTAGACGCCGAATCAAGGAACTCGTCAATATCAGAGGTCAAGACCGTCAAAGAGCCCTTAAGTCCAGCCCGACGCTTTTGTACACTCTTAGCCATGATTATACAGGAAGGAATTCTAATTACGTTAAATCAAACTAATAATGCCAGACCGAATAAGTTGCGGCTAACAATACAGTACTCCGAGAAATCAAATTAAATCGTGAGCCGAAAATAAAACACCCTCACGAAATGCGGAATAAGAATTGTGCGCTATGTAGACAAGCAATCTGGAGCTTTTCAATTTAACTCCTTACGTAATAGTTATGAAATTATAGATTCATTACGCCATAAGTTAAGAAAAGTCGGGAGGGAAATTTAGTACAATACAGTATAGGCCAAAAGTTTCCAGATGTCAAAAAGAGCAGTACCGTTTAAAGTTATAATAAAGTAAAGAAGAGTGTGAGCCTATAGGGTAATTGAAACAGGCTAAACTCACTGGGTACCGCTAATTCTATATTATTAATTTAATAAATGTGAAAATTGTACACAAGAAAAGTTCATCTCAAGAAGTCACAAGGAAAAAAGTTTTGAGTTGGATTAACACACTCAGCCTATCAGCTATCATATTACCCCACCTTCAGGGCACACGACGAGAGTAGAATTTAGAAAGATATGTGAATGAATAAACTTTAAATTTTAAAGAAGTTATTTTTCAGTATAATTTTGATCTAGATATAAATTAAATCTAGATTAAATTTAAAATACAGTACAGTATGAATGAATTTAATCTTAATGCCGTGCCAATTATGCAATATTTTCTAGGGCTAAAGTAGTATGTAATGAGCCCGAAAAAGCATTGAAAGTAGGCTAATTATTGTTTTAAGTACTGTACTGAATCAGATTTATAACTTTCATTCTGGGTAAAACTCCCGTCGCAGCCCTGACCTATCCACTAGTTTCCACATCCTGTCCCACTGGTGGTCAGACACCTGGGGCGGCCTGAGCAAAGAGCGAACGAAAAAAAACGACAGCCCCACGGGGCCAAAAGACCGGGGCCTGGAGGACGTAGGACACATGACAAAAACAGGGATAGGCCAGACCCACTCCAAGCAAGGCAACTACCGACCGCCGAATAACACCCAAAAAAATGGGGGGGGGGGGGCTAACTAGTGAAAGGTTCGAAGGACCAATTATATGGCTAATTTAGATAAGTGGACTGTATATTATTATTATTGAAGAAACATTAACCATATAGAATATATAATTACCCTTAGATGAACTCAGCTGGTGATTGGAGGATGGCGGAAAATAGGCTAAATGACTGGAAGTGGTTAGTATAGTAAACAAAGTATGAAAAGAGGCTACAATAGGCTAGGATAGGATAGATATTTACGTTAAGTTGTGCTAAGTAACAAAGATGATGATTTAATGACTATATGGAGTATGAGATGAACGTGAAGCGAAAACACCTGATTATGAAACTATAGGAAGAAAGCTTAGCGTGTGTAGCTGGGACGGAGGTTGGTTGGAGAGTGGCGAGCGCGTTATGTTCGTCTCTGTCGTGACATACCGCGCATGCGCATAACATATGGAAAATGTATCCCATCTTCTTTACAATGAGATACTTATAAACAATCTTAAATAATACAAATATATATATATATATGGGAATTATAATCCTACAATACTTTCCCATATACAACTATAGAATAATATATTCTACCCAATCATGGAACGCTCGACCAAGGTTATGGAAGCGTCCAATTTAAGACTACGGAAAGATACGTAACGCTACATCAACCCAGATTACGTAACATCGAGACTGTTCATACTAGTTTGAGTACACTAAGTATGGACAATTATAATTATTCTTCTCAAATACGTATTCTTATATTCCTCCTTAGACTTCCATCACGCTTCAAAAAATACTATAAATACCCCCCTTCGAGATAAATGTGCGCGGTCGGTAGAAAAACGCCCCTGCTGATGGCCGGTTTATCATAAATTGCAGGCTCGCTTTCACTTGCTAATTGGCACGAAAGGTCTTAAAACCGCCAAACTAATGGGGTGAATATCTTTAAATTAAAAAAAAATTGTGATCCTGAGACACCCCCTCCCATAAGTTTTGCTTAGTCATATTCAGACTAAAAAGTAACACACCAAATACAGTAGGCCAGGCTGTGAAAATTGTCTAGACTCATGATGGACAGAAGTTTTTGTTACCTATAAGATCAGGTAAGGTAAATTAGCTCTAACTCGTAATAGGGAGACTTCTGGGTTAGCTACAAGATTAAGTAAGGTATTATAGCTCTCTCTCTCTTCCATGTTGTAGTCGTTTCTTACTAATACTACAACATTTAAAAAGATCTCTGTGATGCGTTACCATTGTATGAGTGAAAAAGTCAATGCCGTGAATACTAAGCTGGAAAAACGTAAGGGGAGGTTTTAGTTTGTTCCCTAGACCTCTATCAAGCTTAAAACACCAAAAAGACCACCTTTCGAGACACATTTGTACATTTGTCTGTAGAAGAAATACCCCTTGTATAGAATTAATCGAATGTGATCACTCCATGGTAACTTTAATTGCCATTTGGCGTAGCCTACTAACTAGGAGATATCCCAAGGCATCAGGGTCTGAAGTCAACACCAAATGAAGTGTACTTGGGTTATGGTCCCCTCTACAGTGAGTGTTATGGTCCCCTCTACAGTGAGTCTTATGGTCCCCTCTACAGTGAGTGTTATGGTCCCCTCTACAGTGAGTGTTATGGTCCCCTCTACAGTGAGTGTTATGGTCCCCTCTACAGTGAGTGTTATGGTCCCCTCTACAGTGAGTATTATGGTCCCCTCTACAGTGAGTGTTATGGTCCCCTCTACAGTGAGTGTTATGGTCCCCTCTACAGTGAGTGTTATGGTCCCCTCTACAGTGAGTGTTATGGTCCCCTCTACAGTGAGTGTTATGGTCCCCTTTTAATCAAGTGAAGATCAGAACATGTTGAGTTAAGGGGACACTGACTGCTTTTTTGGCCTATAAATTCATTCATTCATAAATTCTTAGTTTCCTCGTTAGACATCCCTCAAACTTAGAAACACATCCCCTAGACCCCCCCTCAAGATTAATGTTTACATTTTTCGGTAGAAAAATTTCCCGGCCAAAGGCCGATTCCTCTTACAATTACAGGCTTGGTAACGCTCGCCAGGAAAAAATCGACCCCAAAATGACACGATAGGTCTTAAAATTTATAACGAAATTGGACGAAAGGTCTTAAGATCGCCAAACAAATGGGCTGAACATATACAAATCTAAAAAATAATGGGACTAAACACGAGGGAGTAAGGGGACCAGAAAAACGACCGTCTTCCCTTGCATGTATTCATTTATCTAGTTTCCTCCCTAGACCTCCATCAAATTAAAAATAACATCCATTAGATCCCCCTCCTTGATTAATTTGTGAAAAGTGTACCGGCCGGCCGAAGGCCGGTTCTTCGAACAATACAGGCTTACTATCGTTTGCCAGGGAAAAAATCGACACCTAAATAGCATGAAAGGTCTAAATATTGACGAAAAATTTAGGTGAAAGGTCTTAAAATCGACTAAAATTACTATAGATCAGGCAGGCGAAGTGGTGGTCGACAGGAGTGAATGGAGAATGCTTGTGAATAGTTGAGTGAACACGTGGTCATTTGGGGAAAGGGGTCGGGCGCAAGTTGGACTAGATAATAGTCCATCAGCCGCCTGGCCCGGGGAGACGTTTAATATGAAGGGTGCGCCTGGAAGTGTGGTGGGAGGGCTTGTTGCTTTGGCTCCGCTGCATGTCTGCCTGCCGAGATCGGAACCTCTCCGGGTGGTCGGGGGCCGGGGGAGTGCTGGAGCGACCTTTGGTGACCCTGGTCTCTGGGGCTTCTCCTGGGTGACCTAGATGTGTGTGAATTTGTGTTTTTATCTGTGTTTGTTCGTTGTTTTATGTTGTTTTGGTGTTTTCCCTGTTCTTGCTCTGTCTTGAGTCGGCTATCCCCAAGAAAAAAGGAAAAAACAAAAAATAGAATGAAATAGAAAACAAAAATATAAATTGGAGAAATGGGGATTGGGCTGAGCATATAGCATATATAGAATAGAACTAATGGGGCAAACATCTTAACATCTGAAAACAAATGGGGCTAAACATGAGGGAGACAGTGGTACAGAAAACCGGCCCATCCCCCCTTAAATATGAATCTTGGCAAGCTTTGTAAGTGACTGGCTAGGATTCCAGTGGAAAATGGAAGAACCTAATAATAATAATAATAGTTCTTAAAGCTAAAGAATGCACCAGCTAAGGATAACCCAATAAGGCCGATTAGGCGAATTTGCATTGGGGTCCTGTACTACTGCCCCATCCTCTTGCTCATGAGGGACGGTAACGACTCACTGCTTGTGAAAAACCTTTAATGCGCCGAGCGTGGGCGCGATCCTGGGCCTTCTGGGTGGAAGTCCAAGGCACTAGTCACTACACCAGCGAGCCTAAGGGAACTAAGTCTTAAAATGGGAAGGATAGGTTCCCCTCTTGCCCCCTTCCATCCACCTCCCCCCACAGAGTGACCACTGGACTAATGACACCATCATACAAAATTACATACACGCCAATCGTATTTAATAATTTAGTTACCCGTAAACATCACATTTTCGTACATGCATTGAGTAAAGAAAACGAATATTTCTTATGGGTAACTAAATTATAATATATATCCATCCTTACCATTATATGATATATTTCGAGTAAAATCAAGTATACCCATGTCATTTGTGTGTGTTAGAAACCAAATTTAATTTAAATACAATAAACAACGTTAAATATTAACTTACTGTTGATCAGAATACCAACAAGCAGCTACTTAAAAGATTTAGAATAGGATTGCTCGAGAAGTGGCTCACCAAAGGGCTTTATAAGTTTTCAGTCATCGATACGAGTGGGAGTGTTTCCAAATAATCTTATATATTGCATAATTTCGAACTATTTTGTGATATAAGTTTGTAATTATGATTACTTCATTGGCTTATCAATCTTATTTACTGGTTCAATAAATAACCAGCTTAATTATGTGTGTTTTTGTGTATTTTTCCCCGTACTGCATATTTACTTACGTTACTAAGCTTGGCTATAGGCTAATATTATCATGTCTAACAAGAACTTGGGATTTATTGCGACTGTTAACCCGGGAAGCGCGCTCATGGCCTGTGACAAACGTAGTTATATGTGAATTAATTATCCAATATTCTACATTAATTTGTTATATCTACCATATAAAGCATAATTTATTTTCCATGACCACTTATTTTACTAATATAATGAACATATGAACCTTGAAGAGTGATAAAAGAGGTGAGGAAAGCATTTGGGATGTAAAAAGGGTAAATATTCGCCGCCCGGTCGTATCCTCAGGCGGGAGGCGGGGAGAAAAACATCCTCCCTTCTCGACCTGTCTCACTATATTGAAGCGAGCGGGGGGAGTCTCAGAGTTATATGAGGTATCTTATGTAACTCACTAGTGCTACGTAACTGCGGGAGAGAAATTCACGCACAAAATAACCAATAAAATATGAAAATAAGAGGTAAATAGGTGATAATTGAGGAGGGGGAGGGATGGGGGGAAAATATGGGAAAGGGGGAGGTGGGGTAAGAAACATATGGATGAGTGGTAGAAAGTACTAGAGCGGAATTATCTCACCTAATGACATATTCCTGTTTTGAGAGCCCCTGGGCCATTTTTGAAGGGTGTTTTCATGGTCTTGCTTCCGTAAGGCCTATCGCATTCGCTATACACATACTTCTGTGAGTTCTATCGCACTTCTCGGGTTAAGAGTTATGTTAGTCTTAACTTAAATACTACTGGGGTTAAGGATCATTTGGTCCTAACTGATGTATTTTATGCAGGGTAGAAAAACTACTGCACGCAAAATAATCAAGTTGCAGGATCCCGAGTTATTACATGGAGGATTATGTCAAAATTCGGTATCCGCGCCAATGTGAAAGTTGGTGGTTCTGTTGGGCCGGTCAGAGGTACGGTATGCCTACTCTGGAGTATTGGCCCTAGTCCATTCCTTAATAGTCATGTTTATTTATAGTACCGCATGAGCCGCTAATTAAGGGTTAATAGTCATGTTAGCTAAAAATAGTAAAGCCCTGAAATCGTCAATGGTCATGTCCCCAACAACCAAGTCTCCCACTGTTCCCAGCTCCTCAAAGGACCAACCAAGGAAGAGATCAACTGGACCGTCTCGGGAACCGATCAAGAAGATTGTTGTTCAAGACATCAACAAAAACTTTAATAATTTTCTTTGCAATAGTTTCGAAGTGTATTATCTATACCATCTGACAAAGTTCCTGCTGACGGTTTGTATGCTAGCTACAAAATATATTGTTGTGCAAATGATTTACTGGTAGGTTCATATGTTCATCTAGGATGTCTTTTGGGTAAAATGGGAATTCGGGCAGATGTGCGAGTAGGGAAGAAATGCCGCTATACAGGTCTGAGGAAAATTGGTACTAGTTGTTATTCATCGCAGGAAAATACTGAAAAGAGTGCGAGTGTTGTTCTCCCACGGCTTCAAAGCCTCGACCGAAACAGCCACTATCAAAAGGACTGTCTGCAGCAATGGTCAGGAGTAGTGCTGTCCAATACATTAAGAAAAACTTAAATAATTGTCTATACGATAGTTTCGAAGTGTCTTCTCTACGATTTGATAAAGTTCCTGCAGAAGATTTGTATGCTAGCTACAAACATTATTGTTGTTCAAAATGTTTACTGGTTGGTTCGAAAGTTATGATAGGTCGCCTGTTGGGTAGAATAGCGGCTCGCTTGGTGTAGTGACTAGCGTCTCGGACTTCCACCCAGAAGGCCCGGGTTCGCGCCCACGCTCGGCGCATTAAAGATTTTTCACAAGCACTGAGTCGTTACCATCCCTCATGAGCAAAGGGATTGGGTAGTAGTACAGGACCCCAATGGAAATACGCCAAATCGGCCTTATTGAGCTATCCTTAGCTAGCTTAGCATGCGCTAGCTTTAAGAACTATTATTATTATTATTATTAATGGGAATCCGGGCGAATGTATAAGTAGGGCAGAATTATTTGTATGCAGGTCTGAGGAAAATTGATAGCATTTGTTATTTGTTGCAACTGTGTCCCCTACCGAAAATCAATGTTAGTTCCTGGACGTTCTTGATGGCTGCGGATAAGGAGAACGTTGATGTTTCGCCCAAGTTTACTGTGGATGGTGATGGAGAAAGCTTGTCAGAGCTATAGCGAGCCTGTAATGGCCGGGACATTTTTCTACCAAAAAAATACAAATTCATCTTGAATTTTTTGTTATACGGAAAATATATAGAGATTGTTTTGATATATTAAATGAATTTGTTCTACACCAATGTATTTATTTATTACGGAGCATCCCGTACGGGTGGTGTAGTATTGTTCTTACCCTGTGTGTGTGCGGTAATGTTCTTACCCTGTGTGTCAGTGTTTTTGTATGAGTGTGTATGTGTGTGTGTAAGAGTGTGGTATTGTTCTTACCCTGTGTGTGAGTGTGTTTGCCTGTATGGCATAGATTTGTTTTTACCTTGTCTGTTGTATAAGCATTTCACTACGGGGCACCCACACAGACAAGGTAAATACAATAATACGCCACCACTAAAGCTCGGGTCACACATACACGTTCTAACGTCCCGTCCATCCCCGACCAAGAAAATAATTTCTGTGTGTGTCCATGTATGTCCCGTGGGTGTCCCGGCATAACATGTTTTCTGGCAGTTGCCCCGACCCACACGGACCATTTTATGCATGCATAAAAGGACGCCGCCTAGGCGCTTTTTATTAAGAGGTCGGGACCGGACAGGACGTTAGAACGTGTATGTGTGACCCGAGCTTTAGGGGAGCTCCGTAAAAACATTAAAACACTATATTCCATGAAAGAGGAATCTGTAAGGAAACCAATATGTCTATGGGATGTTGTGCAGAGTCACATGAACACTTTTAAATTGTAAGATAAGCCAGCCAATTTATAATTATGCGGAGTTACAATTAGTACGCATTATATCTATCTATCTAATGCCGGATGCCATGAACCCCGAAGGGGTGGCCACGAACGAAACGCCCCCATGCACCTCTGTCCGCGGTCAGTCGACGCCCCTCCTTCTATCCAGCACCAACTTCACTCATATACTTCTTCACTCCATTCCTCCACCTCTCTCTCGGTTTATCTCTTTCTTCTCTGTCCTTCCGCCTCGCTCTTGTACACCCTCTTAGTCATTCTCTCGCTTCCCATACACTCCATATGGCCGAACTATCTCAAGGTGTTCCTTTTCACACTTTCCAGCACATCTACATCCATACCACACCTCTCTCTTACTTCCTCATTTGTCTGTCTATCCCTCCATGTAGCTCATTTGCACCCCTCTCACCCTTGATCTGAGTCTCTCCACCAAAGTCCATGCTTCGCTTCCGTAGGTCAATGTTGGGGTTACCACACTGTCATGCAAGGACTTCTTTACTTCCATGCTGACCACCCTATTTCTTGTAACTGCTCTCAGCGTTCCTACAACCCTCTTCCCCTGTTGCAACCTCTCCCGCACTTCTTCATCCATACTCCCATCTTTACTCAGCACACTGCCCAGATACTTAAGTGAGCCGACTTTCTCCATAGCCTGACCGTTCAACCTACCTTGCACTCTTTGGCTGCACCCCTTTCAAAGACCATAACCTTGCTCTTCCCCACATTTGCCTTCAGATTAAATTTTTCATACACTGTTCCAAACATATTTCAGACCCTGCAACTCCCATTCAATATCGCTCAGCAGAACTGTATCATCGGTAAACAACAGTACAGGTAGCTTCCACTCGTTTCCCTCCCTTATCAGCGGTACACCAACATCCAGTGCTCTTCCTTTAATTTCTGTCATGAATCCATCCATATATACATTAAACAACCACGGGGACATTACACACCCGTTTCAACCCAACATTCAAATCAAAGAACTCTCTCTGCTCATTCTCCACATGTACTGATGCCTTTGCACCCTCATACATGCTCTTCACTGCTTTCACCAACTTGCCATCTACTCTGTATATTCTCAGCACTTGCCACATACCTTCTCTATCCACTCTGTCATATGCCTTCTCCAAGATCATATAGGCAACATACAGCTTTTGTTGTTTCTCTGAATGTTTCTCCACAACACATTTCAGGGCAAAAATCTGATCTACACATCCTCTTCCCTTCTTAAACCTGCTCTGCTCGTCACATATCCACTTCTTCATTCTCACTCTCACTCTCTCAATCAATACCCTACTGTACACCTTCCCTACTATGCTTAGAAGACATATTCCACGGTGGTTACCCCACACTCCTCTTTCCCCTTTACCCTTACACAGGGGGACTATTATTGCTATCTTCCAATCATCAGGTGCACTCCCCTTCTCCCATGCTAGTTTACACATTCTGCATACCCATTCGATCACTATCTCACTACTATACCTCAGCATTTCCTCACACACTCTATCTATTCATGATGCTTTCCCCATCTTCACTCTTGTCATGGCCTCACACACTTCTGACCTCCTGATCCCCACCTCCTCCTCCACCACTTTTCTTCTTCTCCCTCCCATACCCCATCCAACTATGTTTGCTGGCGCTTCATTTCTTACATTCAGCAATTCGCTGAAGTACTCCATCCATCTTTCCACTCTCTCTTGCTTCTCGGCTAACACTCGCCCATTCTTATCTTTCACACCTTTACTATTTCCCTTGCTATCTTCCCTAACTCTCTTGACCTCTTTCCAGAACAGTTTCTTACACTCCCTCTAGTTTAGACTCAGATTCCTTCCAAATTCCTCTTAGTTCCCTTCGCTACTCTCTTCACCACTCTCTTTTTCTCCAAGTACCTCGCTCTTCTCTGTCTTTCCAAATATTCATTCCCTCTACTAACCAACCACTATCTATACGCTTTCTTCTTGTCTTCAACAGCTATTTTCACCTCTTCAGTCCACCATGCTGTACCCTTCACTCCCCTCCCTTTTCTCCTTACTCCACACACATACTCACATGCTGTACATATATCTACCTTAAACACTTTGCTCACCTCCTCCACTTCCTCCATACCCTCCAGGTCAAACCTACCTAGTCGTCTTTCTACTGCTCTCTTGAACTCTTCCCTAATTTCCTCCTCCTGCAACCTCTCCACCCTCCTCGCCATTCCACCTTCCTCTCGCCTCCCTCCACCTCCCCTCACCCACTTATTTTATATCCTAATGTTAGCTACTACTACATAATAGTCCGACGGACCCCTCCTCAATATCCCTATGCACCCTAGCATCCAGCACAGAATTCTTCATTCATTCATCCACAAATATATAATCAACCAGTGCCTTTCGTGTGTACCTGTGTATCATTCGGTATCGGAATAAGGTGTTGGCTATCCACAGCCTCCTCCCAACACATGCATCCACAAGTGCACTACCATTTCTATTCACCTCTGACGGTACACCCCACCCTCCCACCACTCCATCAACTTTCCTATCACCCACCTTCCCATTCATATCCATAATCAGAAATAGTCTTTGACTCTTGCCAAATACACACACAACCACCCACTCTTGTATTCCTACTATCATTCTCACCCACACAATCCTTGCACCCACATAACCATTGTCTCTTAAATGCTCCTTCCATTTGTTACTTACAAACAATACGCACCTTCTTTTGCTCCCTCATTCTCACCCACTCCAGCACACACACCCATTCCACACCCCACACTCTCTCATTATATATATATATATATATATAGTAAAACTCGATAGGAAAATTGAAACAATGGAACACCAAGCTTTCGTCTATTCTCTCAAGACATCTTCAGGGTAATACAAGAAAACAGGGGGAGAGTGAGGCTTAAATACCCGTCCTAAATCATCTGTGAGTTGCTAACTAGCATATAAATACAAAAAGTGTTGCCAGCCTACTGCCTGTTGCCATATTTTTAGGAACATACTTAATTTATATTCACATATGTACATATATACATTGAAATGTGCCTAACAATACAATCTAATCATATATACAATTTGATACACCTCAATGAACTTGCAGATCCCTTTCAAACTGTTATCGTAACTTATGTAAATATGAAGACAACATATACCTGTAGAAATACATATAATTACATATACATACACATATACATGCATACTGTATACACACATACATTACATACATACACATAAAAATTACATATATAAGAAAAATAGAAAAGAAACAAAAAACTTCTATAATGTAAATAATAAAGCTCCCTTTTCAAGGAAAAATATCTTAGTTTTGCCATATCATGATGAATTAACACCTCTCACAACATCTCTCAAGAATTTGAATATAAATGTAGTATTCAATTATGAAAACTCCGTCAAGTCTACTTTGATCAAAAACAGCCCTAAAAATGATGCAGGTGGTGTATATTTCATTCCGTGTAAAGGATGTAATGACATATACATAGGACAAACTGGAAAAAGATTAGAGGTGAGACTTAAACAACACAAACAATCAGTAAGGTCAGCTCAAGAATCTAATGGTATTTTTAAACATAAACAAAGACAAAACCATCATAAATTGTGATGAGGCTAAGATGATCTACTGGTCAAGCTGCTATTATGAAAGACTATTTGCCGAGTCCGCCTTGATCAGAGATTGTATAAACACTATGAATCTAAATGATGGCCTTTACAAAATAGATAACATCCTGCTAAATTTCCTCAATGAAAATGATAAAATAAAAAGAGCTAGAAATAGATGTCCAGACCGTCATATTATAGATTGAAACAGCTTGTAGTTTGAGACCTGACCATTTATGTGAGGTCTATCCTCTTAGTATTAGATTGTACCTTATTAATACTATACACATGAGGTATGATCATTATGTATTTTCTTTGTGTTTTGTTTTATAATAATTATTGTATATATGTATGTTTATGTATGTATACAGTACATGTGTGTGTGTAAGTAGGTGTGTGTATGTATATGTGTGTTTATGTATAATATATACTGTGTAGATGTGAGGGGGATTAGCCAGGTGTGGGCTATTCGTCCTTATAAGTAGGGTTGGGTATGGGTAGGATCTGCCTTATGTGACCTTTCGGCTTTCTGCAGACTCCCATATTTTTGTTTCTTTTTCTATTTTTCTTATATATGTAATTTTTATGTGTATGTATGTAATGTATGTGTGTATACAGTATGCATGTATATGTGTATGTATATGTAATTATATATATTTCTACAGGTATATGTTGTCTTCATATTTACATAAGTTACGATAACAGTTTGAAAGGGATCTGCAAGTTCATTGAGGTGTATCAAATTGTATATATGATTAGATTGTATTGTTAGGCACATTTCAATGTATATATGTACAAATATGTTGAATATAAATTAAGTATGTTCCTAAAAATATGGCAACAGGCAGTAGGCTGGCAACACTTTTTGTATTTATATGCTAGTTAGCAACTCACAGCTGATTTAGGACGGGTATTTAAGCCTCACTCTCCCCCTGTTTTCTTGTATTACCCTGAAGATGTCTTGAGAGAATAGACGAAAGCTTGGTGTTCCATTGTTTAAATTTTCCTAGCGAGTTTTACTACATAATTTGATCACACGTATTTGTGATTTTACCTCCATATATATATATATATATATATATAAGGAATACAGATAGAAGTATCAAATTCCTTCTTTTAACTCTCGTGGTGGTGTAGGTGACTGGACATCCTGCCTGTACGGTTCGAATCTTAGCCCTGGCAGCTATATATATATATATATATATACATATATATATATATATATATATATATGAGGCGTGTGCCCAAATTCATAGATTTGATCTACCTGCATGTTTTTAGTATCATTGTATTCAGAATGATGAACACTTTCAACTGGGTACAAGTTTTGGCCGAAAATATTTGTTTCCTTGAATGGAATTATCTCTGTCAATCAATCTTTCCTTCATCCTATGACTTATATTGCTTTAAACAATGTGTGTCCAGGCTTTTTGACTCCAACGACCCTTGAATTTGGCTCTCTGTCACTCCTTTGGCTCTGGGGATACACCTCGTTACAGGCAGCCTGCCTTTTGTCTCCTTCATACACACAAATACAAACATAAAAAATATGCAACAAAGTTGCATAATCCGTTTTGTGTTACCAGCATTGTTTTATTTCGTTCTATAAACAGATTCTCCTAAAAAAAAACAGAGATTGATATACAGTATAATATGATAGGGTTGTCATCATGTTATCATGTGTGCATTAACTCCAACTTTAATTGTAAATAATTCAAAACTTCCTTTTGGTGCTTACGCTCCTCTGCCAACACACGCCTCATATGCTAGTGACTTTTGGTGGATGTCTGTTAAGTGATATGCACTAATTGGACTTCCACATAAAATACGTCTATACTCTGGCAAAATTATGGTCCAGTTATATGGTAATAGTTCCAGCTGATTGGCTTGTGCGACTGTTATTATTAAAACTTTTGTTTAGAAGGAATAATTACTGCAAGCAGAGACATTGGAGATGGTTTGTTACATCCTGGGATATATAAACACTGGGCTCTTTCTATTGGACTAGATATGCGGCAACAAGCAACAACGGAAAACGCTAGATCCAACCCTTATCTATAAACCCAGGCAACAAACCACCCTAAACCGTCAAGAGTCCTGCCTGGACAACGAGGTATCCTATGACTCGGTTACAGGGTGCACGCACTATAGACTGCTGATAGTCAAGCAGGCTATATAAAAGATCACACAATTAAGTTGACTTAAAGCTTCAAGGAAAAGATAGATAACGGAATAAAATTGCAGAAACAATTTAATAACAAACTAGAAGAAAGCACATTTAACGTTACGTTAATTAATACAACTAATCACCCCTGCGTGAAAGAAGGTGAAAGCAAACAGTCCTCAAAACATCGTACAGGTAGACAAGATGCAGGTTTCTAAACTGCATGCGGCTACTGTAGGATCTGATGCTTAGCAAAGAAAATACGTTACGGATTTAGAGAACTCTTAACTCTTAAGCAGGAATAAATACTAGTGATAGGCCATACAGTGTATAATGGCATAGGTATAATTAAATAAAGGCAGCAACTCGCAACATAACCACATACAGGTGTGCTTCTCACTCTTAGTCAGTCAAGCCTGCTCGGACAGAGTCTCTAAGCCACACCCTGACTCACAATGCTCACAAGAACGGTAAAACTGTGGCACAATAACAAGCATGCAGAAATAATAAACCCCTAGCTGTTAATCTGCCAGGTGGCAGAGGTCTAGCCGGAAGGATATAGGCTTCGGATACCCGGGCTGAGCCACCTGCTCTAGCCTAGGGACGTTCCCAAGTCTGTGCGCCAAATTACTCTAATTGAAAGGGTGCTCTCTTGAGAGACTCAGATCCCAAGTATCTGACTCTCTCCTGGCGACCCTAAAACAAACGCAAGACGTGCTAGCGCAGTGCTGAGTGGACTAGGCAAGGGCCCTCACACAACACAACACTAGACACACAGGCACACAGACAAGAAAATGCCCCCAGACTCCCACGGGTATCCTAGTAAAGTCGTGCGGGGCCACAGGACTCGCACCAGCAGACTTTACTTAAAGGATCGCAAAAAGCCTCCCCTCCGGTCTAGCCACTGCGCACCTGCCACAAGAACACACTAGCAAGGTATGAAACCACCAAATATGAGACAACAAAAAAGCTTCCTAGGTCTCATTAACAATTACATCTCTGCATAAGGCCCAAAATCCTATCTAGTTATCTGAGAGCTCGTCGTTAATACAATAATAGATATAAGGTCTATCAAGGGGATGGGATAATTAAATAGATTGGTGAAGTAGTGGAAGGAAGGTATACAAAGTAAGAGAGAAAGTTTCTAAGTGGGGTTGAGAGGGATAGATATCAAGGGGGTCCGAAGGGTACGACAGTGAGGTGAGCTCTGAGTCTTGAATCTGTCTGAACCCCACCCTAGGCATGCGAAATACATCCCATGCTTGGCAACACTCAACACCGTTGCCAGGTCAAAATCCTCTACCCCTTGCGTGAGTCGAAACTAAGCCTAACGTTGCGATCAAATTGGCAACATCAGGCTCGTCCCAAGCTAGACTCTCCGCGCCCGCGCGAAGCAACGTCCCCCAGCCGGTCTCTCTCTCCCGCTCGTCTCCTCCCACTCTCACTAGACTTACATCTTATATATTATAATGAAACAATCAACTATCGAGAATAAAATATACTAAGATGCGTTGGTTAAGAATAAGGGCATCTTCAAGCTGGGAAACAACATAAGAATATCCCAGACATTAGTTACATTGTCGTAGGATATATACTAAGGAAAAGCAGGCCGGCCGCCTGCCGCCAGCCGGTTTCTAAACGGCTGGGCAGCCGACACGCGCGCATGCCCGCACGTGGCTACTATGCAGGAGCGTCACACCTCCCCCAAGATATAAGACCCTTGACTAAGTTCTTCATATCTAACAGAAAGCTTCGCATAGTACCACACACTGTTGCGACACAAGGCACTATATATAAAAAAAATAACGACTGTTGCGCTCCACCGAGGAAGTTTAACTAACTTAGTGACAATAAGCGAAAACATTCAACTTAGATACTGCTACAACATCTTATACAAAATTCTACACGTTATAAAAATAAAGAGTTTTTATAAAGTTTTTGCTTTTTTAATTTGTTTATGACGGCTGCACTTACAGGGGCAAGCCTATTTTACTCCACTCTCAACACACACTGACTGAACGACGAGGGTTCTCCTGCAAACAAACCCTCCCGTGACAAACAATCAGCCAAAACATTATCAGTGCCCTTTGCATGCCACACATCCAACTTGTGTCCCGGCAGCAAAACAACACCTGGCACTGATAAACTGCCCAGTTCATCACAAGACTGGCATTTCTCTTCGCTCTTTCCGGCAACGGAGCCTGCCAATAACCTTTCACTAGTTCTACCTTCGTGATAGGTGATGCAGCCCCGAGGCGGTCTATGGTGTCGTCAACTCTCGATAAGGTATAGGCGTCTGTCAGGGATAATGCACACACACTCTCGCAATCAACACACTCACTGATCTTGCCACTTAACACAGGTTGCAAGGTTACAGGCAACGACCACTCACGACATTCCTTATCCCTCAGACCCTTCGTCAACACGTAATCCAGCTCTGCTTGCACCACAGGCTGTCGAGCAGGATTTATACGGTAGGGAATTAAACTGAGCCTTGCACTATCTCCAGCCTGCATGTCGGATTCTACCCCATACATCAGGCCTGGAGAAGCAACAAACATGCGGATGCACTGCCACAGCCTAGTAAACAACTTATCTCGCAGAATAACAATCCTAGTGCCCTTCCACAACCCAGCCGAGACCGCAGCTTCTAACCTGTAGTCTCCCTCCTTCTCCACCTTCGTCCCTAGAACAGCCAGGTCATGAGAGGGACAATCAGTACCACCTGTGCAGTCACTCCCATAGTTCATTATTGCTAAGGCTTCCCCGCCGATACCGTACATGCACACCCCCGCATTCCTTACGACTACATCTGCCTGCGCAGCATCACCGCTTTTAGCGACATGGCCAGATACAGTCGGTCTATGGTAGGGCTGTTGCAATTGACTAGAGCAGCATTGGGAGGCAATGCGACGACTGGGCACTTCTATGCCACAGCCAACCTCACCAATCTGCTCAAAGTCCTCCTTTTGACCACCACCCTTGGCAGCCATGGGTCGACCCTGACCTGGCAACCATGCCAAAGCCTCGTCGCCCACCTTGAACCACCGAAACAACGAGGCTAACGGTCTTTCAACATCCACGTGACCTGCCCGCGGAACATCTTGCACCGCCCGAGTTGTGAGGCTCAGGGGCTCGGCACGACCAGTGGGGTATGAACCGAGCTGGTGCTGGAGCGCTGCACACTGCTGCTCAGGCAGATGCTCTAGCGCTTCCACAGCCACCAGACTCGTGTCCCCCGCCCACTGCTCCGCCGAGACATGACAATCCCTACTCTCCTCCACCTGTGCCCTACTGCCCCCCTCTCCTTCTCCACCTTGGCCGCTGCAGACCAACGCAGGGACAGTAGGCTGCTCAGGTGGTTGCCTCACAAACTCCTCCAACAGGTTCACATGACATGTTTCCCCGTCCTCGTGTTTGATCTCGACAGCACCATTACCACACTTCTGAACTTCCGGATCCTCCAACTGCAGTTTACAAATATCTGAGGGAATCAACCTGTCTAGATGCTTCCGAAGCAACCCAAGTCCTCCCCCAATATCAAACTGAGCAACCCTTTTTTCTCTCCGTGTGTAACGTTGCTGCATCGGAGTCTCTTCCTGCCCTACCTCCTCACTAGCTGTGACAGGTCCTGGGGCCTCTCCAGACTCTAACATAGGTGCCAATAATGAGTCACCAAGAAACACTGCCGGCTCAAAACTCTCCAATTGACCAACACTTCCCGTTTTCTTGTGACCTTTCCTCCGCGGTTTGATAGACTGAGGTGGTGGCTGCAAGGCTCCGGATGTCTGAGAACGCGTCACAACACACGCCATGGTTTGTACGCTACACTTCTCAACCCACTCCTGTTCCTCCCTACTAACGTCGGCCGCCTTCTCGGCAACGACCAAGGGTGAAACCTTAGAAGCAGGCACCGCAAAGTCGTTGCCGAGGAGGAGGTCGACGCCCCCAACAGGCAAGTTCTCTACAATTCCGACATCCAGCTCCTTCGCCACACCACCCACCTCCAGCTCCATCCGCACCAGCGGGTAGGACTTCGTAGCATTGATCCCCTGAACTACCACCACCCGAGCAGCGTTAATCGGCCTACCAGTAAAGTTCTTTAACAAGGTCGGAGAAGCCCCCGTATCACGCAATAGCTTAACTCCTCGCCTTTCGCCAGCCCACCTCACAAAACCCTGCCCTCTATGACCCCCAAAGACGTCGCGGACAGGGTTCGAGCCTTCCGGACTCTTGAACACAGGCTGTGTCCCAACCTCTGACGAACTACCCTTGGCAAAC
The DNA here is from genome assembly GCA_032716605.1 of Paralithodes platypus. Classification (NCBI taxonomy): domain Eukaryota; kingdom Metazoa; phylum Arthropoda; class Malacostraca; order Decapoda; family Lithodidae; genus Paralithodes; species Paralithodes platypus. The sequence continues at coordinate 9,162,727 of CM064547.1, read as the reverse complement.
TCAGAAGATATAGGCGACACCCCTATGCTGCGGGCCAATGACACAACCTTGTTTGGTGGCTTGTTCGGACAAGCATTTGAAAAGTGACCCTCCTTGTGACATGCAAAGCACTCTTTACTCTTTGGTTTCCCTTGGGAGTGGGAGGTACCATTAGACTTCTTATACGGGACGGTATTTGGTTTATGTTCAGTTTTATTGTCAGTGCTACATGGTTTTGTGTATTTATGTGTATCAAAATTCTTGGGAGGGGGAGGGGTACGATCCTTTGCACCCAACTCACTCCTAGCTGCTGCTTCGCACCCTCGAATTAATGACAGTCGGCGGTCAGCCATTTCTGCTGCCTCCTGGAGAGTTCTAGGATTTTTTTCCTTTATATGTAATGTTAAGTCCCCGCCTGTGCACTTAAAGAACGGCTCCAAGAGAACCAGCTCACTCAACTCCTCAAAAGTAGCTGCCCTCTCGGAACGCAGCCAATGTCGTAGTGCATCAGACAAGTCCCGGGCGTGTTCTAGGAAGGTACTATCCTTGCCCTTAGTAACACCCCGAAACTTCAAGCGGAAAGTTTCTGGTTGTAACTCATAGACCCGTAGCACAGCCTTCTTTAGCTCATCATAAACTACACAGGACTCTAAAGGTAGTGCATCATACGCTTTTAGCCCCTTTCCTAGGAGTCTTGATGAATCTAATGCTGCCCACTTTTCCTGAGGCCACTGGTGTTCCTGACACTTCTTCTCAAATCGCATAAAAAACTCAGTCACACATGATTCATCGAACACAGGAACTAGTTTAAGCAGGTGCGACAATGATTGGTCCCGATGTCTGTTACCTCCCCCAATATTTCGCCCTGTTACCTCCACTCGAGATCTGTCCAGCTCCCTGTCAGCCCGATACCTAGTAGACTCTGCCTGCAGTTCAGCCTCTCGTATAGCTGTTCTCTCTGCGGCCTCAGCCTGCACACTAGCCTGTCTCTCGGCAGCCTCAACCTTGGCCATCTCAAGCCGAAACAACAAATCTGGAGTTAACCCTTGAGGAGGGGAAGGTGCATTTAATGGAGAGGGTCCCTGTGATTGAATTCCACGCTGCCATTGACCATCAACTTGGGGGTATGTACTAAATTCAGGCACCCTGACGTTTGATACGGGGGTAGAGTGGAGGGGGGGCTGGGGACCGGGGCCCCAAGTCGCCTCTCCACCCAGGTCTCTCCCTTCTAAACCCAATATCAAAGTCCTCAGCTGATCTTTCCTAATGCCACTTAAACCCTGGTGACCCTGAAGACCTTCCACACACTTTAAGCCATACTTATTCAGCTTCAACACCCTGGCAGCGGTAAGGAAACCTCTAAAAATATTCTAGCACCCTCCTCGCTATCGACTAGCCACTCCACAGGTCTTTCTCCCTCCGAGCCTGTATCGTGACCTGACCCACCACTGTGTTCTGATGTATTAGACATGTTTGTGTACTGCAGTAATTATCACGGTTATAGAATGTGCCTTATCTCCTATGCAAGTATGTATATACTAATGTTATTTAAAGTCTTTAATGTGTTATATTGGTTGCTCCAAAAAAAAAAAAAAATCTATGTCCACTGTATTCCTCTAATCATAAGGAATCTCAAAACAAATGACCACTATATTCCTCTGTTCAGTAAATCCTATGCAAGGTCGCCATTTGTTACGTCCTGGGATATATAAACACTGGGCTCTTTCTATTGGACTAGATATGCGGCAACAAGCAACAACGGAAAACGCTAGATCCAACCCTTATCTATAAACCCAGGCAACAAACCACCCTAAACCGTCAAGAGTCCTGCCTGGACAACAAGGTATCCTATGACACGGTTACAGGGTGCACGCACTATAGACTGCTGATAGTCAAGCAGGCTATATAAAAGATCACACAATTAAGTTGACTTAAAGCTTCAAGGAAAAGATAGATATCGGAATTAAATTGCAGAAACAATTTAATAACAAACTAGAAGAAAGCACATTTAACGTTACGTTAATTAATACAACTAATCACCCCTGCGTGAAAGAAGGTGAAAGCAAACAGTCCTCAAAACATCGTACAGGTAGACAAGATGCAGGTTTCTAAACTGCATGCGGCTACTGTAGGATCTGATGCTTAGCAAAGAAAATACGTTACAGATTTAGAGAACTCTTAACTCTTAAGCAGGAATAAATACTAGTGATAGGCCATACAGTGTATAATGGCATAGGTATAATTAAATAAAGGCAGCAACTCGCAACATAACCACATACAGGTGTGCTTCTCACTCTTAGTCAGGCAAGCCTGCTCGGACAGAGTCTCTAAGCCACACCCTGACTCACAATGCTCACAAGAACGGTAACACTGTGGCACAATAACAAGCATGCAGAAATAATAAACCCCTAGCTGTTAATCTGCCAGGTGGCAGAGGTCTAGCCGGAAGGATATAGGCTTCGGATACCCGGGCTGAGCCACCTGCTCTACCCTAGGGACGTTCCCAAGTCTGTGCGCCAAATTACTCTAATTGAAAGGGTGCTCTCTTGAGAGACTCAGATCCCAAGTATCTGACTCTCTCCTGGCGACCCTAAAACAAAAGCAAGACGTGCTAGCGCAGTGCTGAGTGGACTAGGCAAGGGCCCTCACACAACACAACACTAGACACACAGGCACACAGACAAGAAAATACCCCCAGACTCCCACGAGTATCCTAGTAAAGTCGTGCGGGTACACAGGACTCGCACCAGCATACTTTACTTAAAGGATCGCAAAAAGCCTCCCCTCCGGTCTAGCCCCTGCTCACCTGCCACAAGAACACACTAGCAAGGTATGAAACCACCAAATATGAGACAACAAAAAAGCTTCCTAGGTCTCATTAACAATTACATCTCTGCATAAGGCCCAAAATCCTATCTAGTTATCTGAGAGCTCGTCGTTAATACAATAATAGATATAAGGTCTATCAAGGGGATGGGATAATTAAATAGATTGGTGAAGTAGTGGAAATAAGGTATACAAAGTAAGAGAGAACGTTTCTAAGTGGAGTTGAGAGGGATAGATATCAAGGGGGTCCGAAGGGTACGACAGTGAGGTGAGCTCTGAGTCTTGAATCTGTCTGGACCCCACCCTAGGCATGCGAAATACATCCCATGCTTGGCAACACTCAACACCGTTGCCGGGTCAAAATCCTCTACCCCTTGCGTGAGTCGAAACTAAGCCTAACGTTGCGATCAAATTGGCAACATCAGGCTCGTCCCAAGCTAGACTCTCCGCGCCCGCGCGAAGCAACGTCCCCCAGCCGGTCTCTCTCTCCCGCTCGTCTCCTCCCACTCTCACTAGACTTACATTTTATATATTATAATGAAACAATCAACTATCGAGAATAAAATATACTAAGATGCGTTGGTTAAGAATAAGGGCAGCTTCAAGCTGGGAAACAACATAAGAATATCCCAGACATTAGCTACATTGTCGTAGGATATATACTAAGGAAAAGCCGGCCGGCCGCCTGCTGCCAGCCAGTTTCTAAACGGCTGTGCAGCCGACACTCGCGCATGCCCGCACGTGGCTACTATGCAGGAGCGTCACAGGTTGGAAGTGCCAATCAGCTGGAATTATTGACATATAGGGGGGTCGTTATTGACATATAGGGGGGTCGTTATTGACATATAGGGGGGTCGTTATTGACATATAGGGGGGTCGTTATTGACATATAGGGGGGTCGTTATTGACATATAGGGTGGTCGTTATTGACATATAGGGGGGTCGTTATTGACATATAGGGGGGTCGTTATTGACATATAGGGGGGTCGTTATTGACATATAGGGGGGTCGTTATTGACATATAGGGGGGTAGTTATTGACATATAGGGGGGTCGTTATTGACATATAGGGGGGTCGTTATTGACATATAGGGGGGTAGTTATTGACATATAGGGGGGTCGTTATTGACATATAGGGGGGTTGTTATTGACATATAGGGGGGTCGTTATTGACATATAGGGGGGTCGTTATTTTGCCAGAGTCGCTGAAACAAAGTATAGTTTATCCTATTTAATGTAGCCTACAAGCAATAATGTGACTCAAAACAAAGTATAGTTTATCCTATTTAATGTAGCCTACAAGCAATAATGTGACTCAAAACAAAGTATAGTTTATCCTATTTAATGTAGCCTACAAGCAATAATGTGACTCAAAACATGTCAGCAAGTAAGATTTATGCATTATAAAAGTCCAAAAAACGTGAATCTGACCTCAATATATAAAACTCTAGGCCAATCCCTCATACTTCTCGAACTACCATTCAAACCTGCAGTCAAAATACTCGTAACATTTAGATGGCTCTGACCAGCTTTCTCCATCACCATCCACAGTAAACTTGGGCGAATCATTAAAGTTCTCCTGATCCGCAGCCATTGAGAACGTTTGCTGCATTTGTTTGGCGATATTAAAACCTTTTACCCAATATAATTGTGAATTATAAGACCTTTCGTGCCATTTAGGTGTTGATTTTGTCCAGGCGAGCGTTATGAGCCTGCTATTTAGGAGGAACCGACCTTCAGCCCGGACATGTTTCTCCCGGAAAATGTACATATTTATCCGGAAGAAGGGTATTGAGGTATTTTTTCATTCTTGATGAAGGCCTAGGGAGCACATTAAATACCTCTCTTTAAGGGGAGATGGGCCGGTTTTTTTGTCTATTACTTCATGTATTTATGTATATCTTAGTTTCCTCGCTAGACCTCCATCAAACTTAAAAAAACGTCCATTAGATCCCTCTTCTAGATTAATTTGTAATTTTTTCGGTGAAAAAAAATTCCGGCCGAAGGCCGGTTCTTCCAAAATTAAAGGCTCACTATCGTTCGCCAGGAAAAAATCGATAACTAAATAGTACGAAAAGTCTTAAAATTGACACAGAAATGGAGGGAAAGGGCTTAAAATCGACAAACTAATGGGGCAAGTATCTTGAAATCTGAAAACTAATGGGGCTAAACAAGAGGGAGAATGGGGTCTTGAAAAACGACCCATCTCCCTTTAGACCTTTCTGTACCGGTGACGTCTGTCTTTATTATAATTCAGCTATATAATTAGAAAATTGTATTAAGTTTTAGGAAGGATATGTGGTAGTAAAAAGGGTTAAGTGAGACAGCTCAAAGCCTATTTATTGCGTGAGGCTCTTTTGAAACTGAATATAATCGTCTATTAATATATAGAATAATGTGAAAAGGACGGCATCGCTACTGAACATGTTAACGGTATATTAGTGGGAATACACCCATCTTATACCAGTTGGAAAGTTAAGGGGAGATGGGTCGCTTTTCTGTTCCCCCTTCTTCCTAATATTTAGTCCCATTAGTTTTCAGATTTTGAGACGTTCGGCCAATTAGTTTGGCGATGTTAAGACCTTTCGCCACATTTTTTTGTCAATATTAAGCTTTTTGTGTCATTTAGGTGTGGATTTTTTCCTGGCGAGCAATAGCGAGCCTGTAATTTAAGAGGAACCGGTCATCGGCCGGGACATTTCTCTATCGAAAAATTTACAAATGAAGGCTACTGTAAAGGCCAGATCATCATGATATTGTGGTCATAATGAAGAGGTTCCTACATGAGTCTCTACTAACCCCGCCATTATCGTTGTGAAACTGGGAGATGCCAACGTCAAACAGGCTGGGATCTCTCCAGCAAAATACCCCTAGATTTCATAATTATACCCTAACCTACATATTTCGTCACAATTTCGTGTTTTAATACAGCTTTACAATTTAACATTTACCTATAATGTAACTACTAATATGTTATATTCAAAATGAGCCATTTATTCCTGTTGTATTGCTTGGAGTTATACTTGCATCATATAAAAGTAGTTTATATATTGTATAATTTGGAGTAAGGGGTCGGGCGCAAGTTGGACTAGATAATAGTCCATCAGGCGCCTGGCCCGGGGAGATGATTAATATGAAGGGTGTGCCTGGAAGTGTGGTGGGAGGGCTTGTGGCTTTGGCTCCGCTGCATGTCTGCCTGCCGAGATCGGAACCTCTCCGGGTGGTCAGGGGACGGGGGAGTGCTGGAGCGACCTTGGTAACCCTGGTCTCTGGGTCTTCTCCTGGGTGACCTGGATGTGTGAGAGTTTGTGTTTTTTATCTGTGTTTATTTGTTGTTTTATATTGTTTTTGTGTTTTCCCTGTTCTTGCTCTGTCTTGAGTCGGCTACCCCCAAAATGGGGATTGGGCCTGAGCATATAGATAGATAGATAGATAGATATTGTATACGTGTATTTATTCCTTTCTCTCTTGCTTTTATATATCGATCTATCCTCTATGGCCATCCCGACGGAAATACTGGAAAACTCCCCCTGAAAACAACTTGCCTCGACTTTTTCTCGCGTCTATGATTATATTATATTGTTTTTGATTAACCTAATATAATCTAACCTAACCCAAGCAAAACAGCGCAAATTCATCATATAAATGCCGGGCGAGTTGTTTTCGGGGCGACATCTCCAGTATTCCTCGACGGCACGGAGACAAATTGCTTGCATCGTGTGCTTGAGTTTAGCTTATTTACGAGTGTTTGAGGGGTTGTTATACGGTCGTGAGAGTTGCATGGTGTTATTAACCCTTAATTAGAGGCTCACCACATAAGTCGAGTTAAATAAAGCTGGACTATGTGGCGGCGCTCGACATAACTCGAGTGGCAATTTCAGCACGTAATGTTGCTGAGAGAGAGAGACAAGTGGTGGCAGGAGAGTAGCGAGCGTATGACTGCTCCAGACCACCGCGGCGAACATACTGACACGAATCCCAGCTCCCTCCTCCCTCTCTCACTCGCTATATAAGGAATTGTATCGGGAAAGTGGCTAATTACATGCTTTTTGCACTCGCGTTGCACGGTTATTGCAAGAAAACTAGCCATCATAAAAGGATCGTTATGGTGTCATTCGAAAGCTCTGTTTATGCCCTTTCAGGGATAGGTACTTGTTTTATGTTCTGGGTCTTATTTAGGCATGAAAATGATCACGTAAACAGCCCTATTTTGGCTAAAAACACCCCGCTGGGCGGTACATATAAATAAACCGCATAGGCCGCTCGTAAGGTGTTAAGAGACCAGAAACAAGTGCAGATCGTTTATATGGTGCTACAGTGCACCTATATGGCATATTAAGGAAGCTCAGGCGGTATTGTGCAGCATTATTTACTGGTTCGGCTCAATGGTTTAAGGATGGGGTTTACTTTGCTCGGTAAACCTCCATCAAACGTAAAAGAACACCCACAAGACCCCCCTTCGATATAAAATTGTACATTTTTCGGTAGAAAAATGTTCCGGCCGGTTGGTTATTTCTATAATTGCAGGGTCGCTATCGCTCGCCAGGAAAAATAGACACCTAAATGGCACGAAAGGTCTTAATATAGGCAATGAAATGGGGCAAAAGGTCTGAATATCGCCAAACTAATGAGGCGAATGTCTTGAAATCTCCTAACTACTAGGCCTAAACATTAGGGAGGAGGAGGACTCGAAAACCCACTGCCTCGTTATTGTATCAACACTGCAAGGTAAGATAAAGTTGGTTATTGGTGGAGACGGGTGTGTTCGGGGTAGGAAAAAGCAGGGCTATTCTATTCTATCATTATATACTCAGGCCCAATCCCCACGTTTCCTCTTTTTAGGGGGGGGGGGGGGGGGGGGGGGCGACTCAAGACAGAACCAGAATAGGGACAACACAACAGAAAACAATGAACACACAAAAACAAAATACAAATTCACATACATCTAGGTAGGAGAAGACATAGAGATCAGGGTCACCAAAGCATGGCTACAAAATAAAAACACAAAATATCGCTAGATCCGTTTTCAAAAGTCGCTAGATAGTATATAAATGTACAGAACATCGCTAGAATAATGCCACAATCTCTTGAATATGGATCTAAAATGTCTGAAATCTCTAGAGTACCGCTAGGAATTATATCAAGAGATATCAAAAACTGCCGCTAGATTGATGTAAAAACCTCTAGATCTAACGGAAAAGTAGCTAAATTGACAACACTTGTCAATGGTCATTACTATATTATGTATTATGTAATATGTTATGTACTGTTAACCCATTCAGTACCGGTGACGTCCTTTTCATTGTATTCTGGCAAATATTATATAATTTGATTAGGCTTAGAAAGGACCTTATAAACATTCAGAGGCTACACACTCAATTTTTTTTTTTTTTTTTTTTTTCTATATTCCAACTTACTTCCTCTCGGTATGCCCGAGAGGCTGAGAGCCTTAACATTCACCGCTTTACAATGAACAGTGAAGCCCGTGAGGTCTTGTTCCAGTCTAGGGAGTGAGACATGTGAAGCACGTAGAGTACAACGAGCACCTGCCATCTTGCCTTCACATGAGGCACGGTGCTCACTCATGGCCCGAAAGGACCCCATCTCTGAAGCCACCTCGTTCCCGTGCTTCACTGTCTCATCCCCTACACTCGGACTCTCACACTTACACACACACAACGCCACCTGTTGAGCAGATAACTCACCAGGCATTGCACCCCTATAGCATATTTTGAATATGGGAATATTCATACAGTGCTAGAAGGGAACAATGAGGGTATTTTATTGACGTTTCGGTGGGCTTCTGGTAATGCACTGATACCAGGTACAGCACAAATTCCATCCCAATAATATCTTTCCATTGATACATCGGGATTTGAACCCGGGACCTTTGGATTACCAGGCCAGTGGCAAGACCACTCCATCACACCTCCTGATCCTTTTAGCTGCCATAATCCTTCCTAAGTTGCATAAAATCGTCTAATAGTTGCCACACTGATGAACAGAAGGTCAGCGGTACTGACTGGGTTAACCCCTTCTTTACCGGTGACATCCTTTTAACTTTATGTTGGCTACCATTATACGATTTCATTGAGTTATAAAAGGGTCTCTAGTAATTAACAGGCTTCGAACTATATAACTTAACCATTAATCATATTCTGGCAGCTATTAGACGATTTTATTCAGATTAAGAAGGAACAGTGATAGCTAAAAGAATTAATTGAGATAGTCAGTAGCCTTTTCATTGGTAGGCGTCCATCCTAAACTGAATATAATTATCTAATAGTAGCCAGAATAAAGTTAAAGGGATGTCACCGGTACTGAATGAGCTAAAGGACGAATTATCTAAAAAAATTACGTAGCCTTTACAAATGGAAATGGTAATCTGTGTTGTACTCCAGATAAACAACAGTCATTCTCACAGTGAATGGTAATCTGTGTTGTACTCTTGATAAACAAAACTAATTCTCACAGTAAATGGTAATCTGTGTTGTACTCTTGATAAACAACAGTTATTCTCACAGTAACGTGGTAACTACGTATTACTATGATGTTATTGACAGGTAATGTAGTACGTGGGTAGTGGTACAAAGGAGTACAAAGGAAATCAAGCAACAACAGATCTAGTGACCCTTCTAGGTTGCTTGTCCTCCAAAACACTGAGGATCAAGTGTCCAAACAGTGGTTTAGAGTGAGTAAGGGAACATTGGAAAGGGAATTACTGCCCTGGAACTAATGTCCGTGGCAGGATTAGGAAGTTAGTAGAGGACAGATGGGTTAGTAACTGAGGGGGGGATAAAATAAAGTTATTAATTTACAAACGCAGTCAGTCGCGGGTTTGATGAGAGATATTTGTCTAGGCGGAGTTTAAATGAATCAACGGTGATGCAGTCTATAACGTTTCGGGAAGCCCATTCCACAAGTTGACAACTCGATTGAAGAAGAAATTCTTAGATTCGTGCGAGTTAAAAGATTTACCAATAATTTTGCAACCGTTTCCCCGCGTGTAATTAGATTGGTCGATAGTGAAGTACTTACTACAGTTCATATTGTCGATGCCTTTGATAATTTTGAACACTTGAATTAAGTCACCTCTTAATCTGCGCTAGGTTAAAGGAAATAGATTTAATTCTCTAAGATGCTCTTCGTATGGTTTGTTCTTTAGGCTAGGTATCACTTTGGTAACTCTACGTTGAACTCGTTCTAGCTTGTTTATATCTTTTTGGGAATAAGGGCACCAGGATTGAACGCAGTATTCCAGAAGAGGGCGGACTAAGGAATTGTAAAGGGTTAGGATAACTTCTTTGGATTTATGCTCAAATGACCTGCCTATAAAGCCAATTATTTTGTTTGCCTTCTTAACAACTTCTGAACATTGTTGACTCGGTTTTAGGTTACTCGATATTGTTACTCCCAGATCGGTTTCTCTGTTTACATTCTTAAGCTGAGTGCCATTCATCGAATAGTTTGCTTTCTCATTTAGGTATCCGACATGTAGTACTTTACATTTATCCGCATTGAAACTCATTTGCCAAATTTGGGCCCAACATGACAATTTATCTAGATTGTGTTGCATATCGTCAACTTGTTCTTTTGAGAGTACGCTATTTGCAATTTTTGTATCGTCAGCAAATTTTGAGACTGTACATGTGAGATCCTCTGTGACGCTCCTGCATAGTAGCCACGTGCGGGCATGCGCGAGGGTCGGCTGCCCAGCCGTTTAGAAACCGGCTGGCGGCAGCCGGGCGGCCGGCTTTTCCTTAGTATATATCCTACGACAATGTAACTAATGTCTGGGATATTCTTATGTTGTTTCACAGCTTGAAGCTGCCCTTATTCTTAACCAACGCATCTTAGCATATTTTATTCTCGATAGTTGATTGTTTCATTATTATATACAAGATGTAAGTCTAGTGAGAGTGGGAGGAGACGAGCGGGAGAGAGAGACCGGCTGGGGGACGTTGCTTCGCGCGGGCGTGGAGAGACTAGCTTGGGACGAGCCTGATTGTTGCCAATTGATCGCAACGTTAGGCTTAGTTTCGACTCACGCAAGGGGTAGAGGATTTTGACCCGGCAACGGTGTTGAGTGTTGCCAAGCATGGGAAGTATTTCGCATGCCTAGGGTGGGGTCCAGACAGATTCAAGACTCAGAGCTCACCTCACTGTCGTACCCTTCGGACCCCCTTGATATCTATCCCTCTCAACCCCACTTAGAAACTTTCTCTCTTACTTTGTATACCTTCCTTCCACTACTTCACCAATCTATTTAATTATCCCATCCCCTTGATAGACCTTATATCTATTATTGTATTAACGACGAGCTCTCAGATAATTAGATAGGATTTTGGGCCTTATGCAGAGATGTAATTGTTAATGAGACCTAGGAAGCTTTTTTGTTGTCTCATATTTGGTGGTTTCATGCTTGCTAGTGTGTTCTTGTGTCAGGTTAGCAGGGGCTAGACCGGAGGGGGGGCTTTTTGCGATCCTTTAAGTAAAGTCTGCTGGTGCGAGTCCTGTGGACCCGCACGACTTTACTAGGATACCCGTGGAAGTCTGGGGGCATTTTCTTGTCTGTGTCCCTGTGTGTCTAGTGTTGTGTTGTGTGAGGGCCCTTGCCTAGTCCACTCAGCACTGCGCTAGCACGTCTTGCGTTTGTTTTAGGGTCGCTAGGAGAGAGTCAGATACTTGGGATCTGAGTCTCTCAAGAGAGCACCCTTTCAATTAGAGTAATTTGGCGCACAGACTTGGGAACGTCCCTAGGGTAGAGCAGGTGGCTCAGCCCGGGTATCCGAAGCCTATATCCTTCCGGCTAGACCTCTGCCACCTGGCAGATTAACAGCTAGGGGTTTATTATTTCTGTATGCTTGTTATTGTGCCACACTTTACCGTTTTTGTGAGCATTGTGAGTCAGGGTGTGGCTTAGAGACTCTGTCCGAGCAGGCTTGCCTGACTAAGAGTGAGAAGCACACCTGTATGTGTTTATGTTGCGAGTTGCTGCCTTTATTTAATTATACCTATGCCATTATACACTGTATGGCCTATCACTAGTATTTATTCCTGCTTATGAGTTATGAGTTCTCTAAATCCGTAACTTACTTTCTTTGCTAAGCATCAGATCCTACAGTAGCCGCATGCAGTTTAGAAACCTGCATCTTGTCTACCTGTACGATGTTTTGAGGACTGTTTGCTTTCACCTTCTTTCACGCAGGGGTGATTAGTTGTATTAATTAACGTAACGTTAAATGTACTTTCTTCTAGTTTGTTATTAAATTGTTTCTGCAATTTAATTCCGTTATCTATCTTTTTCTTGAAGCTTTAAGTCAACTTAGTTGTGTGATCTTTTATATAGCCTGCTTGACTATCAGAAGTCTATAGTGCGTGCACCCTGTAACCGAGTCATAGGATACCTTGTTGTCCAGGCAGGACTCTTGACGGTTTAGGGTGATTTGTTGCCTGGGTTTATAGATAAGGGTGGGATCTAGCGTTTTCCGTTGTTGCTTGTTGCCGCATACCTAGCCCAATAGAAAGAGCCCAGTGTTTATATATCCCAGGACGTAACACCTCATCTATGTCGTTGATGTAAATTAGAAAGAGAATTGGTCCTAGTACCGATCCCTGGGGTACCCCGCTACTTACATTGGTCCATTGGTCCATGACCTTACCGTTTATGACTACTCTTTGCTTTCTGTTGCTGAGCCAATTTTCTATCCATTTCAACACACCGTCTTGTATTCCATGCGCATTTAGTTTTAGCAGTAACCGTTTGTGGGGAACTTTGTCAAAGGCCTTTTGAAAATCAAGGTATATAATATCTACAGCTTTACTCTCATCGTAGAGGTTGAGGATATCGTGGAAGAAGTCTAAGAGGTTTGTTAAACAGGAACGTTTTTTACGAAAGCCGTGTTGAGTATCTTTAAGTATGTTATTTTCCTCTAAGTGATTTACGAGTCTGTCTCGTATGACCGTTTCTAGCATTTTACATACAACTGAGGTTAAGCTAATTGGACGATAGTTACTGGGTAGGGATTTGCTGCATTTTTTTAATATCGGTGTTACATTGGCTAGCTTCCACTGATCAGGCATAGTTCCAGACTGCAAGGATTTATTGAATAGTAATGTCAGTGGTTTGGAGAGCTCATCCTTAGCTTCCTTTAGAACTCTAGGCGATATTGTATCAGGTCCTGGCGTTTTATTTACCTTGAGTTTATCTAAACAATTCAATACTTCTCTCTCTGTAACGGTGATATTGCTTAGAACATCTGAATTATCAATCTGAATCGGCGATGGTGTAGGGATATCACTGAGGTCTTCTGTTGTAAAAACTGATGCAAAGAAGGTATTGAGGGCATTACTCATTTGTACTTCGTCTTTGGTGTATTCTCCATTTTCATCGACTAACGGTCCAACAGTTGAAGTAACTACTTCTTTCTTTCTGATATAACTATAGAATTCTTTCGGGTTTGTTTTACTTTGATTCGCAATATGTAACTCTAAGGTCTTTTTACTTTGCTTAATTAACTTTTTGGCTTTGCGTCGTAGCTCTACAAATTTCACCCGTTCTTCGTCATTTTGTGAGATTTTGATCTATCATTAGCAAATTTTTTAGCAAGTAGGCAGTTTGAAATATCTTTATTCCACCATTTGGGCTTATTATTATGGCCTGGACGCCGTATTTTCGATGGTATGCAGTCTTGCACTGCTTTTAGGTAAGTGGTTTCGAATAACTTCCAAGATGTATTTAAGTCATTATTGTTAATTAAAAAGCTCCAGTCAGTTTCTTTAAACATAGCTCTAAGTTTATGGAAGTTTGCCTTCTTGAAATTAGGGACTATTGAAATTTGCTACTATTTGGTTCGTTACTAGTAAAGTTTAATGTGAAAGTTATCGTACGATGGTCGCTGTTACTGAATTCATCACCAACATTCAAATTCTCTATCAATTTTTCTTTTGTTGCAAGTACAATGTCAAGAACGTTATTACCACGGGTCGGCGTTCGAACAAATTGATAAAGCGAACTCTCTTGCAAGTTCGTATACTAGTCATGTCCGGAGTGTGAAGTAAGAGTATCGCTCCACTTGGTGACAGGTAAATTAAAGTCGCCAAAAATTACGGTATCTTGTGAGTTACTTACATCTGCAATTTGTTCGTAAATTTCTCGGTCAGTTTGCACTGATTGAGCTGGAGGTCTGTATATTAACGCATGTATTATTTTTGTACCTTTATTATTCTTTATTAGCACAAAAGATGTGTCGACGTTCACAATTTGAGGTTTTGACACGAGGGTCGGGTTAAGACTTTCTTTGATATAAAATAAAACGGCACCTCCAATTTTATTTATTCGGCTGTTCTCAAACATTACATAACCGGGAAGTGAATACTCTGCTAAAAAGTCTCTATCTTCTGTATTGAGCCAAGATTCTGTTATGCCAATCACATCATAATTTTCTGTAAACACTAGTTCCTGTAAATCTGAAAATTTATTGCGTATGCTACGAGCGTTTGCATAGAAAACCTTTAAAGTTGCGGTTTTAGAACTCACAGAACGTTCTTTCATCGAATTTTTGGTTCTGGTCGGATCTACATTTACATTCATGGCTGTCCTCGGTCCTCGGTCGTTATCCCTGGCGGTTTTGAATTTGGGTCGTGTTGGTGGAGCTTTATCCAAATTCGCGGTTCTTGACGGATTAGTATTTAATTCCTTTGTAGGTTGACGTCCTCCCTGTCTTCGGTCCTCCTTCCTGGTTGTCCTGTGCTGAGTCGATTTCTTCTAAGTACATGTACTTACAATGTTATGATGACATTAACTTAAAACGTTATTAGAATTTTACACATTACGTCGGGTAGCAGTTGATTCTTTACATACTGAAGTAAGATTTGTGTATGTTGTAGCATCCCATTATTCTACGTGACTAATACGTTATTAGTTAGTAACATGATTTACGACTTAATTAAGTATGACGTTACCTCACTGTGGCTCCACAGATGTATCTGATAACTGTTATTGTGATATTATTAGTACTGGTACATTAAGTAGGCTACGTTATTACCCTATGAATATTTATGAACTGAAATACGACGTAGGTATGTTACTCATGCACATAACAGTTATATATAATTATAACATTATTGGTACCGTACTTACTATAATATTTATTTACCATCATAAAAATTATACAGAAGTATGATATGTGTACGTTGATGCGACCGCACCGATTTCCGTGATAAAGTAGTGTTATTAGTACATAGTTACACATAAAAAGTACGTAATTAACACGTGATTCATTACATACTAAAGTACGACGACGGCACATCCCTACTACCCAAAATACATATACGATAAGTACATGCCATTATATAGCTTGTGCGTAATAAAATAAGTAGTTAATACCAGATTCAATGACTATGTTGTTCAATTTTAGAGCCGGTTAAAATAGATAGAGACTAGAGGCAATCCAACCATGAATGATAAAAGTATCCACACTATTAGATATTATTGATTGATGATAGTTTGAAACTCCTTAGCCTATATGCATTAGATAAACAAAAACATAGATATAACATTATAGAAACTTGCAGTAAGTCGATGAAGATTGTCACCACGGGGGATAGCAGCAAAGCATTAACACAAATTATTTAGGAAATAAGCCATACAAAATACAAATGGCTTCCAACTGGATTATTTCTAATTTATATAAACGTAGGTAAGCCTGGATTTGGAAATGGGTTGCAAGGTATGCAGAATAGATTACCTAGTACTTTGGTCAGCTCGTGAACGGTGATTGTCGTGTTCTTATGCACAATACTGAATAATATTTGAAACTATTTACAATAAACAATATTTTCATTTTTATAATTTTTCTATTCTCTCTGATCTTCAACATAAATATGTGAGAGTATAAAGTAAATAAATGTCATGTGATGTGCATTAAGACAAGTTGTATGTATGTTACTGCGATTACTCATTATGTAAATGGCATGAATCGAATAATATAAGCTAAAAGTCCAGCTTTAGAAATGTCAAAATCACAACTATATTATACAATATAATCTCAATATATTGCCAGTTTCCACAAATAAAAAACACACTTACCTGCATACATATAGTTATGTGTTTTGCCTCCTTTAGTCCTTGCTTTTCCAACACTCGCTGTTATGGTAATTTTTTGTGTAGCCTACTCTGATTCCACTTTTCCCATCACACTTCACATTACATTCATAATTGATGACTAAAATGACAAAAATTTTGCCTAAATTTGTTTATCAATGATAGAGCCTCATCACCATTGACAAGGTACTACAATAACGCTGGCTACAAACATACAATACATTCGCCAGCATAGCCACTTCTGCATATTAGGTTCCAGATCTATTTTTCGCCATATACATAATTATACTATCGTCCAATTGCTCTCATTTCTTGTCTTTCTAAAGTTTTTGAAACTATTCTTGCTTCCAAATTTCTTAAGCATTTCTCTTCTCATAATCTGCTTTCAGATCACCAGTATGGCTTCCTTAAAATTATAATGATTGCGTTATATTTATTCCAAAACCATAAAACGCGTAATGCGTTTACCTGGTAGAAGAAAACATTTAGTTATCCCTGTACGCTGCCATGTCCGTTTTCTTCAGAGACGGAAAAAAACATTCAAATATTTTAATTTCCCCTTACAGTTTCTGATATTGTATATTAATGTCAATTTATTTTATTATGATAATCAATAAGCTTTTAAACATTATTATTAATATAACATAACATAGTCATGAAAAATAAACATAAAAACACAAACAAATTTAAATTTATATGAAACCATTCCACACTGATATTTGGTATTGATAAATATGCTCAATGTAATGAAACTTTTATTAATTCAAAAGTTCACGTAGCCTTGAATGTTACTGGCGTGGGTGACCGAGCAGCTGTGCTAAGAAGGTAGGAATGGATGTTTTGTTAATATAATATTATTGATTATTGGGAATCTAGGGCTCTTTCCTCAATTTCTCTCATCGATCCTCACTTATAAATACCTGTGATTAAGTGGTTGTGTTAGTGGCACTGCCTATGCCATGTATATTTACTTAACCAATTATTATTAATGGGTAGGCTGTGAATAGTAGGCGCCGCTATAGCACAGAGCTCGACACGCTCGTTTCCTAGCCAAGACGAGATTCAAGAGGAGCAGATAGTTCCTGTAGGTGGAGGTGCAATTTTGTATCCCTAGGTGTATGGAATCTAGACCCATGCTAATCAATCTCCTTAGTCCTTAGGTTGTTCGCCTACATTAACTTAACCCATTCAGTACCAGTGCCATCCTTTTATATAAAATTCTGGCTTCTTTTAGACGATTTTATTATATTACAAATGTATAATAGCCTATATATCAATATAATAATTTTATCTATATAATCTATTATACTATTTTTTATGAAAAATAATTTTGTCTAGCCCATTTTCCAATCACTTACAATACCATCTTGCATTAGGCTAAGTAGAAAGGTAATAAGTTAAAATTATGGTTTGTAGTCTTCGACAGTAGTTTACAATTTAAAGGTGGTTTTATCATGCTAGTCTAAAGATAGATATAATTGGCAATGCGATCATGCCTTCATTTTCAGCAACTCATTCTAATTGCTATGACATAATGTCAATGACAATTTTCACATTGAAAACTTGATCAAAGTAAAATATTAATAATGTTCTATATTTCACAAAAGTTCAAAGCCTCATTCGGCAAAACCAACAACTGATCCATTCCCATAGCCTAGCTACATACAGCAAAAGCTGCAAAATATGCATTTTCTTTTCTTTTTTCTTAACACTCCTCGAGCGGCTAGGTCTGTAACTTCTACTACCTGCCAAACGGGTAGTTTTACCCCTAAACGAGCTTATTTCCGTGCTCTTTTTCATGCATAAACAAGAGCCAGAGCGTAATACTATTTAGTATCCGTGAAAGGGTGTTAATTGAGCTTTCCAATGACACAAGAACCATCTTTCTACGACCACGGGTTCTCTTGCAACGATCGTGCAACACGAAGGAAAAATCCCTAAAATAGGGTATTTCCTTACATAATTCCCTGTCTAGCGAGGTAGTGGGTGTAGATGTGTGTGGAGGTTGGCCCAGTGCTGGCGCGGGAGCCGTGCCGAACGGTCAGAGTCAACCTACGCTCCTTCCACCACTCGTCTCTCTCTCAGAGCCAATTATGTGGTCAAAATTGCATACCGCCAAAAGTCGGGCCCCGCCACATAGTCCTTGGTTCTCTAGACCGCCTTAAGTCGGGCCCTGACAAAGAGGGGTTAACAAAGCAGACTGACTCAATTAATATTGTTGTTGAGCACCCCATTTCCTACTTTTCAAAGAAGTTTAACCGAGCACAAAATAATTATTCTGTGATCGAAAGGGAGTTGCTAGCTATTATTTTGAGTTTACACCATTTCTCTGTTTATTTGCCACCACATGGGCCCATACTCAGAATCTACTCTGACCATCATCCTCTGCAGTTTCTTAATAGGCTCAAGGACAAAAACCAGAGACTTACTCGCTGGAGTTTGATGTTGCAAGAATATCATCTCGATGTTAGGCACATCCGTGGTGTTGCTAATGTCCTGGCAGACTGTTTGTCCCGTGAGTCCTCTGAGGAATGATAGGAGAGCACGAGGCTATTTAGTTAGTAAGTCATATTTACTCACGTTAACAAAAATCTATAAAATGTAAAAATACAAAAGTCTGTCAATGTACATATTTTGCAGCTGTAAACTAATTATGAAAGTTTTGTTTCAAAGCTCCAAAACTCCCCCCCCCCCCCCCCCCCGTGTGAGGGTGTCACAATGACCAGGGTCTTTTAGGAGTAGCCAGAATCTAGTGGCGCCTGACTTCTGACAGCAGCTGTGCCAAGTCTATTAGAAATACCTAGTATTGCGAGTTTCTCTCAGATACCCTTCCAATTACTGATGACTAGTTTTGCCATATTTCTAAGCATTTTTGTCTCAATAAACATTTGTGTAGAATGAGCCAATAGAGTGTTACTATGTTCGTATATGAAGTTGTGTTTTAGTGGCAACGCTGTAATTATTAGGCTGGGTGTTGCTGGGTAAGCGAGGAAGGGGAGAAAGGAATGTTGCTCCAGTCTCGCAGTGGGGGAGGCGATGTTGCTAAGCAACACGAGTTTAATTAATTATGTGACCATTGCGAGTTTACTTGTGTTGCAATATCAAGATGTACTTTATTTTCTCTGTCACACTGTTTTAGTTAATTTGTTAACACAGGAATACTTTAGTATAAGTTATTCTTGTGAAGTTTCTTAGTGTTATCATATCGTGTGGTGATATCTTGCAACCCCCACTTAGTTTGAGCCTGGCTCCCGCCAGTTTCGCCAGGGCCAGGCCTCATCATTCTCTCGTGGGCGGCCAGACAGTATAGGTGGTGATAGCTCTCTCTTGTGGCACACTAGTTTGCCCCCTGTTTTGTTTTTCCTTGCTTGCATAAGAGTAACGTAATGTAATTAACTGAGAATCCTAGACATTAATTTCATTCTTTTAATTCTTCCTTCTCCTCTGATCAGCATTATATTATCTTTCCATTTTCATCATATGTTCTGTACCTCCGATGGATTACTTCGGAATCTATAGTAGGGAAGAGCTGGGAGGCTTGCTGGGGTCCTTACTAATAAGCACTGTTAATCCCATAGACAGTCCACACACACACACATCCATACCCCTACATATTTTCCCAGTGTTTGTGCTTATGACCCGGCAGCAGCCTTGACGGTTCTGCCCCAGCTATTGTTTGTTCCCTATCTCGGGTTTCGAACTGAGGCAACAGAGTGTTTAATATTAATTAGGAATCCAGCTTCAGTCTGGACCCTCCTATAGTTAACACCTTAAGAGCGGGTGGTGGAGTATATTTCACTGTGCATCTCAGTGGGTTTTTTTTTACCATAAATGGGGTTGTTTCCGTGCTCTTTTTCATGCATAAACAAGACCCAGAGCGTAATACATGTATGTATCCCTGAAAGGGCATAAATTGAGCTTTCCAATGACACCCAAACCATCTTTCTACGATCACTGGTTGTCTTGCAACGATCGTGCAACCGAAGGGCAAAACCGGTAAAATACGTAATTTCTTTATATAATTACGTATGTAGCGAGGGAGTGAGGGTGGATGTAAGTGGAGTACATCTCAGTTGGTCCACGGTGGCCGTGGCAAGCGGTCATGAGGTAACCCATGCGTCACCAGTCACTCGTCTCTCTCTCAGAGCCAATATTGCGCCAAAATTGCACTCGGATTTAAGTCGGGCCCCGCCACATAGTCCAAATTTTACGATACGGACTTAAGTCGGGCCCCGATAGACAAGGGTTAAGTGAGTGAGGGAGGAGGACTCTAAGAGTTCATTGTTTGGGCGGTAACTCATTGGGGGGCCCAGGTTGAAGCAGGATATATTGGTGTGGTATTAGAGGTGGTCAGAGCAACCTGCTTCTACTAATATCACCCCGAGGTTAGTAGTCATATTAGGACACTGCCTTGTATTGTTAGTTCATTATATGTATGCAATATTATTATGTGCAACTCTCTTGGGTTGAAAGTGGATTACCGTTGGCTGGTTTGCGCACGGTTTAGTGTTTTCGAGGGCGCGCATAGACTGTTATGCTCGAAGTACACCTGCACTAATTTTTTCGTTGATGTCTGCTGGTAGCCTATATGTATTTAGCTAATCCCGGTGTTGGTTTCGAGTTCTCGTAGCTAGTAAGTTACATGATTATTTCTGTTCTACTTATTATTCAGAATAGGAGCAGGGCAGTGTGCACCTTAAGCCCTGAGAAGAGCCTGGAAGAGTTCAAAGTGCTCTTACCTGTTGTGTCGGGTGTTGTTTGTTAGAGAGACAAGGTGCATTTCCATTAATTATTTTCATATACCGTCTCTAAACAACTGAGGTCCAGATTCGTAACAATAGATATATGGTTACTTTTGTATACCTGTATACATCTGTTATTTCAATTTACTAGTTACAAAGCTAAACAAAATAACGTGATCACTAGGCTATTGCCAAAATAATCAAAATGTATATTGAATTAGCACAAATAGGCTCAGCCGCTCATGTTGTGTCAAATAATACTTTGATTATCATGAGTGAGAAGCACTATGGTCATATTTAAACCACTATAAATTACAGGATTTCAATCCCTCCATAGGCCTCAAATTGCCCCTAAAAGTACTAAATTTTCCAAAATGTACTTGGGGGGGGGAGGGGGCTTACACCGCCCCCTCAAACCCTCCAGCTGTAGGGGCTCGCTTCACTCGCCCCCCACCCACCCATTTACAGGGGCCCCGCAAACCCCAGTGCCTAGGGCCCCATAACAGGTAAATCCGCCCCTGTCCGCAGCGAAGCTTTACCACCACAAGCCCACCCACCATGTTTCCAGGCGCACCCTTCATTATCACCGGCTCCCCGGGCCAGGCGCCTGATGGACTACTATCTAGTGTCAACTGGCGCAGGACCCTTTCTCCCAAACGACCGCGTTTACATTCATCTATTCACAAGCATTCTCCATTCATTCCTGTTTATTACCACTTCCTTTGCCTGATTTAGAGTCATTCCTCTATCATCCAAAGCTTGTCTTACACCATCTCTCCATCTCAATGGGGGTCTTCCTGCCCTTCTATCTCCCCTTGTATCTGACTCACATATTCTTTTTGCAAGCCTTTCATCTTCAGTAGTCAATTTAATTCTGACTGATCCACAAGCTAATTCGTTCGACCCCATGCATATGACAGCAATGGCACATGACAGTGGGGTACACTTCATAAGGTGTATTGAGTAATTAGAAAGGTAATAAAGATATATTATATAATAATAGATAATGGATATAAAAAACATATTATATCATTACAGTATTACTTGGTGTTACCAATCTTGCCAACCACAAAATTCCAAAACCCGTACAGTTGGCTACCCTGTTCTCCTCTGCACCAATTTGCGTGAGGCTTGCAAATATTGTTTGAACAATGTCCTCCAATTATTAATGATAATGCTGCATTACATATTTAACAGCTCTAGCTTATCTATCTATTGCCGGACGCCTTACTCCCCTTACGAGGGTGGCCATACAGAGAATGCCCCCAAGCGGACCTATTCCCTGTGAGAGGGACAACCCGAGCCAGTTTAGTGAAGGACTTACAGGATTGACCACTCGATTTAGGATCCGTCCGACTTCGAGGCCCTCTGTGTATCTTGTTAGCACTATTTTTCAACAGTGGTGTTCGGCTAATCCATCCACTAACCTGCCTTACCCTTAGGTAAGAAGTACGGATTTGTATCAGGTTTACTCCCCTAGACAGGTATCAGATACTAAAAAAACAGAACACTTAAAGTCTAACTCCAAATCATTCATTCAAGGTAAAGTGGGTTGGCATCTATGCCACCCACTCCCTCAATCTCCTCCTTTTTCCTCCATATGTCTGCTAGCCCAGCCACCCTCCTCTGCCTCCCCCTCTATCACACATATCTCCCACCTATTATACTGTTACCCCCACCCACCCCCATCATCACCTCAATCCCTCCTTTTCTGCCCCATAGTAACTCTTCAGCCAGAATGGATACACCAGGGATTCTCCGTGGCTGAGGAGACGGCAGGTGCAGCGTCTCTGCTTCATCCACACTTAGAACACTACGTAATCACGACGTTATGGTTTGGTCGAACAAGGGTAACACAATAACGTTGTGAAACAATACGTTTTAGCAACCTAAGAAATACGTCGTAGGTAGACTTTTTTTATGACAAAATCATAACGTCATAGTTACTCCGTGCATAAAATGTTGTTATTTTGTAATTCATGACGTTGCGCAACAACGTTACCAATACATCAAGTAAATATGTAACAAAAACGTAAGCATTAGGAAAATTTAAACGTTGCTGTATAAGCAAATAAAGACGTTATACAATAACGTTTTATGCACCTACACATATGGTTAATATTTATGTAATAGAATACGAACATCTTCTGCATATTAAAAAAAAGGTTAATGATAACGTAATGACGTTACCAACAACAAACGTATTGATGAAACTTATTCTAGACGTATACAAAAGGTCGTTATTTACGTTATAATAGTACAAATTTTAACTTTGTCAAAAATTTCTTTCCCACGTACCTACATTATCATTACAAACTTAATGACGTTCCCAACAACAAACGTATTGATGAAACGTATTCTAGACATATACAAAAGGTTGTTAATTACGTAATAATATTACAAATGTTAACGTTTGTAAGAAATGTCTTTCGCACGTACCTACATTGTCATTACAAACGTAATGATGTTCCCAACAACAAACGTATTAATAAAACGTATTTTAGACGTATACCAAAGGTCGTTTATTTACGTAATAGTATTACACACTTTAACGTTTGATAGAAATATCTTTCGCAAGTACCTACATTGTCATTACAAACGTAATGACATTCCCAACAACAAACGTATTGATGAAACGTATTCTAGACATATACTAAAGGTCGTTATTTATGTAATAATATTACAAATTTTAACTTTTGATAAAAATCTCTTTCGCACGTACCTACATTGTCATTACAAACTTAATGACGTTACCAACAACAAACGTATTGATGAAACGTTTTTTTGACGTACAGTATACAAAAGGTCGTTATTTAAGTAATAATATTCCAAATTTTAACGTTCGTTAGAAATATCTGTCGCACGTGTTACGACTGAGGTTTAAATATATCAGGGCTCTTATTCATTGGACTAGTAATGGCATAAATGCTACAACGGAAAGCGCTAGATCCAACCTCTGATGTATATTCCCAGTGAACAAAGAACACAAGTTATACACTCCAGAGTTCTATATGCAATAATAGGTTATTAAACTCTCAATAAATGTGCGTCTACTCTAGGCTTAATGTTATGTGAAAACAGCCTATTACTACCTATAACCGAAGGTGCTTGGTCATGGTATGCAAAGTAAGGTGGTAAGAGAAGTTACAGCTTACGTTACTTTAATCAATAAATGTCAGGCACTCCTGCATGAAAGAAAGTGCACTAAAGTCCTTCAACACCAACAAGGAATCTTCTTTAAATGTTAGATGCTATCAAGATGCTCGAATCGGAAATGGAACCTAAAAAGGCAGGCAGCGGAACAATGCTCGTGCAGGCTATGCCCATAAAAAGGCAGGAGATATAATGCAGTCGGAGCCAAGAATATCCTAAACGCCACAACAATAATAATAATCGCCATGACAATGTAGTATTCCTATCAACAAAAAGAGCCTAAGTCGTTTGTGTCTCAATACATCAAACTAGGCTGCGAAATGCTTGTGTAATCATAAACGGGTATGCATAAAAAGAGTAATTGGTTTAACTCCCCCAGACATATTATGTTCCAGTAAGTCCGAGGAGGCGGGAGCCCCAGGATCATTGCCACTGCCTCACACTACACTCACAACAACACTGCGGCCGTTAGAATTATCGCAGGAGGCTGAGGTTGCCACCAACGGTTTTATCGTATGGTAACTTATCCGACTTACTGAGCTCATATGATGAAAAATTGCGTCATAAACTTATTGGAGAGGTATAGAGATAAGTCCATATGACGCGATCGCGTCATATGAGTTTTTGGTGGACTTATTCATGTGACGCGATCGCGTCATATATGTCGCAAGGAGTTAATATACTTAATGTCTACTGTGACTGATAAAGTCTAGCTAGAGTCAATGATACGAGATACTGGTGCGCATGGCATAGCCTAGTGCAAATCTCAAGTCTGTGCGTCAAGTATTACGTTATAATGAAGGGTAGCTCTCTTGAGAAACCTAAATACCGAAGTATCAAGCGTTCTCCTAGCGTACCTCAAAGATAAACAACCAAGCTTAGAACAGTGCAGAATGGTATAGGCAAAAAGCCCTCATTCGTGCATGCTCTATTCTCAATGGCACACAGACTAGAATTTACCCAATCAACTCCAGTTCTCAGGTATGTCGTGCAGCTTTTAACTAAAGCCAGCACCCATCGGAAACAATACCTTATAGTATCAGACTCCTAGTCTAGCATTATCTAGTCCAGCAGAACACTAATAATTATAGGAAGCGATACTGAACAATATGAATGCCAACCAATGCTTCGTGATCAACTTATCTTAACAACTAACATACATGGGTTATATAAGATCTTAACGCACAATACAACTGGCCAGCATGAAGCTGATTATGCAGAGTTAACCAGAGGGGGTATAATATTAATGAAAGGTGGTGAAAGATATGGAAAATGAGAGAGATAGGCAGAGGAAAAGGTTCTCAGGTGCGGAGAGGGTGACAGGTATCAAAGGGATAAGAGGAATGCGTTCTAGAAACCAGATCTGAGGGAGAGAGTGGCGAGGGAACTGTATATATACTAGCACTAACTCGAGCCACGTGGGAAAAAAGCGGTAACAAGTCCTCCAGCCAATGCTAAAGAAGCCAGTCAAACATGACGTCACAAAGCATGGTAAAAAACTCCCTCAACGAATCCCCACGAGGCCAGCCAGCTATGACGTCATCGAGTATAGCAAAACACTACGCGCCTCCTCTCACTCTGTTCTACTCTCTCTCTCTCTCTCTCTCTCTCAATTCCCATCATTACTACTTAATGATAAAACATATACTTTGCAATTAAATATATAAAGCCTTGACATGGGCGAAAACAAAGAGCCTTTCTGGACTGCCCATGGCACGAGCTTTCATATGAAATAAAGCACACAATAATACATTAACTGTAGCCACATCCACTGCCCTTGCGAGCGAGTCACTGTAGGACAAGCCATGCGGTTCTAACGGAGTGGTTAACGTCACACACGTACCTACATTGTCATTATATACGTAATGACGTTCATAACAACAAATGTATTCATGAAACGTATTCTATATGTATACAAAAGGTCATTATTTACGTAATTATATTACAAATGTTAACGTTTGTTAGAAATATTTTTCGCACGTACCAACATTATCATTACAAACGTCATGACGTTCCCAACAACAAACGTATTGATTAAACGTATTCTAGACGTATACAAAAGATCGTTATGTACGTAATAATATTACAAATTTTAACGTTTGTTAGAAATGTCTTTCGCACGTACCTACATTGTCAGTCCAAATGTAATGACGTTCCCAATAACAAAGGTATTAACACACAAAGAGCGGGTAGTAGGGTATTTTAAACTGTGCCGCCCAGCGTTTTTTTTTTTTACCCTAAATAGGGTTGTTTCCGTGCTCATTTTCATGCATAAACAAGACCCAGAGCATAAACAAGTATCTATCCCTGAAAGGGCGTAAACAGAGCTTTCCAATGACACCCGAACCATCCTTGTACGACCACTGGTTCTCTTGCAACGATCGTGCAACACGAGTGCAAAAAACCTAAAATAAGGTAATTTCCGTACATAATTCCCTGTGTAGCGAATGAGAGAGGGAGGAGGAGGGTAGAATACAGCTCAGTACACCCACCGCGGTGGTGGGGAGCAGTCATAAGGTTACTACGCTCGTCCCACCTCTCAGCTCTCTCTCAGAGCAACATTACGTGCTGAAAATGACACTCGACATATGTGGTGCACCGCCACATAGTCCATATTTATTCAACTCGACATATGTGGTGCGCCGTTGGTTAAGGGTTAATGAAACGTATTTAGACGTACACAAAAGGTTGTTTATTTACGTAATAATATTACAAATTTTAACGTTTGATAGAAATGTCTTTCGCACGTACAAACCTTGTCATTACAAACGTACTTGTATTACCAATTCCCAATGTTCTGTATAAGGTTTTTTGCACATACAATAATAGTCAGACCATACATAGTTTCTTATTTAGTATATTACGTAAGACAGTAACGTATTTGACACATATATAATTATATATAGGGATGGTAATTCGGTAATGTAATACTATTATTAAATGTAAATGTAATATACTGATGTTATCTGAACATAATTGAATTGAGATTAACAACATTAGTAAGTTACAAATAATAAGCATTGTACAACAATATCTCGTGCACATGCACTATTTGTAAATAATATTTGGAAGTAATTCCCAATATCAAACGTATTATATTACGTATTCTGGCCATACCCATATGGTTGTTATTAACTTTATAAGATTTAAGTATTTAATCTGTTTATAGATATGTCTGTTGCAATACCTGCATGGTCATTACCAACAGTTATATTACCAACATTAAACATTGCCAAATAACGTTCTCTGCACATACAGTATATAATAGTCAGACAATACGTAGTTTCATTTTTACCATATTACATAAGACAGTTACGTATTTGACACATATAAATATGGTCATTGATAACCTCATACTGTTTTTAAATGTAAACATATTATGATGACGTCGTCTGTACATACCTGAATTGTGATTAACACCATCAGTAAGTTACAAATAATAATCGTTTTACAACAACGTCTTGTGCACATACAATACTTGTGAATAATAACGTACTAAAATTCCCAACATCAAACATATTATAATACGCATTCTAGGCATACCCAAATGGTCGTCATTAACATTGTAAGATTAAAAATTAACTAGTTTTATGGACATTTCAGAAAATACATAGTTCCATATTTAAGTATTTAACGTATTAAGCAAGACAGTAACGTATTTGCCACGCATTAACTGTATTACATTAAATATTTAAACGTTTCATAGAAATGTCTGTTGCACGTACATGCATGGTCATTACGAATGTAGTTATATTACCAACATTAAACTTTGTAGTATACCGTTTTCTGCACATACTGTAATAGTCAGAAAATACGTAGTTTCGTATTAAACATATTACGTAACACGGTAACGTATTTGGCACACATAGGAATGGTCATTCATAACATCATAGTATTATTTAATGTAAACGTAATATGCTGACCTCATCTATACCTACCTCAATTGTGATTAACAATGTTACAAAAATAAATGTTTTACAACAACATCTCGTACACATGCAATTCGTTAATAAGAACGTAATAATATTCCTAACATCAAACGCATTCTTATACGTATTCTAGAATTCCCCAAATGGTCATCATTAACTTTGTAGGATAAAATTTGTGAACGTCTTTGGGGAATGTCTTTCGCACGTACCTGCATGGTCATTACGAACGTAGTTGTATTACCAATATCAAAGGATACATTCAAACGTTTTCTGCACATACAGTAATAGTCGCAAATAATATGGCTATGATTTAATATATTACGTAAGACAGTAACCTATTTGACACACAAAAGGATGGTCATTGATAACGTCATAGTTTTGTAATGTAAACATAGTATACTGACGACGTCTGTACATACCTTATTGTGAATAGCAACATCAGTAAGCTATAAATGTATATGTATGTATAACCCTTAAAGTTCCAATTCTTAGAGTCCGAGACCACTTTCATGTTCCCTCGCCCCTTTCTCTGACTCGTTGAGTCAGAGAATTTTACAAGGGGATGAGGATTCCTAGCCTTCTGCTGTCTAGGCAGCTACAAATTGGACCACAAATAGCCAGCAATGGCAAATCTCAATAGTACACACCGCCATACGCCTCGCCACCGTACGCTCTCATTTCCCATGGAGCACACACGACTCTCTGACTCGCGCTCAGCTGATTCGCCTAACCATATTGCGGGCGGTGTTAGCATTCGTGGAAGGACCAAGAAGCCCTCCTTCTTATGCACCTGCAACAGTAGTTCAGAAGAGACTGCAGTAAGAGCACGAAAAACACGTACTGGAGGGGGCAAGACACGTGCAACAGGCACGACACATGCCAAAAGGTCGTTAGCATCTGCTTCCTCATTCACCACCCCTTCCAGCACCACCACCACCCCCTCAACAGTACGTGGAATGCGCACGATGCTCACCACCACACCAGGAGCAAGTGGCCATCCTAGGAATGCAGGATCAGCGGGCACAGCTGGGAGGAAAGGGAAGGGTCACGCCTATCAGTATACGCTGAATAATGTGATAACTCCCACCTCGCCTACTACCACCAACCACACCCGTCCCTGTACCACCGCACACCATAACCGCCCCTGCACTGCCGCCCACGCCCTTGCTTCTGGCCCATCTCCTCACATCAAGAAAACATTGACACCGTCAAAGTTTGATGCCCTCCTCTTCCCTCCTGATGGGTCTGACGATGACGACGCAGGAACCTCAAGGGAACTCCCCGATGCTAGGAACTTTAGTTGGGGCAGTGAAAGTAGGAACGAGTGTGATCATGGCCACCAATTCAGGGAGGAAGATGAGGAGGAGTAGGAGGAGGAGGACTTGTTGGAGCATCGTGACCATAACAGCGAGCTGTTTGACATCGGCGCAGACGCTGATGTTGATGAAGGAGCTGATCTCATTCGTAAGGCATCAGTTTATTAATTTGTCTGGTCCGAAGGATATGATTTCATGCCAGATTTACACCAGTTTGATGCAAATCAATCTAGGTCAACTACAGATTGGCCCTGAAAAGACCAGGCAAATGAAAGTTATTTCTGTGCATTTTTTGACCTGGAGATGACGACACATTTTATTTTTATTTTTTTTTTTAAGAGACAATGAACGGAGGAAGGAAAAACACAGATAAAACAAAAAGGTCCATGTGCCTAAAGGCATCCTCTATTCATAAAATGTTTTTAACAACTGGATTTAAACTTTTGTAGATTGTAAGTTTGTGGAATGCAACTCGAGGGAAGTGAATTCCAAAGAGTAGTAGTTCTAGGGATAAATGAATTTTGATAAGCAGAAGTTCTGCATTGTGGAGGAGAAAGTGTAAATTCATAGGCGCTCTCAGCTGCCCTAGTTCTACGGGGAAAGATGTGGAGAGGCGGCACAATTGAAGCAAGTTCCTCGGAACAATTGCTGTGAAAATATCTGTAGAATAATGCAAGGGATGCAACGTTTCTTCGTATGGATAATGTAGGAAGGTCCTGTGTGATTGCAGGGTTATTGAATAATCTAATAGCTTTATTTTGAATTTTGTCCAACTGCCTCAATGCAACCACTCCACTTCCACTCCACAGAGGTGAACAGTAATCCATCTGAGAACGCACATGACTTTTATATATTACGGCCAACTGCTCGTCAGTGAAGAATTCTCGAACTCTGTACAGGAGTCCCAGTTTTTTAGAGGCATTCTTAGCAATGCCTCTAACATCATTTGTCCAGCTTAAGTTAGTAGTTAATTTTACACCGAGAATGTCAATACAAGGGGAAGTGGGAATATTTACATCATTAAAAAATATATGGGAGTCAGTGAGATTCTGTCGGTTAGAAAATTGAATGTACTTAGTTTTCTGTGCATTAAAGGAAACTAGATTCTTTTGTCCCCATTCATTAATTCTAGAAAGGTCCTGGTTCAGAGAAATTGCAGTGTTTATTTTTGAATTTATAAGATCGGGTTGGGTGAAAGAATTGGTTAAAGTGAAGGAACTGTGGAGTGTTGAGTCATCTGCGTAGGAATGTATTGGATTATGAGTGGTAGATATGAGATCATTGATATGAATGAGGAACAGAGTTGGAGCCAAAACTGATCCCTGGGGAACACCAGCATTTATTGAGTGAAATTGAGAATAAAGGCCATCTACCATTACACATATTTTTCTGTTATGAAGATAAGAAGAAATTAGTGGAACTAATGATGCAAGGCCGTAGTGTGACATCTTCGACAATAAGGATTGATGCCAGACTCTATCAAATGCCTTTGATATATCCAGTGCTATTGTATGTGTTTCACCATGTTGGTCTGTAGCTTGGTTGATTTGATGCGTAAGAAGGCAAAGAATGTCTGCAGTTGATCGGCATCATCTAAAACCATATTGCCTATCACTGATTAATTTATTATTCTCAAGATGCTTAATTATGTGATTATTTAATATAATTTCAAAGACTTTACCAAGAGTGGAAGTTATAGCTATTGGTCTGTAGTTTGATGGATCTGAAGAGGCACCTTTTTTAGGAACTGGATGGATGTTTGCTTCTTTCCAGGGTACTGGGAAGCATGAGGTATGAGTACACAGACAGATTTTGTTTTGCCAATACAGGAGCGAGCACCAAGGAGCAATTCTTAAGTACTATTGGAGGAATTTCATCTGGACCAGGAGCCTTATCTACTGAGAGATTCTGCAAAATAGTTTTGATATGTCTGGTGTGGATCTTAAGTGAGGGAATTTCAGGCGAATTAAAATTAAGTACAGGGACATCTTGATTTATTTCATCTAAGGTTGAGTTGGTGGAGAAAATATCCGCAAGGAGGTTAGCTTTACCTCGTGGGTCACTTACAAGATTGCCAGTCGGAGATTTTAATGGTGGAATGGATGAAGCAGTAGTGAAGTTGGATTTGAATGAGTTAAGAGTAGACCAAAATATTTTGTTATCATTTGGATTATTTAGAAGTTTATTTGCCTGCTTGTGGAGAAAGTTTGATTTATTTAGGTTTAATACAGTTTTGGCATGATTTCTGATGTTTCTAAAGTAATTAAAGGCTTCATGTGTTTTTGATCTTGTGTATGCATTGTAGGCTATTGCTTTTTGTTCAGTTACTCTAGCACAATTATGGTCAAACCATTTAGGTGAATTAGATCTTTTACTGTATTTTTGATGAGGAATAAAAGTTTCCATTCCAATTTTTACAAAATCTTGTATGTGGCTCAAGGTGGTGTGTGCATCATTAGAAAAGAAAGAGGTCCAGGGAATATCAATAAAGAAACCTTGAAGACCCTCCCAGTCTGCCCTATCGTAATGCCATTTAGTCACCAAAACAGGTTCAGAGTGGGAAGGTGTGGTAGGTGATAGACAGGTGGCCTGTATCAGACAGTGATCAGAAGATCCAAGCGGGGACCTCACTGTAACATCATAATTTTCTGAATTGGTTGTTAAAAATATGTCCAGTAGGTGGGAATTATGATTATGATTATCTGGTACACGGGTGGGTTGGTTGACTAGTTGAGTGAGATCAAATGAGTCTGCAAATAGCTCACATTTAAGACCAGCATCATCAGTCCTGGCTGAATGAGTGAGCCATTCATCATTATGGACATTAAAATCACCCAACACAGTGATTTCAGAAGAAACATTTAAGTTGAGGACACTGATTTGTGAGGACAGATAATCAAAAAGACTTTGCTCTGGAGGAGTATTTGGGGAACGGTAGATGCAACATATGTATTTAAATTTACCAGCAGAAATTAATTTGTATATAGAATAATCAAAATAGGGACAATTGAAACTAGTAACCTCCTCCAGGGCAATTTCAGATTTTGCGAAGCAACATACACCTCCTTTAAGTCTGAAATTGTGGAGCAGTTGATAACCTGGAAAATTAAATCTAGACGTGTCAGATGTGGATGCTACTTGAGTCTCTGTCAAAAAAAGGAGAGTAGGGGATTCTGCTTGAAGAAATTGATGTACATTATTGATGTTAGAGTAAGTCCCCTTATATTGCTAAAGAAAAAGCTGCACCGACGAGCAGCTTTGGGACGTTACAATGCTCTTGACACAGTCGCATGATGACGACCGGGTGGGCCCTGTGTCAATGACCCAACCCTGCCGGGAGTGGATATCCGAGGGACCACCAGGTTTGCTCTTAACAATTGTACTGCCATATTTATTTGGTAAAGGTGTATGGTGTTACATGTATGATATGTAGTGGGAAGAGTAGTGTTTTATGGATAGAGGATAGCGATGTAGGGCACTGTCGTGAAGTTGGATGTGTATGTTATATAAAGAGGGTTTTCCTGATACCCCTGATGTGTGAGGCAGAAAGATATGTATCCAGCTACCAAGGCCTGGGAGAGAAAATGGAATTCAGGCTATTCCCTGAGTCTCCCAAAACCTTGGCGGTAGTACTTCCTTGGGCGGGGCTGCCTACCCCTACTACCTACAAACATCCTGTTTCCCAAACCATTGCATACTATATATCACTGGGTGAAGGAAAGAATTGATGTAATCTCATCGAGGGCAAGAATTCACGCCTTCAGTGATATAACTGTAACGAAATTCCTGGTGTTCTTTGCAAATGTTGCTTATCATGCCTCTTTGCCAGAACCATGTGACGCACTCACCAACACCCCAATTTTCCAGAAATACATGACTAATGAATGATTTTTTTGGCTGCTGCGCTTTTTGTACTTTGCAGACAACGAAAATCCAAACGCAGATGATCGAATCCGGAAAGTCCGGCATCTGTTCACCATGTAATTGCAAAGGTTCAAGAAGTATTTCTACTCCTTTCATAACCTGATGATTGATGAGTCGCTAGTTCTCTTTATAGGGCCCCTGCTGTTCAAAGAGTATATACCCTTGAAGAGGCACAGGTTTGGAATCAAGCTGTTTGTATTGTGTGACTGCGAGACAGGCATAGTGCTTGACATGATCGTCTATACCGGCACAGATATAGATATTCCTAGAGTCGGTGCCAACGACCCCTTAGGTATGTCAGAGCACATAGTCAAGAAGGTGATGGAGCCCTACATGGGCAAGGGCACACGTTGTACACCGACAATTGGTATACAAGTCCTGCTCTCTGTCAGTTTCTTTATGACAACCAAACGGGGTTATGTGGAACTGTCAGAAATATCAGGAAGTACATGTCCAAGTTAACTGGCCCTCGCATTCACCTGGACGACCTTTCCTCCACTGACACCCCTTCTGAGGACGACTTGGAAGAGGAACACCGACAACGGTAACAGGAACAGCAAAGACGAAAAAAGGAAGACCCATTACAAACAGCTGAAGAAGTCTGGGAAAGTCGTGTCTATAAAATGGAACGACAGACGGCCATTCCATTTGCTTTCTACTGTTTACACAAGTGCCCAAGTGGACACTGGTAAAATCCACTACCGTACCAAGAAGCCTATACAGAAACCTGATAAGGTGGTAGTATATACCAAGAACATGCACCTGGTGGACAAGTCAGCATGCCAACTTGCAGGCTTTGCGTGTCTGAGGAAGAATGTGAAGTTGTATCACAAGGTTTTCCTCCACATGGTCGACATCACGAAGCTTAACGCCTACAACTTGTGGCTTATGAAGAAAGACATGTCCCCGAACAAAAAAAATAAAGTTTCGGGAGTTCGTCTACAATGTTGCCTACCGGCTCAACTTTTAGGGGTTGCCGTAAAGTTGAGCTGACCGACAGACTCCTGGATGGCTACCAAATTCACTACCCTGTGTACACAGGAATTTGTTAAACTTTCATTCATGAGTTGCAAATAAATACTGCGTGAAGATGTCATATTGTTATAACTTGCGTTACTAACATAATTTATTGATATTGACCTCCAAAAATACATGCACTATGCCTATCAAGCACTAAGTGTAGTCTAATACAACAATAACACAATGCAGTGTATAACGTCGAGAGGCCTGTGAATGAGCACTGTAACCTGACACTTTCCTCCCTCGCCACCCTCCCACCTCCTCCGTTCGCTATTACTTTCCCTTTCATCTTCCGTCATTCCTCTTTACGCTTGATTTATCGGCATCTATTCTTCACATGTGCCTCAAAAATACATGCACTATTCCTTTCAAACACTATCTTTGTGTAGTCTAATACAACAATAACACATTGCAGTGAATATAGTTGAACGTCCCATCCCGAGAATGCGCACTATAATCTGACACCTTTCTCCCTTGCCAGCCTCCCACCTCCTCCGCTCACTATTAGTTTCCCTGTCATCTTCCATCATTCTTCTGTACACTTGATTTATAGGTGTCTATTCTTCACATGTGCCTATTCATTCAAGTTTAAGCACAGTTGGAGACATATAAAAGTGCTTTATAGGTGAGATATAGAGCATTCTTATCAATCACCCTCCCTCCCTCCTCATGCCCGCCCACACTCACACACGCTCGCTCGCCTGGGCTGTGTCGCGCCTATGCGTGCCATATATTCAACTCGCAACCACTACCACACCACACCCACATTTTTGGGGTGTGGAAATGTATATATTGGAGAATGCGGATATCAATTACCAAGACGTTGAAGTTGATTTTTTTCAATTCTAGGAGACACATTATCTGGAAATTACTTCACACCAAGCTACCCTGGCCCCTACTTCAATGGCGTGCTCCCCAGGTTAAGTGATCGAGATAGTTCGAAGCCTGTTAGTTGCTGAATGTTAATTTTATACTAAATACAATTGTTTAATAATAGCTAGAATATTCTTTAAAGGATGTCAGCTGAGTTCCAACAGCTGAGCTCTGGACTCCATCTTTCCCTCATCATATGACTTAAATTACTTCAAACTCTGTGTCCAGACATTTTGGCTTGAACATTCCTTGATTTTGGCCCTGTCATTCTTTGAACTCTGGGGCAGGCACTCGTCACAGGCAGTTTTGCCTTTTGTCTCCCACATCTAAATAGAACAAAAAATAGAAGGGATAATATATAAATGCATAATGTTGACGTTACCTGTATATACCTGAAGCATGATATTAACAACATCAATAAGATATAAATAATAAACATAATGGCTGCACTCCTGGCAGCCATGTTCAGAGCTGCCTCATTTGTCAAGTTTTTAAATTCATGATCAGACTAAGGTGTGATCCTACATCTCTCTTAGTCTGCCCCTTGGTGCAGCTGCATCTTTGTTCATGGACTTGCATCTTTTCACCCAACTTAGTTCATTCATCCTCTCCACATTTCCAAACCCTCCAAGCCTGCTAGTACACATCTCATCACTGATACACTTGATATCTATCCGTCTCCTCAACTCTTCACTATGTATCCTATCTTGCAGATTGGTCCCACACAGCCATCTCACCATTCTCATCTTCTTACATTTCATTCTGTTGATATCATCCACTTTGACAGGCCATATTTCTGAAGCAGATGTCATTACGGTTTTAGCACATGAGGCATACACCTTTCCCTTCAAGGGGAGGCGGAATCTTCCACCACCGGCAAAGATGGTATCTACCAAGTAGCAAAACATGTCCACCATCTCCTGTGACTCATTGCCAAGGTTAACACTCACAAGCTGGTCATTGAACACAAGCTTACCTTTGCATACTATGCAAACAGTGGGCCCTTGTGAGTAGCGATTCAATTAGTCTAGCCAAACTGCTGCTAACCCCAAAACCGATAACCGCAAAGCCCATTGTCTATGGGAAAAAGGCCAAACTACTTTGGGCCCTTTAACAAAATCCCCCATTTTCCACCTTCGACTATTAATTTTAAGCATAATATACGTAGGATAGTATAATAAGGGTCTCCTCAGGAATAAATGAAGGCCACCAGAATACTTTCTCAGAATATACAGTAAGATGCTATACAATATCTTCTTCCACGCATAAACCCTCTTCACAACTTCCTTTTTAGCTGCAGCGTTTATGTCACCTTCCGGGCATCTAACCGGCTCCTCTCTGTCCCCTCAACCACCATCAGGCACCGCCTTACCTGTGGCAGCCTTCTCAACAATTGTTACGGTCACTTGAGAGATAAAGGAGGGGGGGGGGGGGGGGGGTCACACACAAAAGCTTTTGCCGGACATGTGCAGTATGACAGAAAAAATCTGAATGTAACAAACATGGCCACCAACAAGTGCCGGATGGCTTGCGCACAGACCATAAACAAACCGTTCGATGGAATTCAACCGCTGGTGTACCTAGCAGTGGCAGACGATACTCTGAATTGAGTTTGCACCCGTACCCTTTTCTGCATACTGCACATGTTTGGCAATTGCCACCCTCTCTCTGTAAGGGAGGAGGCATACATTAAGAGAACACTGATTATTGTAATAGTAATGAGAGAGTGAGAGATATACAGCATTGTGGTGCATAGTGAAAGATTGTAGGGAATTAGTAGGTGGAAGTGAGTTGATGAGACAAAATGCTATTGACTCTACCCTTTCGAAAACTGTGGTGTGGGTGGAACCTTCACACACACGAGAACAGTACCGTACTTGATACATGGGCACACTGTTCCCCTGTACAGAGCAAGAAGCTGTCCAGGGGTAGGGAACCCATGAAAACGGTTGAGCACACTTGACTGCTGAGAACTGTTTCAGCAAGAGTGGTGATATTGCCTTTCCAAGAATGATCAGTCAAAACAAAATATATACTGTAGGCCTAAATGAGAAACCATTAATATTGACAAATGATGAAGGGTTGAAGTATGTGTTATTGATGAGAAAAGGATAGTCATTTGGAAGATTGCGACTGGTAGGTAGGTGGAGAAATTGGGTTTTGTAAGTATTGAAAGTAACAGGATTTTCTCTGCCCAATTGGAAACAGTTGATAGATAATAAAATAGGCGTGCTATGGCCTCATTACATGAGTTTTGGAGTGATTGCATGGTGGGGCATTGTAGAAAACTAGTTGAATAGTTTAAGGTAAAGTGACAGTCATCAGCATATGAGTGGATAGGACTTAAATGGCCGTCCACAACTGTTATAAAACGACTCTATCGAAGACTTTCGATATGTCTAGCACAATAGAAAATGTTTCACCAAAGTCCCAAACGAGGATGACCAAGAGTTATAGTAAGGCAAGATGTTAGAATAACTCAAATCATGAGGCAGTATTCTTGTCAATACCGTCCCTTTATATTTCAGTTATTCATTTGCACATCTGCCTTTGATGGTACAGTACTGGCCCTAGCTCCAAGTGGGTCAGTTATGGTGAACCGTAATCATAACGACACAAATGTTCACATACTGGGCCTTTAACCCTAAATCTGGTTGTCAGTAATGCCTCATTATATTTTAGATATTAGTTTGCAGCACAAGATGTATTGGGTCAATGACTAAACAATATATTTATTTTGATTCAGTGGTTCACTCAGTGTGCCATTAACCATAATTCTGACTACCAGTATCATCCTGTTATATTTTAGTTTTCCGTTTGCACCCCATCCTTCAATGGAACGGTACTGGTTCACTAAATGGGCTAATTGTTTAGAACAGTTATTCAGACAGGCCAACACAAATGTTAATGTATTGGTTCAATGACCATAAATCTTGCAGCCAGTATTGGTCCAATATATTTTAGTTAGGAAATGATACATTAAAGACAGAATTAATTTATTGAAGACAAGTAGTGCCATACATGTCGAATAACAGTGTTCGAGACCCTTCGCACAGGTCCTGGGGGTCTCGGGTGGCTCTTCCAGGGTCCTCTCTCTGACTAAAAGGCGGCTGGAGTCCTTTGGCGGCTGGTGGCTATCGTCCTGTCTTGTCTGGTCCTCTTGTACACTCGAGTCGTGGAGAGAAGGCAGCTTCTCCTCAACTAACGAAACGACCAAGGCCTTTCCAGGAGTTGGGGGTAAGCTCACCTTAGGGGTGACTGGTAAGCCAACCCGCCCTAGTCGCTCCTCGTCAGTGGTTGACGAAAGCGTGGCTGGAGAGTGACTGCTCAGGGAGTCGGGGGTAGTCTTTTGCACAGACTGTGTCTTACTAGGTATCTCTGCGCCAGGCAAGGGCAACTGAGTCATCATAGCAACAACGCCAAGTTATCCGGGCTCAGACACAGGAACCGTGCTCTTCCGGCAAGGGTTATAACTTACGCGGGTTTGCACTTAGTTACGATCAGGACAGCAAGCGTTATAACTTACGTGTCTAGATCCTCGGCTGGTGCCTGGGTCTACGTCCAGTACCTCACTTCTCCGACAAGCGTTATAACTTACGCGGTTCGGCACTGAGTTAACTCTCCATTTTCCCTGATCTTCATAGCCCTTCCCACTAGGGGGGTGGGGGGGGGTGGGGGGGAGGGGGAATGGCGGGGGGGGGGGGATTAGCCTATAGATTGTTGAATAATGGGTAAATACCCATTTCCTTACTGTAAAACAACATTGTAGCCTATCAATGACAAAATTAAAACAAATTATATACTGGTAAATATTATATAAAAGTAAAAGCTAAAACTCTTGGCTGTCACACGGTAAAAATTTACGGAAGGATGTAGCCGTCCGGCTGGCTCAGTTGATAGCGTGCCTGCTTCCCATCTTGCAGGTCTCGCGTTCAATCCCCGCTCATGTTGAAAACAAATTCTGAGATATAGCCGGCAGTTACCGTCTCCCCATGAGCAAGGGAGATGGGTTGTTGTTGTTGCTGTTCCCCAAGGCCCCGAGCAAGGCCAAGGACATAACCAAGCGCCCCAACATAATTTGTTTCCTACCCAGGGAGATGGGTAATTGTCTCTGGTTGATTAAAGAAGTGTCAAGCGGTTGTGAATCCTCGAAGGAGGAGATACGGGCGCTATATAAGTAATCACACGATTATTATTATTATTATTTATGCGGGTGTACGGTCCGACGGTCATCATGTTTACATAGGTCGATCGCTCGCCGTTAAGTTCCCATCTATTTTTTCTGTTATTTGCCCCCTGCTGGCAATATATATGATGATGAAAAGGTGCAATTTTACTATAGGGGCACACATTTGACAGGTACCACCAAGGACCTCCGACTTCTACCGGTACCTTAGTGTAAGAGAGAGTGTTGTGGGGGAAATACCGGGCGCTCCGCCAACCCGTAAGTAAGTTAGTAACTTATGTCGGACAGGGTTAAGTAGACTTGGATATCAGAAGAATTTTCAGTGCTAAATGTACCAGTATCTGTATATAATAGATCCATTAAATATGGGGATCAGGTCAGAAGTGTGTGTGTAACCTTGTAAAGAGTTAAGATATGGGAAAGCATCAAGAATTTATGGAGTGTGTGGGGAAATGATGAGGTATGGTGGTGAAGAAGTGATTGAATGGGTATGGACATTGTGTAAACTAGTATGATCCTGTGGCTGTGAATTTTGGAAATGAGTCTTTGGAGCTGGTGAACAAGTTTTGTTACCTAGGAGATACCATCTCTGCCGGTGGTGGGGCCGAGGCTGCCACTGTTGCTAGAATTAGGTGTGGCTGGGGGAAGTTCAGAGAATTGACGCCAATCCTGACCATGAAAAGAATGCCTCTCCCCCTGAAGGGAAAGGTGTATGCCTCATGTGTTAGAAGTGCAATGACGTATGCCTCAGAAACATGGGCCGTTAAAGTAGAGGATGTCAACAGAATGGAGCGTAATGAGATGAGAATGGTGAGATGGATGTGTGGGGCCAGGCTACAGGATAGAATAACAAATGTTGAGCTGAGGAGACGTTTAGGTATAAAGAGTATTAGCGAGGTGATGCGTACAAGTAGACTGGGATGGTATGGACATGTGGAGAGAATGGATGAACAAAATTGGGTGACAAAATGCAGGTCTGTGATTGTGGAGGGAGCTGCACCAAGGGGTGGACCGAGGAAGACCTGGGATCGGACTATACGCGCCGATCTCAAATCCAAGAACTTGACAAGTGAAGCAGCCCTTAACAGGGTTGCCTGGAACGCCGCCATTAGGACAAGAGACTGAAACTGCACTTATGTGTGGAACACTCAGTCTTAAAATGTTATGTATGTATGTATGTATATGGGAGAAGGGAAGTGCACCTGAAGACTGGAAGACAGGCATAATAGTCCCCTTGTATAAGGGTACCGGTAAAGGAGAATGAGGAGTGTGTGGTAATCACCGGGGAATATGTCTTCTAAGCGTAGTAGGGAAGATGTACCGGTACAGTAGGATAGTGATTGAGAAAGTGCGAGCGAGAATGGAGAAATGGGTACCGGTAGGTGACGAGCATGGCGCAGGGCGGGTTTAGGAAGGGAAGAGGATGTGTAGATCTGATTTTTACCGGTACCGGTACCATGAAATGTGTTGTGTAGAAATATCTGGAGAAGCAACAAAAGCTGTATGTTGCCTTTATGGACTTGGAGAAGGCCTATGACAGAGTGGATAGAGAAGGTACCGGTATGTGGAAAGTACTTAGAATATATGGAGTAGATGGCAAGTTGCTGAAAGCAGTGAAGAGCATGTATGAGGGTGCAAAGGCGGCAGTACGTGTGGAGAGTGAGCAGAGCGAGTTCTTTGATCTGAATGTTGGGTTGAAACAGGGGTGTGTGATGTCCCCATGGTTGTTTACTGTATATATGGATGGAGTCATGAAAGAAATACAAAGAAGAGCAGTGGAGGTTGGTGTATCGCTGATAAGGGAGGGAAACGAGTGGAAGCTACCTATAGCCTACTGCTGTTTGCTGATAATACAATTCTGATGAGCAATAATGAATGGGATTTGCAGGGTCTGGTAAAAATGTTTGGAACAGTGTGCGAAAAGCGGAATTTGAAGGTAAACAGTCTTTGAAAGGGGTGAAGCCACAGAGTGTAAGGTGAAGTTGAACAGCCAGGCTATGGAGATTGTCAGCTCATTAAGTATCTGGGTAGTGTGCTGAGTAAGGATGAGAGTACCGATATGGATGAAGAAGTGCGGGAGAGGGTGCAACAGGGGAAGAGGGTTGTAGGAACGCTGAAAGCAGTAACAAGAAATAGGGTGGTCACCATGGAAGTGAAGAATCCTTGCATGATAGTGTGGTAATCCTGACACTGGCTTACGGAAGTGAAGCATGAATGTTGGTGGAGATACTTAGACCAAGAGTGAGAGGGGTGGAAATGAGTTACCGGTACTTGAGAAGTGCGTGCGGAGTTACATAGAGGGATAGACAGACGAATGAGGAAGTACGAGGGAGGTGTGATGTGGATGTAGATGTGCTGGAAAGTGTGAAAAGGAACACATTGAGATGGTTCGACCATATGAAACGTATGGGAAGCAAGAGAATGACTAAGAAGGTGTAGGAGAGCAAGGTGGAAGGGCAGAGAGGTTGAGGTAAACCGAGAGAGAGGTGGAAGGGTGGAGTGAAGAAGTATATGGATGAAGGCGGTGCTGGTTGGGAGGAGAGGCGTCGACTTACTGGGGACAGAGGTGCATTGGGCATTTCGTTCGTGGCCACACCTTCGGGGATCACGGCGTCAGGCAATAGATAGATAAACAGTGAGGATGTCCGAGAGAGCTTTGAATGTTATAGGACTTAGTGTTTTTTCCAGTAATATTGGGTTACCTGTATATAAATGTCATCTAAATCATTCTCCCACAGTTAAATATACATGACATGAGTACAGTAAAAGGATTCCTTAAACCTGCGTTGACCTAGTAAATTATTTATATTAGCCTACCCGGTAAGGCGGTGAGCCTTATCCAAATAATTATCGGGGCAAATACAAAAAAAATACAATTCAAACTAGACGAACATAGACCATCCGCAAGCGTATGGCTTACAGTACTGTATACTCCCGGTATTCATACCTCGGTCGTATCGACCACCTTTCGTGTTTACGTGGACATTATTTAACCTAGGTTTCATTGAGAATCGACTTAGGTCGTACCAGGCACACCAATCTTGGAACCCCATTTTCCCCCAAATATATCCAATACATACATATTATTTAACCCACTGAGTCCCAGCGACGCAAACAGTGCGTCGGTAATGTATGTAACGCTAAACCCCAGCGACGCAGACGTCTGCGTCAGTGTCACTCCGGTCCCTATTACTCCGGTCCTATGGCACCTAGAGGGCTCAGATTTGTATGGGAACTGTGTAAGTATGCCACGCACCCATGCTGATGTTTGAAACTCTCAAAGTCCAACCGGGTGCGCGTGAGCGTGTAAAAAGATTTTTTTTTGGGGGGAAATTGCCTTCAATTTTTTACTCGTGTAAAATCCGTTTTCGGGGGCTCTGTAGGACCATTTTTTGAGCTTTTTGATAGTTTTTTCGTGGTTTTTTCTTCATTCCTAACCCATTCGCTATTGTTTCTGGAAAAAAAAAATCAGAATCAGCCGATCCTGGGTGGTACATTTATAAATATTTAGCTGGTACTCAGCGGGTTAAGGAAAATTCATATAACTACTATGAGGAGATTAATTACCACACAGTCTTTATTTAAAATCAGTCATATATATCCTAGCCTAACTGATCGGCATAATTTCGCAGCTTTGTCCGACACGGCGTGTCGTGTATACGAGGTTCAGGCAGAAAAAAAGCTTGTAAATACTCATCATA
Source organism: Paralithodes platypus (assembly GCA_032716605.1). NCBI lineage: Eukaryota > Metazoa > Arthropoda > Malacostraca > Decapoda > Lithodidae > Paralithodes > Paralithodes platypus. Next base: position 9,119,974 of record CM064547.1, on the reverse strand, counting down.
TACAGTAGCCTATATTACCAGCAGGAGGCAAATAACAGATAAATATAGCAGTCAAAATAGACCGGAATGTAACCGCGAGAACACTTACATAAACAAGACGACTGTATGCCCCGATACTATATTCTTCCCCTATTTTTTCCCTCATCCAAAACCCTGCATTCCCAAAGTCTCCCGTAAATAGTTGGGGTATCGGAATTGTAATTAGCAATGAACATGGCAATAATAAATGCTTTCCTCACTTTATAACAGTTAATAAACCATAATAAATCTTTAAAATAAAAATAAATAAAAATAAAATTTGTAAAAAAACAGGAATTGTTGTACTAAAGAATTACCAGATTTTTCCCTTTTTGTCCTCTTTAACTCTCCATTTTCTCTGATCTTCATAGCTCTTCCCACTAGGGGCTAAGAGGAGGGGAGAGATGGGGGGGGAGGGGGGTGATTAGCCAATGGATTGTTGAATAATGGGTAAATACTTATTTTCTTGCTGTAAAACAAATCTGTGTAGCCTATCAATGAACAAATGAAAACAAATTATATATATATATATAAAAGTCAATGCTAAAACTCTTGGCTATCACACGGTAAAAATTTAGGGAAGGATGTAGGGTATGCGGGTGTACAATCCTACGGTCATCATGTTTACATAGGTTGATCGCTCGCCGTTAAGTTCCCGTCTATTTTTGCTGTTATTTGCCCCCTGCTGGCAATATATATGATGATGACAAGGTGCGATTTTTCTATAGGGGCGCACATTTGACAGGTAGCACCAAGGATATAATACAGAATTTTGTTCAGTTTCGACGCATCCAACACCAAGCTACACCCTTTTCTGGTGTACGAAACACTAACAAATACAATGAAGACACTTTGACATCAATAGTAATAGACAAAATATGAAGAAAACTCGGTGGAAAAGTTGCGTTTGCGGGTGTAACGTCGATAGTTTGTTTACATTGTGCTCGAGGTTAGTAGGCTACTTCGCGCATCTAACTAATTTCCCATATTGGCGTTTCAATTAAAATTTAGGCCGCGGAATACAGTACCGGTATTTGTTAAGAGGGGGCTTTGCCCCCTCACCCCCCCTAGACTTATTGTCATCAACATATATATTGCCAGCAGGGGTGCAAAATAAATAACAGCAAACGTAACTAACATCGAGCACCATGTCAATAAACCGACGATCGGAAGAGGCGGTAAACTCCCTATTTTCCGCCCAAACGCGCTTCTTTATTCTTGTCGAAAACCACATTAAAACGTTATTAAATCGTTTCTATTACAGTACGGTACTTGTATCAGACCAGAAAAGGGTGTAGGTTGTTGATGGATGCGTGGAAACCTAAATTAAATCTCTAATTAGCACGTGGTGGTACCTGTCAAATGCGCGCCCTTCCGTAAAATTCTACAATGACAACAAGTCATTGGGGAGTGATGGGGGCAAAGCCCCCTCCCTTAACCTATTATTGTATCCCACGGCAGTCAAAATAGACGGGAGCATGATCGCGAGCGTCCGCATACGCCTAGAGTAAATATGGCCTGCGGTACACCTAGTAACTACACTCTTGTCAAAATTTACCGGTCAATATAAAGGAGCCAGACCACAGCAATTTTCAAGGATTTATTTTTTTGGATCCGTTGGGTAGGATGTAGTTCCCGGGTGTATCACCAGCCTTGTTTACATTACGCGGAGTGGCGTCGGACGCTTGCCATCTTGTTCCCGTCTATTTTGACTGCCTTTGGATACAATAATATGATGAGGAGGGGCTTTGCCCCCCCTCACTACCCCATGACATATTCTCATCATCATATATATTGCCAGCAGGGAGCAAATAACCAAAAAATTATCGCCGTCAAAATAGACGCGAACTTTACCACGGCGATCAACAAATGTAAACATAACAGAGGCGGGGGAGGCGTCGGACACTTGCAGTCAAGTTCCCATCTATTTTGAATGCCATTGGACACAATAATAGGCAAAAATGTTAAGTGTGGGCGTACCGCCAGCCTTGTTTACACTACGCGTAGTGGTGTCGGACTTTTCCCACCATGTTCCCGTCTATTTTGACTGCCTTTGGACATAAAAATACATTAGCCTAACCAAACAACCTAACCTAACCTAACCTAGTATTCATGTAGTAATGGCAGGGAGCAAATAGCAGAAAATATAGCGTCGAAATAGACGGGAATGTAACTGCGAGCACACAACATGACGACCGTACGCCCGAAAACTACATCCATCCCCAATAATATAGCTGGTAACAACATAAATCCAGTTGGGGTGGAGTGAGTAATAGCCTACCAAAACTACATTTTTATCGTTACCAGTTTTACCCAACCAGCGGGGGTGTGGGGGCGGCAGCATACACCCATAATACTAGAATAGGTTAGATAAGGTGGGATGGATGTAGTTACCGGGTGTACCACTACCGACATACAACATAAATCATCTATAAATACTTATAATAAAATATATATTTATAAATCTATAATACTAGGTTAGGTCAGGTTAGGTTATTTGGTTAGGGTAATGCATTTTTGTATCCAAAGGCAGTCAAAATAGACGGGAACATGATGGTGAGCGTCCGTGTAGTGTAAAGAAGACAGGCGGTACACCCGGTAACTACATTCTTGCCAATAAGGTTATTAGGTTAGGCAGGATGGATGTAGTTACCGGGTGTAGCACTACCGACATACAACATAAATCATCTATAAATACTTATAATAAAATAAATATGTATAAATCTATAGCTTAATAGGCCTACTAGGTTAGGTTAGGTTAGGTTGTTTGGTTAGGGTAATGTATTTTTGTATCCAAAGGCAGTCAAAATAGACGGGAACATGATGCGTAGTGTAAACAAGACGGGCGGTACACCCGATAACTACATTCTTGCCAGTTAGGCTAATGTCTTCTCAAAGTTGACTATTTTGATAACATAGGCTATTACCCACTCCCCTCCCTGAAATTTGAGCCAACTTTCGTCAAAAGTTGGCTCGGGTTTTCAAAAAATCTGGTTTTATGGGTCTCAAAAATGCATAAACCCGAGCCAACTTTTATTAACAAAAGCAATAGGCCGTTACTAGTATACGGTATTATATTAACTTTATACACATTTTATCCCTCAATTTCCCTAGGCTATTCTTCACAGCCCTTCCCACTATTGAGGGCCGTGTTTTTAGATTCTTGGATAATGGGTAGGCCTAGACTTAGGCTAAATAATATTTTCCATGAACAAATTTTATTATAGAAAGCTTATAAACCATATAGGATTGGCCTAGGCTAGGCTAAATAACATTATAACAAATCCCCAAAAATAAAGTTATTTTAAACGGCACTACTGCAGCGTTATGAGAAACAATGGGAAGGATGTAGTTTCTGGGTGTACGGTTGTCATGTTGTCACGTTGTGCGCTCGCAGTTACGTTCCCGTTGATTTTGACGCTATATTTTCTGTTATTTGCCCCCTGTCATACTACATGAATACTAGGTTAGGTTAGGTTAGGTTGTTTGGTTAGGCTAATGTATTTGTATATCCAAAGGCAGTCAAAATAGACGGGAACATAATGGGAAAGGTCTGACGCCACTACACGCAGTGTAAACAAGGCTGGCGGTACACCCACACTTAACATTCTTGCCGAAACAATTTATTAGGGAAAATAGGCACCAAAAGATTCGCTATATTTTTCTCCATATAGGCCTAGTACGCATGGACGATTTTCGTTATCGACAAATAAAAAAGATTGTAAAAATTGAAGAGATCCCGGACAGCCTTGTTACTAGTTATTTATTTTTATTTTGTTGTTTTTCTTTGATATAGAGTGTTGTTTAATACCGAGGACCATGGCATTTTAGTATTTTCAACATTAGCCTAACCTAACCTAACTTAACCTAACCTAACCGAAAACTAAACTGGGAACGTGAGCTGGGTTTAGACCGTCGCGTACCCATAAACAGGGAACGTGAGCTGGGTTTAGACCGTCGGTTAGTTTTCGGTTAGGTTAGGCTAATGTTGAAAATACTAAAATGCGAAGGTCCTCGGTATTAAACAATACTGTAAAGGCCGCGTCATACAGAGGTCGACCGCGACCCGACAGTAACCCGAAGGCAATGACTTGTACTTTTCACCCGAATTCACCCGAAGGCCCCGAATGAGACTCGTACCACGACTATGACTAGAAAGCAATTCGAATGCAACCCGAGGGACTAGAATGCGTCTCGAATACGAGTCGATGGTATCCCGTATATTATTCGAAACTAACCAGAAGTAGAACGGAATTGAATCGACCATGAGTCGAAAGCTAATCGACGGTGACCCGAGTAGCAGATACCAACCCGAGTTAAAACCGAATCACACCCGAAGTAACCCGACTTAAAACCGAATGAAAACCGAAACCTACCCGAAGTCAGGAACCCAACTGAAATAAAACCAGAATATAAGTCGAACATGACTAGAATAAGTAGATTATGACACGATTTTGAAGTTATGCATCACCCCACTATATAAAGAGAGGGTGTGGTCACACAAGCTTCATTTGTACAGTGCACCCAACCCAACAACATGTCACAGGAAAGCAACCTCCCGGACCCATCACGACCAGAAGAGATGGATCACGAGGCATTTGAGTTGGCAATCTTGAGGCAGGAGATAGTTAATGCCAACCTCAGATATCAGATTACTGCCCGCGCCATCATGAAAAACGAACGTCAACCTCAACGTGCTCAACCTCGATGGCCACGACGACCAAGGAAACCCCGAAGCTGCAGCGTCAAGCCATGGGTGGCACAGCGAGAGACACACGGACAGTACCACCAGTTGCTGAAGAAACTCCAGGAAACTGACGTGGTTACCTATAAATACTTTCTGCGTATGGACGAGGAGCTGTTTAATATGATTGTCGAACGTGTCACACCCAGGATCAACAACATCCAACAATAATGGTTAAACATTTATGTAACTTATGTTTATTAAATCTTATGTTGAACAGCACCAAGATATTTATTTATACCTTTAACATTTATTTTTGATTAAAAATAAAATTGCAATAGACTTGATAAACGTACCTTGCTCTTTCTGGTGGGCAACTTCACAAGATGGGGTTTGAGGAACGCGAAGTGGGTCTTGATCCAGGCGTCTCTCTCAGTCAGCTGGACCGCACCTGAGCCAGACACGGGAAGCTTGTCAAGCTTCCCGTAACTGGTCCTCATCCCTTCCATCCACTTGTTGAGTGTTTCCGCTGAAAAATGTAAATAATATATATTAGGAGTGATTACGTACAAAATATAAATAGTATGGGGACATCGATTATCACAACCAAATTTATTATCAGTCAACATGAATAAGTATGGTTCACCTGGGCAGGTAACCACACTGACACATTGATATGAGGGAAGTAGAATGCAAGACTGCACACGAAACATTATCTATTATTAACTCCAAATATTACCTAGTTATTTCAATTCCGAAAACAAGATTCGCCAGCAATGTTAACGCCAAACTTTATGATAAATATGTATCCACTTTGCATGGCACAGGTAAATTATTCCAGAAACATAGATGTGTTTGGTATTTGTAAGTTATATCACTCAACATAATAGTTATTATATCATAAGAGCGCACACAACCAATCTTCAATGTTGAGCTCCTTTGCCTTCGTGGCGAGTGTCTTCTCCCGCATGTTCTTATCCTTGTGGGCCCTCATTTTTCTGTTGTACAGGAACTCTTGTTCTCCATACCACTCGGCCACTTCCACCTCCTTCTGATCAGGGAGCCTGGCATAGGTCCTCCTCCTCCTTTTCGGCACAGGTTGTACTGGGTTGATGGGCGGCGTGGTCTGGGTAGGCGTCTCGGAGTATGTTGTTGGTGTCTGGGTAGGTGGCTCGGTGTGTGGCGTGAGGTCATCTTGGGTGGCGTCATCATCCTCGCTTTCCTGTTCCGAAGGACTGTCACCTTCGGTTGACACGATAGGGTGGATCTTTTTGTGAGGGACATGGGCTTTCTTTGGTATAATGATAGACTGTGACTCTGCTTCCTCGGTTGGGTTTTCATCGTCGAAAACAGGGTTGGAGTCGATGTGCTGCCTCTCCTCTACTTCCTCCTCGCTTTCCTCTTGGGATTGCTGGGTGGCAAACATGTCCACAGACTCCATGGTGAATTTGCGGGGCCTCTTCACTGCCTTGCCTCCTTTAACATAGTTTCCGGGCATGTTGGCGACAAGATTTGGAGAGAGAGACGTGGTGGGCGAGAGAGACGTGGTGGGCGGTGTGGAATGGAGCGAATGACTCCCAGCCGCTAATTTATAGAGCCGGTGCGGGGGTGGCAGTGTACGATAATTCGGGCCGCTCCAACCGCACATGGGCCTGCTTCACGTGGCTCCGCCCATCGACTCGCGTTCGGGTTTGATTCGACTTGGCTTCGACAACCCTTCGACTTACATTCTAGTCATTCGGATCACGATCGAATATTCATCGAGTCTAATTAGGAATGTCGGACATGCATCGAGTCATTTTCTAGTAGTGTTCGAGTATCCATCCAGTCACCATCCTAAAATTCGGGTCAGCATCGTGAACAGTAGAAGTTCGAACAAGTTTATGTAGGAATTTTCCAGTGAGCATCGAGTCTAATTTGGGTTACAGTCTAAATCATCGAGTCTAAGTCCACTTAGGTTCGATCAATTCTGGTATGAATCGAGTTAAATTTTTTGACTCGAAAGTGACTCGCATAGGTCGAATGCAATCAGAATATGGTAGAATGTAAGTCGAATACGAATCGAATGTAAATCGAAGGTGACTCGAGGATTTTGTAACGTTTTTTTGACCCGAACGCATTCGAGGATTTCCAAAAAGTTAACGCATGCACTAACTTTTGGCCGACTCATCCGAACTTTCGGGTGATGACCAGAGCATGACTAGAACGACTCGACCATACCAGAATCATACTCGATGTCGCCCGATTTTTGGGCCGAATACACTCGAACCGCAAAAATTCGGGTTACTGTCGGGTCGCGGTCGACCTCTGTATGATGCGGCCTTATATCAAAGAAAAATAAACAAAAAACTAAAATTAACTAGTAAAAAGGCTGTCCGGGGTCTCTTCAATTTTTACCAAAAAAATACCCACTTCACATACAAATACATCAAAATTTAAGTCAAAGATGTCAAACAGCGGAGGTGTGGGGGCGGAAGCCCCACCCATAATACTAGGATAGGGTTGGTAAGGTTGTTAGGTTAGGCTAATGTCCTTTCAAAGGGGTATAGCCTAGTAAACACTAGGATAGCCTATATCCGGTCAGAGGCAAGTCCTGCGGTAGTCTCCTTGAATGCTACCAAAAATTAATAATTGAAAAGTGCTGTGGTCCGGCTCCCTTATATTGACCCTAAAAATATATGCCTAGGCTTAGGCTAGTAAAATTAAAAATATAGCCTAGCCTAAATTTATAACTAGGCTAGGGCCTAGGCTAGCCTGCCTAAGCCTTGGCTACATAGAGCTGGCAGCCTGGCTGACAACAGCTCGATGTTTGACGGTTCATGTTCGATATTTGACGTTTGATATTCGAAATTTGATATTCATGAATGTTAAAAGAATATATTGACAAAAGTTGTAGGTTAGACATAGCCTAGGCATTTACACAACCGTTTTCTCCCTCTCAACGAAGCATTAGGTAGCCTATAGCCTACTAGGTAACAATTATATATATATAGGCCCAATACCCTTCTTTTGGCCTCCACACTCACTAATTACTGCACATTATACCTTACTTATCCTTCAGTGGTCATTCACTGGTATAGTAATTGCTGCCAGTGAGCAGCCAGTCCTTGTTCTTGTTTGTTGATTATAGGGCTGTGTGGGCAGGCCCAATTAACCCTGCCGGAGACCATCACAGGTACGCAATCACAGGCGGCCGAGACGACCCGAACGCCGCAGTAAGACTTTGGTGTGCTGGAGCACCTGGACAGGGAGGGCCGGGTCCAGTCCACTGCCCCCCAACAGGACGGGGAGGGTAAAGTTGGAGACCCCCAGGGAGCGGAGGCTGCAGCGGAGGAGGGTCCTATGGGAATAGAAGCGAGGGCAGTGAAGCAGGAAGTGCTCTACCGTTTCATCCACCGTCCGGCACCATGGGCAGAAAGGGTCAGGCACCAGTCGCAGACGGAATAGGTGAGAGGCCAGTCCAATATGGCCTATGCGGAGATGGACCAGGGCAGTGTCAAGGGGGCGGAGGGGGGAGCGGGACCACGGTTGAGGGGAAGAATCTAGCCTGTACTGACCAAGGGCGGTGCGGGAGAGCTCACCTCTGAGGGAGGCATCCCAGAGCGTCCGGCATTGGGCAAAAGCTAGCCTGGCAGCTGAGGAGGGAGGTAGAGGGAGGGGTTCAAGGGCAGGGGAGGAGTGGGCAAGGGAAGCCGCAGCATCAACAATGACGTTACCCCGGATTCCAACATGGGAGGGAATCCACTGAAAATGGAGGGAAAACCGGACTGCCCAAGGGAGCAAAGGAGAGAATGGGCCTGAAAGACAAGGTAGTGAAGAGACACCGGGTGCTGGGAGCTGAGGAGGGCAAGGGAGGATAGTGAATCTGAGAAAACTACTATTGACTGTGGGGGGAGGAAATCACGAATGAAAAGTAAAGCTTGAAGGATGGCATATAATTCTGAAGCAAGAACTGAGTGGAAACCGGACAGCCGCCAAGCCCGACAAAGGGAAAGGTGCTCAACATAAATGGCGGCAGTAGAGGACAGGGGGGAGGAGGTGTGGGAGCCATCCGTGTAAATAGGGAAGTGAGTACTATAGCGGAGGGAGACAAGGTCGAGGAAAAATGAGGGGGCACGGGAGCTATCCTGAATTTTGACGAAGGGAACATGAAGAGCAAGGTGTAACATAGAGGAGAGGTCGGACCAGGGTGGGAAATGGGAGACGGAGGGGGTAGGGGAAGGGGGCGGAAGGGGCAAGGAGAGGGAGGATGAGCACAGTAGGGCACGGACGAGGAAAGGGGAACGGGAGCGGAGAGGCCAGGAGGGAGCATAACGCAAGACGCATGAGAGATGAGGAGGCTATAAGGATGAGCAGGTGAGAATGACAGGGCACGATGGAGGGTGATGACGGTCCATAGCAAGGGGAAGAAGACCCGCCTCCGCGTGGAGAGAGACCGCCGGCGACGAACGGAAGGCCCCCAATGCGATGCGGAGCGCCGTGTGCTGCACCACATCCAGCCGTTTGAGTACCGTGGGGGAGGCTGAGCCGTAGACGGAGCTACCGTATCGAATTTTACTGAGCACGTACGCCAAAGAAAACCGTAGAAGGACTTCCCGATCCGCGCCCCAACGAACGCCCGCCAAGCTCTTCATGATATCGAGCCGCTTCATACATGACGATCGCAAATACTCGATATGATGCTTATAGGTTAAGATGGGGCCATCGAGTCGGAGTCCCAAGAAAGCATGCTGCGTACGGAACGGGACCGGCGTACCCGCGAGGAGGATGGAGGGGAGGGAGAGGAGCATCCGCTGAAGGGTGAAGCACATCACGGCACGCTTCTGCGCATTGACGGCAAAACCCCAGTCCGCAAACCACCGGAGCAGTTCATCCACCCCGGCCTGCAGGCCCACCTGCGCCTCTAACAGCATAGGAGCTGTGCAGACCAAGGAGAGATCATCCGCATACGCCAAAAGAGACGTACCAGGGGGACGGGGGAGGTCAGACAGGAGGCGATTAAACAAAAATGGACTAAGGCCCGAGCCCTGGGGGGCCCCACGACGGACGGGACGCGGCGAGGACAGCGCCCCCTCCACCGAGACCGAGAAGGAGCGACCCGACAGAAAACTGCGCACCCAAGACAATGGAACACCCGAGACACCCATACCAGAGAGTTTGTATAAGATTCCCTCATGAGAAGCAGAGTCAAAGGCACCCGCCACATCCACAAAGAGGGCCAGCATGACCCCACGACGTCTATAAGTGTTGTGTACCAGGTGCTCCAGCTGTAGGAGGACGTCCAGCGTTTCCCGGCCAGTACGGAAGCCACACTGTCCAACAGCGCACCCCGAGACTCGGCCCACCACTGCAGACGAGCACCAACCAGCCACTCCATGAGCTTACCCCCACATTGCAGGAGCACAATGGGGCGGTAACCAGAGGGGCTGGAGAGATCTTTCCCGGGTTTAGGGAAAGGGAGGAGGATAGACTCCTTCCAAGCACCCGGGAAGACCCCAGCCGCCCAGCTACGATTGAAGAGATCCAACAAGACAGCACTAGAAGAGTGGGGGAGAGAGCGGAGGAACTCATAAGGGACCAGGTCAGGCCCGGCAGCTTTACGGGGCGAGAGAGCCGAGAGGGCAGAGGAAAGTTCCTGAGAAGTGAAGGGAAGAGAGAGACCAGGGGGGGAAGGAGAAGCCTCCGCCAGGCGAACAGCGGCTGCCAGGCGGGCCGAAGCAGGGAGAAGGACAGGAGTGCTAAGCAGCGAGGAAAAGAAAGAAGCAAGGAAATCGGCCTTGGAAATATCAGACAGGAGAGCCACGCCATCCCGGCGAAGAGCAAAGGAGAAAGAGGAAGCACGACCCTTCATAGAGGACCGGAACCTCCACGTGCGCGTGGCAGAGGAGAAGGAGAGAGAAGAGACAAAGGATGGAGCAGCCAGTCCCGTTACTCAGAGTTCCGTCTGTTGATAATATTTTGAACTTCCGAGGGAGACACTGTTGCCATAACCACTCATAAAACGAACCTTGTGTCTTGCACGAAAAATATTTAATGAAGGTCACAGAGCTATTTAATATAAACATTTTCCAATCAGAATACTTTCCTATTTACTCTTGGTATATACCGGTGAAATTCACAAATGGAGTTACAATTTATCATTGCTGATAAACTTTCTTGTATCTGGCAACGATGTTCAATCTCTGTACACTTACATAACTGGATAGGTGACTGCTCCCGGAATTGAAGCCACTGTTTTCTTATTAACACAGCATTTCTAACATTGGAAATACTTATCCAGAAATTGTGCTGGAATTTAGAATAGACTAGGTATTGATGCGAAACTACGACCTAATATAGGGATCAAGATATATATGAAGGTTTTGTGTCACAGCCTGCAAGATGACGGCCATTTGTCTCTCAAAGGCCGCCATCTTTGTACGATTGTAACCTTGAAATATGCATATTTAAGTTCAACATCAGTTGAATAAGATTGAATTAAACTATTATGGGTTAAGTTTGGTAAGGTAAGTTAAGGTCTATCAGTAGAGTTGTGATACTTAGCTTTTATATTTAAAATGTTATGATGTAGCCTGGTGGGCTTTCGAGAACCCAAAAGCTACCTTTGATTCTGACTAGAAATAGATGATTTTATGCAGTTTAAGAAGGACCTACAGTATGATATTAAGAGGGTTTATTGATATCCTATTTACCAATTTAAGTCATAGAAGTAGATTATATACCCTTCACAATATAGGCTACATAATGTTCATCATATGCTGGTTATTATTAGACGATTTTCTTTAGTTTATAATCTACTTCCAAGACTCAAATGTTACCCATTTGAGTCTTGGAAGTAGATCAGAAACTAAAGAAAATCGTCTAATGATAACCAGCATATGATGAACATTATGTAGCCTATATTGTGAAGGGTATATAATCTACTTCTATAACTTAAATGGGTAAATAGGATATCAATAAACTTTCTTAATATTAAACTGCATAAAATCATCTATTTCTAGCCAGAATCAAAGGTAGCTTTTGGGTTCTCGAAAGCCCACCAGGGCCCACGATATCAATAAACTCTCTTAATATCATAAACTGCATAAATCATCTAATTCCAGCCAGAATTAAAGGTAAAATTTGCCATGATGCTGAAGTGGTTAACCCATTTAGTGTAATAGACTAGCCTACTATAGACTACTGAAATGTTTAACCCGGCAAAGCCTAGACTATGGTATTTGAAACGTCCCACCATGCGGAGGTATTTTAGTTAAGTCCCGACGAAAAGAGTCAATTTACCATAAATATTGTTAAAACTTATTCATATTTTACGTTTAATATGAAAATATTAACATTGAGGATCAATCAAACGAGTGGGAATAGTATTTGGGGGGGCGAAAAAGACATTATTGCCGGCCGGTCCATTCATGAGGGAAGAGCCACGGCGGCATATATCCTCTCCTCCAGAGTTCTCAAGCGACACTAATGGCTCTAAGTAGAAGTCTCTCTGTTGCAAGTATCTCTAGATGCCTCGCCCATCTATAGAGACCGCGGGAAGGAAATTCGCGCTTCAAATTACCCGATAAAAGGGAGAATAATAGGAAAAATAGGTGATAACTGAGGAGGGGAGAAAATGGGGGGACACATATGTAGGAATGGTTGCAAGTAATGAAGGGAAATGATCTCACCTGATCACATATTGCTTTGTTTTGAGTGCCACTAGGATGTTTTAAAAGGCTCTTTTTAGGCCTTGGATCTTATGAGAACCTTCGCCTTAGCCCACCAAACCTAGGAGGACTTTTTTCTCTCTCGGGTTAAAGGGTTTAACTGAATAATATTTGTGATATGCTGCCTAGGAACACATTACCAACCTCAAACTCGCATAGTCACTACTTTCGCATTGCCACCATTAACCCTTAACTGGCGGCACCCGGCTATTGTCGAGTTAAATAAATGTGGCCTATGTGGCGGGGCCCGGCAATTGTCGAGTGCAATTTTGAGCACGTAATGTGCTCTGAGAGAGAGCGGAGCAGTGGGAGGAGCGTAGGTTACCTCATGACCACTCACCACGGTGGCCGTGGAGCTACTGAGCTGTACTCCTTTGTACTCCACCCTCTCTCGCTCGTTTCACACGTAATAATGTAAGAAAATTACCGTATTTTACCGATTTTGCCCTTCGGTTGCACGATAGTTGCAAGACAATCAGTGATCGTAGAAGGATGGTTCGGATGTCATTAGAAAGCTCAATTTACGCCCTTTCAGGGAGGCATACTTGTATTACGCTCTGGCTCTTGTTTATGCATGAAAACGAGCACGGAAACAAGCTCGTTTACGGTAAAACCCCCGCTGGGCGGCACATCAAATATACTCCTCCACCCGCTCTTAAGGTGTTAAGCATTGATACCAACAAGAGAGTCACCCATCCAGGCCACCATCTTCCTCCTCTGCATCCACAAGAGAAAACAGAGCTAAGAGGAGACAAACAGGGGAAACTAAAGCGCCAGCCCCAACCAAGTGAACGTTCCATCACAGCTTCAAATATTTGCAAGCAACTCTTTTCCCCACACACGCCCAACAACCCTTGGATTACAACAAACCTTCCATCTCCACAGCGTGCACCAGTGGAAAACAGCAAATGCCCCCTCTGTCCTCGCTCTCCAACCAAAATCGATCCGAGAATGAGACGCTCCAAAATGTGGATGCACCCGTCACTTACACTCCCTCGAAAACCCATTTCACCTACGATAAGCTCCAGGCCCGGATGACAAAACATGAACCAGTGATCATACATAAATAAACAACCAGATGCAACTGCTGCACGACCCTCAAATAATCAACAAGAGACATCACCACATTTGCCAACTCATTAATGTTCTCTCCTACTGTATATCCAGTTCAGTTTATATTTGTTTATTTTCAACTGTACAATCTTTCTGCCCCGAGATGCCCCAACCGAGACATCCCAGCCAAAAGAGACACTACTTCACCCAGCTCAACCCTTGTCAAGCAATCAGCCTGCTGGCTTGACAAAAGCTATATTTGGTTGCTTCACAGACAGTCCTAAGGTTAGAGTGGACATTAAGCCTAAAGTGGGAAAGGCTTGTCACAGTATCAACTAGGAACGAGGTCACATAATTTATAACACTTGCTGTCCAACTCTTAACCCTCCCGCATCCGGCAACTTAATTATATAACTTAAGGTAAGACATTCTCTAATTTGCCATGAAATACCAGGCTGGGCGAGTTTTCGAAGCCTTGTGTTTTTCTGTATTTTCATCCACCAGAATGCTGTTTATTGTAATGTATCATATGTCAATGGAAAGAGGAATAACTGTACTACATTATAAAAAAAAAAAAATAAAAAAAATCGCAATATGAAAGTGTAAACAAATCCGGAATAAAGGTTTTTCCCGGGCAATTGTCTTCACACCGTCCTATCTCGATATTGTGAGTGATGACCATATATTGTTACTTGTTCATATAATAATATTTTTTCTCCTCTTTCCAAATCTGAAAACAGAAATTGTCTATCTTCAATAGTTCTCAAGCAGTGACCGAAAACAAATTAAGTATGACTTTGCATGATATGGTTTATAACATTTGCGAATTATTTCGTTGTTACGATGTCTATGGTTCTCAATTTAGGCTGTATGAATACGGCAGGTAATGCTGAAGAGAATAAAAGAAACTAGAAGTCCCTACGACAAATACTTTTTGCCCTATGAATATTTGAAATGAAGAGCCAAAATGCGAATATTTACGCTTCACTCGTCCCGTTCCGCCGACGCTAGCCGGGTTCCGAGCTGTTCCACCTCGGCGTTGCTTTATTTGCTCGGATACGTATATAACTGTTTATATCACCGTAATCGGAAAATTATGCTCTTTCTAATGGTGAAAACTAAAATAATATAGCGTAATTGGTTCGCGAGCAATGCGCAATTGTTTCCATGCATTGTTATTGTTATGTAAATATATGAGAATGTTTATACAGTTGTTTATCTTTGCCACAGTATACAACACTTTTATATAATTTTCCTTGCCAATAATTGTAACTATAATGTTCATAGAACACATGTCAGTCATGAAGGTTGTCAATTTTACTTACCTGATAGGGCCACAACCCTTTCCAACGAAAAGGGAAACGGCTCCTGGGTTGACACTGAAAAAACAAAACAAGAAAGCCAGGTTAATTTCAAGTAATAAATTCAGAAATAATTCTATTGTACACACAAATAAAATAATATATAAATATAAAAAAAAAAAAAAATATATATATATATATATATATACAAGGTGTCATAAATATATATATATATAGGCTATATATATATATATATACAAGGTGTCAAACCACAGATATATGCAGATTTCCAAGCCACCCAAGGAGGTACTGCATTTTTCTCATTATTTTTTTAGAGTGGTTTCCCCAGGAGGCCTATATCCACTTTGATGATGAAGGTGGGTAAATGTAGGGGGGTGAATGTCGGTGGGTGAACGAGGGTGGGTGAATGAAGGTGGGTGAATGAAGCCGGGTGAATGAAGAAGAGAAATGGAGAAGAGAAATGAATGAATGAATGAATCAATCAATCAATGAATGATTGCACATGCCTCCTGACTATAGGACACCTGCATTGTGGCTATGGAAAAGGTTGAAGCAGTTGTTGACGTCAATGCAGAGGGCAACCGTGCAAGTAGTGCAGCGGAAGCTTGTGTCCTTGCGAACGCCGTTCATTACTTTGCAGTAATAGCAACGGAGTCGCTTCTTGGCCGGAATCCTCTCCCGAGTATGGTCCAAGGCCTTGTTCAACCGGACATGGTTCAGAACAATAGGACGGGGCCTTGGGACCACTCCAAGTCGAGGTCTCCGGACTCGCACGAACCAGGACATAGTTTTCCCCCGGGGCAGCAGCATCAGCAGCAGCATCATCTGGTTCTGTTGGTGGGGAGGGGACATCGAGACGTGGTGCCCTCTCAATGCCTCCACCAGGAGCAGCAACAGGAGAGGGTGGAGTGTTGTCAGGAGCAGCAGGGGCTGGGGAGTTTGGATGGTTGTCGTCGGACGACCCAGATGGTCCACCGAGTTGCCGTTGCCTGCGTGCATGCCTCTGTGGCTCATGCTGGTCAGGCGGCAGATCTTGTGCTCGGTGGACTGGCCTCCCCGACATAGGCCACTCTGCAGGGTTGAATTGCAGCAAGGACGTACAGATGTGCTCCTGGAAGTCGAGCAAGGTCATCTTCTTCCTTGGGTAGCACTTCCTGTACAGGACATGGGCGTTGAAGAGGGCAATTTGGATGAACTAGAATGTGATCTTCTTTGTCCACTTGACCGTCCTTCGCTGGATGGAGTAGTACTGGACCATCTGGTCGAAGTGATCCACCCCACCCATGTGGAAGTTGTAGTCTTCAACACAAACAGGTTTGAAGATCTCCCTCTGTCCACGACGCCACCTGCCCTGTTGGTCCTTCTCTTTGAAACTGACAAGCTTTGGGATGGTGTCCTGTTTGTGGAAGGTGGACACCATGTTGACGATGTGCTTGTCTCGCCAAAGTAGGACCATGGTAAAGCCGTTGTTCATTGCTATTGTTGCATCGCGTTCAAGCTCTTTTGCTTTAGCAATGTCGCACAACCGCTTAGGAGCTCCTCGTACAAGGCGCAGGGTGCCACACACATAGATGTTGTGTGTGAGCATTTGCTGGCACTGGTCAACTGAGTTGTAATAGTTTTCCATGTACAGCTTGTACCCCTGGCCTCTGAAGGACTCCGTGAGACCCTCCACCGTCTTCTGGAGAGATCAACCCGGACCGGTGTTGACCCGAAAGTCCCACACATAGCCAGTCAACGCCTCTGCCAGGATGTACAGCTTGATACCGTACTTCGTCGGCTTCATTGGGTTGTAAACCTTGAATGAAAGGCGACCCTTCCATCCAAGGCTGCCTTCGTCAAGGGACAGCTTTTCGGTGGGGATGTATGCCAGCTTGAAGCCTTCAAGTAGGTATTCCATGACCGTCCGAACCTTCACAAGCCTGTCCTTGTTCTGCCTGCAGACTGCCTTGTTGTTGAAAGCATGGAAATACTTCAACAAGGCTAGAAACTTAGTCCTACTCATCGTTCTCCGAAATACTGGGTAGTCGTGAAGGACAGTTGAACGCCAGTAGTGACTCAGAGAAGGAATCTTGGTGATTCCCATGAGGAAGTACAGGCCAAGGAATTTGGCCATTTCCTCCTCACCAAACAGGTGCCAAAGAGCGGCTGCTCCGTCAACGAACTTGGCGTAAGCATTTGTCTCCAATACCAGGAATTGCAGCATCTCCCTTGTGAAGAAGAGCTGGAAGAACTGGAGAGGAGTCACCGACTTTGGAACCTGCATGCCAGGGGTCCCTGTGAACAGATCAGGCTGGGGGTCGAAGCGGGCGTCGGTCCAACCGGCAATACGATTGGGGGCAGGATCGCGAGCACGGCCACGACCACGACCACCGCGAGGAACACCTCTGCGGCCCCTGGGCCTACCACCTGCCCCCCTACGGAGCCCTGGCCTCCGGCGTGGCATAGGTGATAGGTCGAGGGGTTGAGTGGGGGGGGCTTCTGCATCAGATGATGCAGAACCTGGTGCAGCACCAAGTGGTGAAAGGTGTGGAGCTGGTGAACCTGGTGCAGCTGCACCAGCTGGTGAACCTGGTGCAGCTGTACCAGTTGGTGAACGGTGAAGAGGAAGCCTTTTGGGAAGAAGCTCCTCGATTGCTGCTGGAGGATTCAACGCTGTGTGTGGCACCTCAGCAACGACCTGAGCACGCACTGCGGCTTCAGCAACCTCAGCACGCATTGCGGCTCTATGCTCAGGCAGAACAAATGCCGAGGGGGTCAACGGTGTGTCGCTGAAGGGGGACACTGCGGGGGTGACCGTTCCCATGACATGCGAAGGCGGGGTATTCAAAGTGCCCACAGCAAGTAGCGTAGCAAACAGGTGTGGGTTGCGGGCTGGTGATCCTGCTGGAAGCAAGGATGAGGCACCGCCACGCGAGGTGGATGAAAGAGGTGACGTGTGAAGTTGGGG
This sequence comes from Paralithodes platypus, assembly GCA_032716605.1. NCBI lineage: Eukaryota > Metazoa > Arthropoda > Malacostraca > Decapoda > Lithodidae > Paralithodes > Paralithodes platypus. Next base: position 9,102,238 of record CM064547.1, on the reverse strand, counting down.
GAAGTTGGGTGATGGTAGGAGGTAATCGGTGATGTTAGGGACTGGTAGAGATGTAGATTGGATGGGATGAGATGTAGATGGGATGGGATGAGATGTAGATGGGATGTAAAGGGATGGGATGGATGGTGGTGGATCCGCTGGGGCTGGTTCTGCTGGTGGTGGTGCTGGTGGGTCGTCCGTCATTGCTGGGGCTGGTTCTGCTGGTGGTGGTGGTGGTGGGTCATCCGGCGTTGCTGGGGTTGGTGATGGATCGGCCGAGGCGTGGGCGTCGACGCGGAGTCGTTTGGGCGGAGGTGAAGCCCAATCCTTATCTCCAGTCGACCGCTCGTCCGACTCACTCTCGCTCGCCGTCTCGTCCGTCGTCAGGTCCAGCACCTCGTTTACCACATCCTCCAGCTCGGAGTCCCGCAAACGTTTCTTGGTATCCCTGTTGTCCGACATGGCAGCTGGCGTATGGCGGCAGGCTGGCGTATGGTGGCAGGTTGGCGTATGGCGGCAGGCAGTAGTTAGGTTACGATGCTGAAACCAAGAAAAGGAAATAAAGGAAAAACGTAATTGACGTTGATAGTTGTCATGATGCAAGTTCGCCATCACTGGATCCATATGACGTTGGTATAGTTCACCATGACGTAGTCATAGTTTTGCATTATCCGATTCCAGATGACGTGAGTATAATGGATTCATGACGGTATAGTTCCGCATTTTGTAATTCAAATGGGGGAACACCATGACGTAGTTACAGTTTGGCATTATAAGAATATATTTATAAATTGGAGGCATCATACATCAGCCATGCTGCCTTGCCCAGCTGTGGTGTGCTGGCGCGGTAGTTTTGAAGAGGCGCGTGGCACCAGTTGATGGCTGAGTCCTCCCCCCACCCCCTCCTTATGTCCCCCAAATGACCGAGGGGAGTTTTTTTTATTGTTTTCCTTCATTTCTCACCTATTTAAGCTGTTTTAGGGAAGAAAACAAAATATTATATATTAGCTGGTGCCCTGTGGGTTAAAAACTGATTACTCGATACTTAATGGAAAACTACGTACCTTCTACATATCCATGCCAAGTCCTCATAATTAACAATCTATTTTGCTATAAGATCTTCGTAATAGTTGAGTAATAGAGATGAGGACATGACTATTTACCATGAGCTGAAAATAAACAAACTATATTAATAACGGCAATATGAATATCAACACAAATGTATGACGATTTTATCAATATTGCCACATATTAGCAAAGCATAAATCATGCTTATATAATTACTATTTGTCAAAGCACATTACGTAATTAATCGTTTCTTGTTCAATGATTTCCAATACCTACCTGCTTCCACCTTCAATTTATTTGTAAATTAATTGGTGGGTTGGTGAAAATAAATATGAAGTTATAAAGGTTCAGGAGTAATTTATAGCGAGGCCTCCCCATGTGGTTAAGTGCCCCATTAATTACCTCTTCTATTCATCTAAACATTAATTCATCATAGAGCAGTTGGGGGTATGTACACCCAGAAGTGAAAGTCCCTGCATAGGGTTTACCCCCTACTCCTACTACCCCAGAAGGTAGGAACTGGGTGGGCCCTGCCCAGTCCCCCTTACTACTTCTACCCTAGGCAGAAGGGACGGGATGGTGCCAGTCCATCACCCCTTCCTTCCCCTACCCTATAATGGAGAGATTAAACAACCCCACACAGGAGGAAACCGCCGATTACAACCATTGTTTTCCACGATACAGAATAAAGTAACCTTGCAACGAGGCCGAGACCATGTCAGGAATTGGTAATATATAGATATTCAATATATGCCAGAACAATGTTGCAATAAATTATCTGATTTTACAGAATGAAGATCATTTACACTATCTGTCACCTATCCGTAGCTTGACACACAAACACTTATGATTTATGCGTAATTAGTATTCTATCATGTTTGTATTTATAATGTAAATTTCCAATACCATCACCCCTTCTAGTTATTTTATAAATTATTGTATTCACCCGTGGCCAACCCTTCGGGGATCACGGCGTCAGGCAATAGATAGATAGATCCAGGGTCCAGAGAATATATTCTCTGGACCCTGGATAGATCGATAGTATTCACCCACCCGCGCAATATGCATTGGTATTTAATGGATTTGCACATTGAAATGGCAATCTTTTAATTTTTGAATACCTCTGAAGAGATGTTGGAACTTACTAAAAAACATATTGTATGGATTGCTTAATTTATTATAAGTGGTATATTCATGCAATGCTCGATCCGTGGTTAGGCTTTTTGGTGCATATTCGAGAATATTAACACTTTCTCTCTCTCTCTCTCTCTCTCTCTCTCTCTCTCTCTATCTATATATATATATATATATATATATATATATATATATATATATATATATATATATATATATATATATATATATATATTAATTGCCATTTTATAGCATTACCATGTTCACTGCGGTCATTCATTTTTTTGGCGGAGTCAATCAAAAAGGTATTTCATATGTTTTTTCCACCAACCAACTTTACTTCTAAACTCAAATCATGAAATCAACACATACATGTGACAATCCAGAGATTCGAACCTAGGATGCTCACACCGAAATTCAGTGCATGTATGCATTACGCTATGAAGACAGTTTTACAGACTTCAACGAGGTATGTCATAACTTTATAACAAACTAGATATCTACTTATCTTTTCGCGGATATATCATAATCAGGAGAGCATTATATCCGCGTAGCAACTGATAGTGAAATTATTGAAAACTCACTTCCCAAACAGTCTCACAGATACGATATTAACGTAGCACTCTACTGTGTATTTCAGACCCGATGTCGCAGCGCCTTTCGCAATTTGTGGCAAGACTATAGGTTACATAATAATGACATTCGAACACAATGTTATTGATACCCCGCCGTAAATTATGGTGTTATAAAGGTTTGTTAAATTAGTATAGTTACGATGCTACCTCTTAGGGTAGCCAAAGGGAACGCAAAAACATGAGCAAGCGATCGGACACCAGACAGACAAATTTTCCTCAGGTGAGGTGAATTCTTAAGGTTATTCAACCTTATATTATTCCAATATATTCAGCCAAGACCTATATACTAAGGTCAACCGGCGCGCAGGTAGGGGTGGATTAGCGCCTGTCAAATGACAGACCTGCGCCCCTCCTCTCGCACTTGGGCTCAAACCAAAATGGGTAACCTGAACTCAGAAAGTTCATGTAGGCGCACTATGTATATTAGAATGACATTCTTTGTTTATAGGCCCCTCTAGTTGGTTGTGTGGATCACTATGCCGAATAACTGCTCTGTGTTTGGGTTTCTTAACAACATCAAACAAGCAAAAACATCTGAAAACATTAGATTATTTTCGAATCCCAAAAATTTAAAAATATGACGCTTGTGGTTGAATGCCAGTCAACATACAGATAAAAGCAACCCAACACATGCATTGATTTGCTCCATTCATTTTGACGTTAACAACTTGAAGGATGATATGCAATCACGTCTTCTCGGTACTTATAAGAGGACTAAAAATTACCGGCCATTGCAAGACGATACTGTACCTTCCATGTTTCTACCACACGGTAAGCTTAAAAGAATACAGATATGGGGATATTAATGGAAGTGGAGATGGGTGGTAACATGTAAACAATATCATGATAGTAATAGTATGCGTAGGCCAATGTGAATTGTTTTTATTGGAGGTGATTGTGTGAGTATAGATATTGGTGATTGTGGGAATATTATTAGTGGATGCCTGCTTGCGTGCCTTATTGATAGTAATATTTGTTATTTTATTTTATATCACTGATGGTGTAAATAGATATACGTTATTTTGTCGCTGGCAGTGTATTTGTGTATAGGCTACTGTATACATATGATGTGAATGTGTGTGCGAGTATTACAAGTAGTTGTAGTGTATATAAGTAAACAATATTAAAACGAGTATTTGTTACCGTAAACAAATAAATGTTAGTCTTATATTCGTTGGTATGGGTGTTCATTAGTGTTGTTATTCGTAATAATGATTGTAGTTTTCTTGCTAGGGGTGGTGATAAATACTATAATCATGGTAGTGTGTAGAGGTGTGGCTGTGTGACAATTGTTGCCTGTATGTTTGAGTGACATTTTATGGTTGTCTTACATACTTTTTGTTAGCGACACTATATACTGTATGTGATCATTTTTGTTTTGTGGATATGTCTGATCCTGTTTAATAGTGGCTGTATACAGGGTACTCCACGATTCTTTAGAAACCGTATCGGCACTTTCAGAAATTAAAGAGCGCTATTATGAACCAAAATATTCTATAAAATGTATATGTTTTTGTTGTCAACATTTTACAGCTACTGCCTTGTAAAGTAGGTATTTTTGTCATGTTCATTGTTTTAAATCCATGTTCCCGCCAAATGAAAGGGATATGAAAACAAAGTTGTGCATGGTGCAGCATGGTATAATTACTTTATATAACACCATAAACCATACACTACTAAAATAACCATTCCATTCTATCATTAGAGCGGGTTAAGAATGCCGAATGTAAAAGGCCATATAGTTGCAAAAGTATGTAGTATGTTGTATATGCCTATCACGTTTATAAAGTATGTAGTATGTTGTATATGCCTATAACGTTTATAAAGTATGTAGTATGTTGTATATGCCTATAACGTTTATAAAGTATGTAGTATGTTGTATATGCCTATAACGTTTATAAAGTATGTAGTATGTTGTATATGCCTATAACGTTTATAAAGTATGTAGTATGTTGTATATGCCTATAACGTTTATAAAGTATGTAGTATGTTGTATATGCCTATAACGTTTATAAAGTATGTAGTATGTTGTATATGCCTATAACGTTTATAAAGTATGTAGTATGTTGTATATGCCTATAACGTTTATAAAGTATGTAGTATGTTGTATATGCCTATAACGTTTATAAAGTATGTAGTATGTTGTATATGCCTATAATGTTTATAAAGTATGTAGTATGTTGTATATGCCTATAACGTTTATAAAGTATGTAGTATGTTGTATATGCCTATAACGTTTATAAAGTATGTAGTATGTTGTATATGCCTATAACGTTTATAAAGTATGTAGTATGTTGTATATGCCTATAACGTTTATAAAGTATGTAGTATGTTGTATATGCCTATAACGTTTATAAAGTATGTAGTATGTTGTATATGCCTATAACGTTTATAAAGTATGTAGTATGTTGTATATGCCTATAACGTTTATAAAGTATGTAGTATGTTGTATATGCCTATAACGTTTATAAAGTATGTAGTATGTTGTATATGCCTATAACGTTTATAAAGTATGTAGTATGTTGTATATGCCTATAACGTTTATAAAGTATGTTGTATGTTGTATATGCCTATAACGTTTATAAAGTATGTTGTATGTTGTATATGCCTATAACGTTTATAAAGTATGTTGTATGTTGTATATGCCTATAACGTTTATAAAGTATGTAGTATGTTGTATATGCCTATAACGTTTTAACAGTCTTTCCTTTGTAGAAGTATCTACAGGGAAAACAATATTGCGAGACACCCTGTATTTGTGTGATAAATTTTGTTAGTGGTTGTGTGTGTGTGTGTGTGTGTGTGTGTGTGTGTTATTGATATTGGTGTGAATGTTTGAGTATTGTTACATTTGGCTACGTTTGTTTGAACACATTATATTAATTGTTCTAGTGCTGAATTGCTTGTTGTTGTTTGTTGTTTGTTTGTTTGTTGGTCATAGTTGATTACTTACATCTGGATAAACAGAGAACGAAGTAATCACGATTTTGTGAACGAAGGTAGAGGAAGCCATGTTTTTAAATGTATGTATTCTCTATTGTTTATGTCCAATTGAAAGGGAGAAAGGGAAGAGAACAATAATTTGTCCCTTGTAATAAAAATACGAACTTATTTCGAAAGACACACACATGTAATCAGTGTCCGTGTGTGTGTGTGTGTGTGTGTGTGTGTGTGTGTGCTTAAATTCTACCTTACCTATGTTAAGCTACTCCTTGTCATTAATGACATGACAAGCCGCCTAATTCCTTATAAAGTAGAAGGATGTAGTGAAACATTAAACAAAGTTTGACCCATATAATCCCAAAAGGGTCTTTTTGACCAAACACACACAAACACGTACATTCGTACAATGTATTGTACAAACTGAGTGTGCGTGTGTGTACAAATAATAATAACTGTATAGTAACTATCCTCAGTGTGTCTATGCTAGGTTCAGGATGTTTAAAATGCATAATATAATACATCCACTTTGTTTCACCTCGTTTGTTCTTGATCGATTACTCAAAGTGAATGAACTGATTGAACTTCCACTGATCTTAGATCCCATGGACTATAGTTTACAAGGAATAAATAAACAACAAAAGAAGAGGTACTGGTATTGAGGGAGGGAAGCTGGGTCGAGCGCAGGCTAGTGTGGGGCGCACTCTACACTGTGCGCGGGAGGCATATTTCCGAAGTCGAGACTAGTATAATTATATCATAGGGGAAATTAGGACCAATCAGAGGCCGCAGTGGCAGTGACGTCACCCACAAGAGGAGGAGCCAGTCTGTCTGTCACTCTCTCTCTCTCTCTCTCTCTCTCTGGGTGAGGAGCCTGCCTGCCTCTCTTTGGTTTCTCTCTCTCTGGTAAATAGAAGAAGTAAGTCACCTAATATAACAAGTTATTTCAAATATTAACTACATTAAGGATACATTATGATTGTGCTATGTTTATGGTTATGAGTAAATAAGAGTAGCCTACCGTATTACGCGTATTGCACAGCCATGGACAGAAATTCCTTGACAATTTTAGAAGGCACAATATTATTTCACTGGCGAACTATATTGATTCCTGTGACACTTAAGCAGTTAACCTGTGCTGATAATTTCAAGAAGGAACTTAAGTCACTCATATATCTAAAGGGTTATATAATTATACAGTTTATACATAGCCTATACATTACTTTATTTTAAATGTCATTAACACATTAACATTATCAGATAGTACAAAATATATTAAGCATCAAATGTTATGAAATAGTTAATTGTTTAAGTGCATAAGGTAGAGCCAAAGGCTAATTAGTAGGCTATATAATTATACGATACGTGTTAGTGAGTTGGGCCTAGGCCTATAGGCTACTTAGGCCTTATAATTAGGGTTGGGTGTGAAGGGGATCTGCCTTGTGTGAGCCAATCGACTTTCTGTAGACTCCCATTTTCTTTTATTCTTATGTATGACAGCTATTTCTATATTTTGCTAAATATTACTTTTATTGTAGTCGATATGTTATGATGTGACAATGTTAATGAATATGTATATAAGTACAGTAGTGGTTAGGGCTACTTGAACACCTTTTAACCCCATTATATCCAGGGCGGTACAATATTGACCGCCCTCGGTACTTTAAGCCAATATAATATGTCATTTTTAAATAAAGCACAATGTTACAAATAATCCTGATCAAGACACTGGGAACACAACAAATAATGATTTTAAGCATAAAAACAATGAGTTCAACCAGCCTGTTCTCTAATATTAACGATTTTTATCGTGAAAGTCGCTGAACATAAAGAAACCATACGATATGAAGTGAGACATTTGGCATAAAGGTTACACTCACCTGTAAGGTTGGACTGTGATTCCAGATGTACGATGAGATATAATTGTGAATTTTGTTATTCCCTTCATATCAATCTATCACTTTCTCTCCTATCATTGATCTTTACTTATTCCCTTAGTCTATGTCTCGATTCAGCCACCCCCAGCTATGGGGTAAGTGCCTGAGTGTATACATACATACATACATCCATCAGAGCTGGGCACCACAAACAAAAAGTCAAGTCAGCAAACACAAATCAGCAAACCTAGAACATAACTTCAGCAAACACAAATGTGCAAACCTTGTGAAATTTCTAGTCCTCAAATGCAAATATGCAAACACAAACCGTTTTTTATTAATTTTAAATTTAAACTACAAAATCAAGGGTTAATCAATAAATTCAATCTCTAATGTCAATAAATATATATATTTACTTTAATATAATGTTGCCCAACTTCCATGGACCTCAAGGATATACATGTATACAGGCTTTTAAAGCTTGGAAATGGCTGTAAATTGCCAAAACATTCCAGAACGTCACCCGCAGTGAAAGGGTTAATATATATAGCATAGGCCACTTAGTTTGTCCACATGGGCAGTAAAACGTTGGGGTAACTTGTTTATGGGGAGAGTGCTTCAGTAATAATCAGTATTCGCAATTCCGCACCATTCAGGAGGAGGTACGCCGGATCACAGAGGTGCAAGGAGGCGATTTATTCGTGGTCCCCCCTTGGGGAATGGTAATAGGCTATATATGCCTAGATAGGTCTACTTTAGATAGATTAAGTAAATTAATAGAAAGTAGCCTAGGCCTATTAATTTTATGCTCAGAATAAAGCCTAGCTTCAGATCAAAATTTAATAACATTTTATTGTAGGCTAAATTTAGTCTAGGCCTATATGATACTTTCAAAATTAACACTTTCTACTTGACACTAATAAAATGAGTGTGATTATAGGCCTATACAATACATAAAGTTAGAACATGCAATATTTAGCCTAGAGCCTACATGCTTTGAGGCATTTGAGGCATTAATTAATTTTTGTAAATGATACGGAAACTCCCTAACCCTTTTTTTTTTTTTTAAGAAACAAAAGGTAAATTGACATCATTTTGGTCTCCATATTTTCCATCTTGATTGCTTTGCTTTTAGATTGCAGGAAATACTGTTTTAGACACCTAAATTCTCAAAAAAATCGCGGGTGGCATGCCCCCGGGCCCCTAGAACTCGCGCCTTCGCCTCTCTACCGCGCTATAATGATAACAAAATAATAAACCATAATGATAACACAATTAATATTTTGTGGATTGACACCCTGTTTTGATGGAATTAGTGACTGATTATAGCCTAGACCTAGGCTATATATTAAAGTTAGAACATGCAATATTTAGCCTACATGCTTTGAGGCATTTTGATGGAATTAGTGATTATAGCCTAGACCTAGGCTATATATATAGAAGTTAGAACATGCAATATTTAGCCTACATGCTTTAAGGCATTTTGATGGAATTAGTGATTGACTGATTATAGCCTAGACCTAGGCTAGCCTATATATATAAAAGTTAGAAAATGCAATATTATTTAGCCTACATGCTTTGAGGCATTTTGATAGGATTAGGGTAGCCTAGGCCTAGCCTAATAAAATTACTTATATTAGTAATTAGCCTATAGGCCTAGGCTATATTTAGAAGTTAGAACATGCAATATTTAGCCTACATGCTTTGAGGCATTTTGATGGGATTAGTGATTATAGACCTAGGCCTAGGCTATATAGCCTAGCCTATATAGAAGTTAGACTTAGCCTAGGCCTACATGCTTTGAGGCATTTTGATGGGATTAGGGTAGGCCTAGCCTAATAACATTAGTTTAGGTTAAAAATTAACAGGCTATCAATCAAATTAACAATACCCTAACTTTATAATCTTAAATTAGGCTAGATTATAAAGTTATAAAGCCCTTCTCCAGAGACATCTTCTTGGTAATTACAGGCCCATAGAAAGTTTCTAGGTGGGGCCAGGGGTGGCTTAGGTCCTCGATTTCTGCATGCTCTGCAGCATCACTGTCGGATGATGGTGGTGAACTGCTCCCCATGCTGTTGGCAGCTGCGGTAGGCATGATAGTAGACTCCATGTTCACTTCAATAGGCCGAAAATATAAACAAAGTTAAAGTGCTAGCAGGTTGGAACTCTTAGACTGCTGTGTGTTGTAGGTGTTAGCTCGACGCTTGCTACTAAGTAAGTAAACAAACGTGAAGAGCCGATGTATAGGCCTAGATTCCAGAACACAGGTAGTTGGCTTGGTCACAGGACTTTTTTTGGCTGGAGCTGCAGGAGCGGCCGGGGGCTGGCTGGCGGCTGGAATTTTTATTTTGCGGACTCGAGGTTTGCAACATGGAGGTACTTTCCAGAGCTTCAAACCCGCAAATATGCAGCCATTTTGGCGCCAACGCTAATTCGCCAACAAAATGACACTTCCGCCATGGCGGAATTGGCTATTTGCGGAAGTGTTGGCTAAAGTGCCCAGCTCTGACATCCATACATACAGACATACATCTGTAGGCCTACATACATAATATTATGGAATGAGATCATTACATATGCGGAGAGAGAGAGTGAAAAGTGACCATTTATAGTTTATTTAAGTTGTGCATGAATGTAAATTTAAATGATAATGATAAATAAAACAGGAACTATTTGAAACAATTTAACTGTCTAAGGAGAACTGGCAACACCCTCCTCCTCAAATCTTGGGACGAAAGTTGCCAGAATCGCAACATTTTCATTGTTTACTCATTGCTTTTCAAGTAAACCATAATTCATGGGAATAACATATTGTACTCTGGATGCATATTTAATCTAGACAGATACTATGCGAATAAATATTGATAACTTGTTATACTAGGTGACTTACTTCTTCTATTTACCAGAGAGAGAGATAAACAAACGAGGGGCAGGCAGGCTCCTCACCCAGAGAGAGAGAGAGAGACAGACAGACTGGCTCCTCCCTTTTGGGTGAAGTCACTGCCACTGCGGCCTCTGATTGGTCCTAATTTCCCCTATGATATATACTAGTCTCGACTTAGGAAATATGCGCGCGGGAGAGAGCTTATTTTGGTCAGCGGTCCGGTAGACCTTAGTATATAGATCTTGGATTCAGCCCACCACATAATACCATAACATATAATAATACAACTATGTTGTCCTTAATATTCGACCATTTCCCTATTCTACGATATTGTCTTTCCACACAGGCCGTATGACCGTGTCGCTCACGTGATGGGTATGACAATCCAGGCAGTGCGGAAGATGGTGCAGCGCAACCTGCGTTCACAGCCAGACACACCACCTGAAACACCGAGCACTCCCACCATTACACCGCCTGACTCCCCGACCCCCTCCACTACACCACCTGTCTTTGACAGCTTTACTATTGGTGCCATATGACGTTTTGTGCATGCCAAGTTTGCTGCAAAGGAAACATTTACTGTTGTTACCCTGACCGATGATTTGAAGAGGGCCGATATTATTCCAAGTGAGACCTCAGAGACAGCGATATGGCGTGTGTTGCACAGCATGGGATTCCGTTACAGGGTATCACAGAGAAAAATGTATGTACGGAAAGAGTAGAATGATATAGTATGTCGTCGTATTGATGCTCTCCGCGCACTCCAGCATCATCAGCAGGAAGGAAGACAGGTGGTGTATGTGGATGAAACGTGGTTCACAACAAGGATGTCACACAACAGGGAGTGGGTGGACAGAACACAACCTGAAACAAGTGCCACCTACAGCCGTCAGGTGCCACCTGGTGAAGGAGAGCGATTTGTGGTGGTAGCAGGTGGCACAGTCGAGGGTTTTGTGGATGGCTCCTTTGTATGTTTCCCTGCAAAGAACAAAACAGGTGACTACCACGGGGAAATTAACAGCAGCCTTTTTGTTCACTGGCTCACAGCACAACTTTTACCAGCATTGGCAGAGCCATCAGTTATTTGTGTTGGGACAATGCACCCTACCACAGCCAGTTTACGGAGGAAAGTCGCTGTCCCACTACCACCACCAAAAAAGCTGACCTTGTGAAATGGTTGGAGGAAAGGAAACTCCCCTTCTCACCTCACGCTACCCGTCCTGAACTCCTTCGTATATGCAAAGAAAATCGACCAAAGCGAGGGTACCAAATGGATAATATAATCCGAGAATGGGGTCACGAAGTTGTCCGACTTCCACCGGCGCATCCTGAGCTGAACGCCATCGAGCAGGTGTGGGGGTGTATGAAGAGATACGTACGACACCTCGTTACAACGATTCCATCGTGCCAGCCTGAAGGCCAGGTTAGAGGAAGCCAAAGTTACGCGCAACCAAAGACATTTGGGCAGGTGCCGTAAGAAGAGGTATGGCGTTTGAAGAGGATTATTGGTCATCTGACAATATTCATGACATTGTGGAACCTGGTCGTTATAAGCGTTGACAGCGATGATGAGGATGAGCTCTTCCTTGACAGTGACGAAAACTAAAATAAAATATATGTACAGTACATTTGCCTGTTTAATTATCCATTAATTCTCTTGTTAATATTTATTTATTCTGTAATTATACAAACCTCTTCCAATTCTTTAGAATATTATGGCCAATCATGTCATCACATCATACGGATAACCGAACAACAGGTCCATATAGCCTGAAACGACCATACCCAACCATAAATTATGGGGTTATAATTATAACTACCCACCAAACTTGCTAGGAAAGACAGTATACTGTAATGTGATTAACCAACTTATGGGTCATGTTCATTTGCAAAAGCTGCCCAACTCATTGTTGCTGTATACACTTTAGTTCTATTGTAAACCCAATTTCACGTAATACCACGGTATATTAATGTACAAAGTACTGAATGTCTTTATAATTATTGGGGTTGGTGGGGGAGGGACAATATGACTGTAGGGGAGGGGGGTCTGGCTGGTGTCCGATCGCTTGCTCATGTTTTTGCGTTCCCTTTGGCTACCCTAAGAGGTAGCATCGTAACTATAATAATTTGACAAACCTTTATAACACCATAATTTACGGCGGGGTATCAATAACATTGTGTTCGAATGTCATTATTATGTAACCTATAGTCTTGCCACAAATTGCGAAAGGCGATGCGACATCGGGTC